>CM050528.1:4079188-4414188 GCA_027563665.1 Antrozous pallidus
GTGGGAGGGGGAGGGAGACACAGAGAGAAACATCTATGTGAGACACATCATTTGGTTGCTCTCGCATCCCCCCCCCCCCCAATCCGGGATGCAGATCAAGCCTGCAACTTAGGTGTGTGCCCTTGACCGGAATCAAACCTGTGAATTCCATATTGTTTTAAGATATGTTTTTACTGATTTTTTGTTGTTGGTTTTTGTTGTTGTTGAGAAACAGAGAAGGGAGAAGGAGAGGAAAGCACCGATGAGAGAGAAACAGCGGCTGGCTGCCTCCTGCACAGCCCTCTGCGGGATCAAGCCTGCACCCCTGCACGCGCCCCAGTGGGACCAAACCAGCATCCTGTTGGTGCATGGGTGACACTCACCAGCCGAGCCACACTCGCCAGGGCTTGCCCATTTTTCTGTGTGGTTATTGCTCCTTTTCTTCCTGCGCTGTCATTACTTCTCCCCATTTTGTTACTGCTTTCTACTTTTCCCTGCTGAAATTGTTTCTTATGTAACCTTCTAATTTCTTGTTTCGATACGTGCCTGGTCTTAGTTTTTGCATTTTGATCTATTCCATGTGGGCTTTATGTGAGGGACGAGGTAGGGATCCAGCTTCCTCTCTTCCCAGATGGTTACCCGGTTGTCTTCACACCATTTGCTGAATAATTCCTCTTATCCCACAGATCTGAAATGCCATTTGATCATATACTCAATTTCCGTAGATGAGTGTTTTTGTGGCTTCTGCTCTGTATCACTTGCTTTTTATGTTATTTTATTTATTTATTTATTTATTTAGTTAGTTAGTTAATCCTCACCCAAGGATATTTTTCCCACTGATTTTTAGAGAGAGAGAGTGTGAAAAAGAAGGGGGGAAGGAGAGAGAGAAAAACCTCCATGTGAGAGACACACACATCAGTTGGTATCTCCCACACGTGCCTGGACTGGGGCCAGGACTGAACCTGCTACCCCAGGTGTGTGCCTTTGACTGGGAATCGAACCTGGGACCCTTTTGGCCCCTAATAATTTCAAGGAGCACTTACTGATCAGGTAGGTGTTTTGTAGACGATGATCCCTCCATTGGTTTGTCTGATGTTTTTCGGGGTGAGGCCGGTATTAGGAGTTTTTAAGATCAAAGTGGCAGCCTCTCACGGCTCCGTTAGCCTGGCTCACGTGGCCAAGGTGGTGTTTGCAGCTTTCTGGACTGAGAAGTGACTCCCCCCCCCCCCCCCCCTTATCAGTGCTCTGCTCATTGGGAGCGAGTCGCTAAGTGCAGCCTACACTCGGGAAGGAGCACGGGGGCAGGGCGCACTCAGAAACCACTTGGAGTTCTTCTGTAAGGAGATGTGTTTCTGCTCCATCCTTATTAAATCGATTCTGCTCCTTAGGAGGCATACACACCTACTTTAGAACTTGGGTTTGACCCCAAACCGCATTGTTGCTTGAAGTGTTCCAGCATTGGGCATTGGGAGCTCTCCAGGTGAACCCTGCCCCTTTGATGTGCCACCATGATTCTGTTTCTAAGGCAACATCCACCCTGTGCTCCCGGCTCATCTTGCATTTGTCCCGCCCCAACCCTAGAGTCAGCCATTTCTCCATGCATTAGCGAGTGCCACTGAAACCAAGATCTGGCCCTAGCCGGTTCGGCCAGTGGAGAGTGTGCTGGCCTGCGGACCGGAGGGTCCCGGGTTCGATTCCCGTCAGGGGCACGTGTGCTGGTTGCAAGCTCCTCCCTGGTCAGAGCTTGTGCAGGAGGCAACCGATCGGGTGTTTCTCTCACCCCGACGTTTCTCTCCGCCTCTCCCTGTCTCTCCCACTCCCCGGAAAAACCAACGGGAAAATGTCCTCAGATGAGGATTAACAAGCAACAACATCTGGGCACCAGGTGTGGTTGTCGCTCCCGGGGTGGCACCCCGGGGCCCTCTCGGCTGGCAGGCCAGGAGGTGTCTGTGTGCACCTTACCCAAGTCTCCACTGTGTTTTGTGACTAGTGGTCATTTGTGTATAAAAATGAAGTTGATTTATATGCACAAACTCTGCCTCCTCCAGCCTTCCTAGATGGTCTTGTTTTTCTCCCTTTATCTCATTTCATCCCACAACAATTCTATGAATTTAGGACCATATATCTTATTGATTTATTACAGAGAGGAAGGCAGAGGGATAGAAAACCAGAAACATCGATCAGCTGCCTCCTGCACACCCCTCACCAGAGACATGCCTGCAACCAAGGCACATGCCCTTGACCAGAATCGAACCTGGGACCTTTCAGTCCGCAGGCGGAGGCTCTGTCCACTGAGCAACACCGGTTTCAGCTTGGAGGAGCTTTTAAACAATGGCGGTTTCGCTTCAGAGGCCGGGAAGCCCTGTCTGTGCTGCGTCCTGCTGGCCTGCAGGAGGCTGATGAGCTACACTCAGTGGGCAGGGCATTATCATGGGGTACCAGGACCCACTAGGTGCCGGGCATCTGTGTGGTGAGTACCCTCTCATTCAAGGCCCAGGGAGACGAGTTACTGCGGGGACGAGCGGTCTGGAGCTGTAACTCACGGCCGGGAGAGGCACAGTGACCGGTCAGAGAAGTGGCCGGTGGCTGGGACAGAGGGTTCCAGAGCAGACAGCCCAGGGAACTGGCTGCGGTTCAGGGAGGGGCTGGAACGGAGGCTTCTGGAAGGAGGGCTGGCACTCGGGCTTCTCAGAAAGTCAGGCCCAGCGGCCCCAGGCCCAGGTTCCTGCCTGTGCTCCACTTTCCTGCTGGACAGAGTCGGCCAGATCACCCCGTCCCTCTGAGCCTCATTGAGCTCGCAGCTGCGGGCCAGGCCTTTGCCCATCCCAGGTTCTTCACAGCCCTGGCCGGGTGGCTCAGTGAATAGAGCATCGGCCTGCGGACCAAAGGGTCCTCGGTTCGATCTGGTCAAGGGCATGTCCCTTGGTTGCAGGCCCCTCCCCGGCCCGGGCCCTCCCCGGCCAGGGCACCTGCAGGAGGCACCGATCGAGTGTTTCTTTCACAGTATTTCTGTCTTTCCTTCTCTCTCCCGTCTCCCTAAAAACCAATGGAAAATGTCCTCTGGTGAGGATTAATAACAACAGGCCCTTCATAAACAGGAGCTGCTGCTAGTGACGCTGCAAGGGCTTCCTCGGGCATGTGTCCCCTTCGAGCCTGCAGCACCTCATGGGAGCTTTAGGACGTCCCCTGTCCAGTGTCCTCCGTCATTCCAAAGCCACACACTGAGAAACCACAGGGACCTACAGATGTCCCCCCAAACCCCTCCCATCCCCAGCTCTGCTGACTGCTCCAGAAGCTGGCCCTGCCCAAGAAGGCCCTCTGCCAGAAAGTGAAGCGACAGAGTTTCCCAGCACTCCCAGACCTGGCTCCCAAGGGTGGGCAGAAGCAAGAAGAGAGGTGGGCCAAGCCGGGGAGGGGCCCGCCGAGGGCCTTAAGGAAGACCAGGGAAGGGGGCATAGTTTATTTACTCACTGCCTTGCTACCCTGAGGAAAGGAGGGGCTCACAGGACCCTGAGCCCGAACCCCGAGTGAGAGGGAAATCATGGCCGGAAAGGAGGTGAAGCCAGGAGTCCCCGCCCACTGGGCCTGAAGACCTAGGTCAGCGGCCACAGGTGGCCACAGCCGGGCTCTGAGCTCCCCAGCGGCTGCGAAGAGTGAAGACAGGCCCGGGGCCTCATGCAGGTGGAGGGCAAGAACACACACACCTCTGGCTGCCACCCTCTGCCCCCGGGAGGTGCCCCCCTGCCCTCCCCACTTCAGGGTTAGCTCCTCCTCCTCCTCCTCTCCTTTCCCACACTGAGGTGTGCATGTCTGTATTCTCACAGCTCCTGGACCCCGTGTGTTCTAAACCACCTACCAAAGGACATTTTTGTCATAGTTAACCCTCCCCTGACAGTGTTGGCAGTGAGGGCACGTTTCCCATGGGGTTTCAGAGTGAAAGGGCTGGAGGGGGGGGAGAGGAAAAGGAACATCCATGTGAGAGGCACAGCACTGATTGCCTCCTGCACTGCACGAGCCTCACCTGCAACCTCGGTAATGTGCCCTGGACCAGGAATGGAACCCGCACCCCTTCGGTGCGTGGGCCAACGCGCTAACCACTGAGCTACCAGCCAGACCATAACGTAGAGCTTTTCTCTCTCTCTTTTTCAAATCCACCGCAGCAGCCTGGCAAGCAGTAAGCGAAACCCTTGGTCAGTGCGCAGACAGGGAGGGGTGCACCGGGCATCTGGTCAGGGACGGGGAGCCCCCTCTGCAGGAAGGAGGCAGGCAGGGGAGAGGGGAGCTGGCACACCCAGACTTCCCCGCCTGTGGGGGAAGGAACTCCTCTCCAGCTCCAGGGATGAGGGAGGGACTTGGTTTTGGGGGACCACAGGGGAGACTCGGCAGAAAACGGGGCCTCAGCAGCGGCGGAGGTGGCGTCAACCGGTTTCCAACCCTTCAGACCCCTGATGGCCAGCCTGTGACACGCGTGTCAGCACTGACACGCGTAGCCATTTTCAATGACACGTGGCTGCACGCGGTCGGAGAAATAGAGCGATGGCTTTTCACTGACGATTCTCCCCTCTCCGTATTTGGTGAGACCTCGTTCTCAGCGGTAAACAACACCGACACCAACAGAAGAAACAGGTTGGCAGATGAAGTTGGTAGCGCTTGCGTGGGCTTGAAGTGGACAAAATACCAACCTTCAACGGAAGGTTTAGCCAATGAAATTCGGCCACAAAAAAGTCACCAATAGGCAGGTTAAGTTAAAGAATCCCCGTCCCCTTCACTTCTCTTAGTTCAGGGCACCCACACAAGTTAACTAACGTCAAGACCAACAGAAGAAACCGGCTGACAGGTGAACAAAGAAGTCACTAAGCAGTGAGTTAAGTAATTAGTTTTCGGTTTATTAAATAGTTATATATTACAATTATACATTTTTGTTATTTAAACATAAATATTGCAAAATTATGTTTTGTTTTTTCTCAAAGTGACACAACACCCGAGTTATGCTCGGTTTTTTGGCGAATTTGGACACACCGCGCTCAGAAGGTGGCCCCTCACTGCTTTAGACCCGGTTCCGATGTTCGGCGGGGATGGGGGCTGAGCTGCCGGGACCGGGGTGAACCGGGCTCACACCCTCCGTCCCGCCTCCCTCCGCCATTGCCAGGGGACAGTGTGGTGCTGACCCTTCCTCCCGCGGGCAGAAGAGGAGCCCGCAGGCTGGCCGGAGTCAGCCCCTGCCCCCCAACTCCAGGGCGTCCAGGCCGCGGCTGCAGGGGCGGGGATCGCTTACGTGACAGGTCAGCGCAGGGCCGGGCCCTGTAGGTGCCCGAGACGGATGGATGCGGAGAGGCCCGCGCGGTGCGTGACTCGCCCAAGGTCACACGGCGGCGCTGGCGCCGGCCCCGGGCGGCGGGTTTGTCTGGAGCGGCTCCGGGGTGCGGGGTGCGGGGCAGCGGGCCCGGCGGGAAGGGCTTCTGTTCGGAGCCGGGGAGAGCGGCGCGGGGCGCGGAGGGCGGGTCCCGGCTCGGGCTTCCTGCGCCCCGGTCACCTCCCCGCGCCCCCTCCCGGGAGGCGGCCGGCGAGGAGGGGGGCGGAGGGCGCGGGCGGTTACCTCATCGGCTCCCATCGCATCGCCGGCGCGGCGGCGGCTCCGGTGCGGGAGGGAGGAGGACGGCGGGAGCGAGGCGCCCGAGGCAGCCCGGCCCCGCGCTCCGCTCCGCGGCGAGGAAGCCGGCTCCGCGCCCCGCGCCCCGGCGGCGCCCCAGTCTCGCTGCGGGCGGAGGCCGGGTCTGCGCGGCGCGTCGGGTCCGCGCTCCCCGAGCTTCGGCGCCGTCCGCCCTCCCGCCGCCGGAGCGCGGTGCGGCGGGGACGCCTCGGGCAGGGCGCGGGGGGCGCACACGGCGGCGCCGGCCCATGAGGCTCCCCGCGCGGGCCGGCCATGGGGGGCAGCCTGCGGGTGGCCGTGCTGGGGGCCCCGGGCGTGGGCAAGACGGCCATCATCCGACAGTTCCTGTTCGGGGACTACCCCGAGTGCCACCGGCCCACGGACGGGCCCCGCCTCTACCGGCCGGCGGTGCTGCTCGACGGCGCCGTGTACGACCTGAGCATCCGCGACGGGGACGGCGCCCGCCCCGGCCCGAGGCCCGGGGGCCCGGAGGTAGCGGCGGGGGCGTGGCAGGGTGTGTGTGGGGATGTGGGGGGTGGATGGGGGTGTTTGGGGGTGCCTGGCTCAGTAGGTAGTGGAGGGGGAGCACCGTGTGTGCAGGGCCGTGCAGAGCCGCAGAGGGAGAGCTGGGGCCGACACCGGGGTGCACTCTCGGGGGAGGGGGGTGCCGTCCTCTGCTCCCCTCCTGTCTGTGATCTGGAGCAAAGACTCGCGTAGGAACTGGTGAAAAGTCCATAACAGCCGACGCCGGTGTGGCTCAGTGGGCAGCGCGTCACCCTGCGGACTGGAGGGTCCTGGGTTCGATTCTGGCCAAGGGCATGTACCTTGGTTGTGGGCACATCCCCGGGGGGGGGGGGGGTGCAGGAGGCGGCTGATCAGTGTTTCTTATCGATGTTTCTAACTCTCTCCTTTCCTCTCTGTAAAAAATCAATTAAAATATATATTAAAATTAAAAAGTCCAGAACGGGCTTTGAGTCCTGGGAGAGGGGAGAGGCAGGAGCAGGCAGGGGCCCCGGAGGGAGGGTGGCCTTGGGGCTGAACCTCGGGGTGAGCGGAGTTTGTAGGAACCTCGGGGTGAGCGGAGTTTGTAGGAAAACACGTGGCAGAAGCTTCCCAGGTGGAGGCGAGAGCAGGTGCGGCGCCCGGAGGCCTAATGGGTCGCAGCTGCGGCCTCGCGCCCGGCGCTTCCCCGGAGCCTCATTGGGCCCGGCCTCGCGGGGGGCGGGCCTGACCCCGGGAAACGCTGGACGGAAGAGACGAGGGGAGGCGGAGAGGAGAGCTGGGGTGCCGGAGGGCTGGTGGCCGTGCAGGTTTGGAGAGGGTCACCCGGCGGCCAGAGGGACAGTCCGGTCCCGGGCGCACAGAGAAGCCTGAGCGCGAACTGTGGGTTTAGTGCCAAGACCCCCCTCCACCTCCCGCAGAAGGTCAGGGCCCAGGACAGGGGGAACGGGCCCGCCAACCCCGCCTCCCGCCCCAGGAGTGGCCGGACCCCAAGGACTGGAGCCTGCAGGACACGGACGCCTTCGTGCTGGTCTACGACATCTGCAGCCCCGACAGCTTCGACTACGTGAAGGCCCTGCGACAGCGCATCGCGGAGACCAGGTGAGGGCGCGGCTGGGGGAGGCGGGAGGGGGAGAGCTTTTGGGGGGGGGGCGAGCTGGCTGTGTGTGTGTGGGGGGGGGGAGGCGAGGGAGAGGGCGAGCTTTTGGCCATCGGGCCTGGCTGTTGTCCCGTTGTCCTTGCATGGGGAGGTCTCTGGCCCCCTCGGGTCTGGCGTTTGCTTGGGGGTTTCCGGTTTCCGGCCGCAGGAGAGGGTGCTCCTGAGCGCATGTCCCCACCGGGGGTGTTGTTTAGCGCGGAGTCCCCGGCGTTGCCGCCGCCCTCACGACTCTCTGGCCCCCAGGCCGGCAGGCGCCCCGGAGGCGCCCATCCTCGTGGTGGGCAACAAGCGGGACCGGCAGCGGCTGCGCTTCGGGCCTAGGCGCGCGCTGGCCGCCCTGGTGCGCAGGGGCTGGCGCTGCGGCTACCTCGAGTGCTCGGCCAAGTACAACTGGCACGTGCTGCGCCTCTTCCGCGAGCTGCTCCGCTGCGCCCTGGTGCGCGCGCGGCCCGCTCACCCCGCCCTGCGCCTGCAGGGGGCGCTGCACCCCGCGCACTGCAGCCTCATGTGACCGAACGGGACTGGGAAGCTGCCGGGGGAGCTGGACGGTTTGACCGGAGCAGCCGGGGGCTGGGATTGGGTGAGCCGGTCCAGCTTCTTTCGGATTGGACGGGACAGTCTGCTCCGTGATTGGACGAGGAGAGCTCCCGCCCACCCAGTTTCCTGGGTGATGGGCCTTGCTTTGCCTTTCATTGGGCTTCATTGGGCCCAGACAGGCCCCGAGCCTCATCGGACAAGAGCAATACTTTCTGGGATTTCCTGGAGTCACGAGCCCAAGGAACTTGACCATGAACCTGATGGGAAGCTCGCAGACGGCTCCTGGAGCCTCATTGGACCAAGTCTTAAGACACACCTTCCAGGATAATAAAGAGGGAAATGTTTCCAGTGCACCTAGCATTTCTGGGATGTGCAAGGTTGTCCGAAGTCTGGAAACCAGAGTGGCCCCCGAGTTAACGCCAGAATCCCAACGTGTAATGAGGGTGTGTTGGCCCCGGGACGAAACAGACACAAGACACCGGGGGCTGGAACAAAACTTTACTGTCAGGCTCTGCGGGGCCGCGGGAGGGTCGTCCTGGGCTCCCCTAAGGCATTCAATAACATTAGTAATTAAATAGCGATGCTCATCCCCAGTCGGAATGTACAGAGGTCCCGTTGTGCCATGGAAGGGTCTGGTCCCATGAGGTCTGGTACCGAGAGGTGCGGGGGATGGGGTGTTCCCTGATGCGGAGGGGTTAAGGCCACAGAGGAAAAGGGAGAGGAGGAACGGGGGCCTGGAGGCAGCTGGGCTGGCCCATCACATCCAGGAATCCGGCTCCACCCTCGGGGTGACCGAGTGCAGGGCGTGCCAGGCCCCGGGCACCGTGGGCTCCGATGGGCGGCGGGGGCCCCGAGGCGTGGGAATCCGTGAGGGTTTCCCGTCGGGCTGTGTGTCCATCCGGCCCCGGGCCCAGGTCCTTGGGGGCTCCGGGCCAGCCGGGTGACTCCCCGATGCATCTGGCGGCCCCCCCAGGCCAGGGCAGGGGCTGCCTTCGTCGGAAGAGCTGGACAGGGCTGGCCCCCGGCCCCCGGGCAGCCCGTTGACCACCCGGCCGGAGTCCCCCGGTTGGCCACACTTGCCACCCAGGACACTGAGGGACGAGGAGGAGGAGCTGGAGGAGCAGTAGGCCGAGTCAGGGCCAGGCGCGTCGGGGGCCCGAGCCGGGTCGGGGGCCGGGCCGGTCGGGGTCCCTCCAGCGGTCGCCCCCAGGGCCCGGGCGTTGGCCAGGAACTCCTCTTCCAGGCGCCGGAACAGTTGCTGTTCGTGCTGCGGGTCGAGCTGCAGGGGGGTGCGGAAGACGCTGGCAGGCGTGGTGCCCAACTCCGGGCCGGGGCTGGAGCCCCGGGGGGGCCGCGGGGCCGCGGGGCTGCGGGCCCGGGGAGTGCGGGGGCTGCTCCTGCCCGAACCCCCAGCGGCCCTGACCCCGGGCACCCACGAGTGCTGGCCGCCTCGGTCCCGGCGCACGAGCAGCACAGCCTGGTCCTCGCGGTTCTGGCTCCGGGCCCGCCGGGCGGGGCTGGGGGTCGACAGCTGGGCTCGCCTGCCTCTCGGGGCCTCCTGGGGCCGCCCCCGATCGAGGTGGTCCCGGGACTGGCTGCGCGGGGCGGGGGGTCGTCGCGGGGAGGCTGGGGGGCCTGTGGTCAGCCGCCGGCTGGGCCGCTCCCTCCGGGCGCCGGTGCCCGCGTCATCGCTTCGGGCACCGAGGGGGCCGCTCTGGGCCGAGGAGGCTGAAGAGTCGCTGTCCCCAGAGTAGCGTCGGGAGCGGGGGTGGGGGGGCAGCTGGTCCCGGGCCCTGGGGCAGGGGAGCGAGAGAGACCGGGCATCAGGGAAAGAGGCCTGGCGAGCAGGAAGGGCAGGGACAGGAAGGAAGCAGCACATCTGTCGGGGGCAGGAGGTGGGGGACACACCTGTGGTGCTGCGGGGGTTTGGGGGGGCTCGTGTCTGTGCTAGGGACTTCCAGGGAGAAGTGAGAGGCTTTGCAGCCGCTCCGGCAGCCAGGGCTCCCCTCCCCCCGCCCCCTCCCTCTAACCTCCCCCCCAAGGCAGCGGAAGAAGCGAGGCCTCCAGGACTCTAAGCTCCAGGCCGCGCCCCCCCCCCCCCCCCCCCCCCCTGTTTCCTGGGGCAGGCGGAGGGGAGCGGGGTTGGTGGAACTGGCTGCCACCAGCCCCAGGGCCCGCCCCGGCTGTGTTGTTAGTTTGGCTGGGTTGCCATGGAGACGGGAAGCTAGGCCTGCCCCCACCCACGGGAATGGTTCCCAGGGTGTGAGTCACTGCAGCACAGGCTCCTGCATCATCCAGGCCGGGCGGCCGCTCCCACCCCCATCCCCGCCTCCAGAACTCTCACCCCCCCACGCCCCCACCCCCATCCCCGCCTCCAGAACTCTGGCCTCCGTGTCCCCCTGCCTCTCACCTGAGTGGGGCCTCGGGCCCCTCCTTGGAGCTTCGTGAGCTCAGGGGTGTCACCTCTGGCCGGGAGCCTCGCCGCTCACCCCCGGGGGCTGGGCTGCCAGCTCGGGGGCTGGGAGTGGGGGACACCCTCTGCTGCGGGGAGAAAGTCTGGGTCCTCGGCTGGGGTGGGCGGTGCGCTGCAGGGTGGGCAGGTGGCATGTGAGGGCTGGAGCCTCAGAGAGGAGACCCCGCCCCCTGCCCGCCGGGCCCAGGACACCTGCCTGAGGAGGAGCAGCGGCAGGGGTCGTGCTTGTCCAGGTAGTGCTCCAGCGTGTCCCAGCCGCCGCCCACGCGGACCATCACGTGGCTCCTCAGCACCTGTGGGGGCCCGTGGGGCCGGTCACAGCCTGTCCCGGGGCCCCGGCGCCCGTCCCGGGGCTGTTCCTGCGGGGGGGGGGGGTAGGGGACCCACTCTTACCCGCACGAAGATGAGCAGGCTGGAGTCTCCCACGCGGTACTTGCCCTCGGAGACCTTGATCATGGGAAACTGGTCTGGGCAGGTGCAGCGGCCCAGGACCTCCCTCACCTGAGGCCAGAGAGGGGAGGCTGGGCGTCAGGGGTGCCGTCCCTCCTCCCCGAAGCTGATGTCAGTCGCTCCAGGGTCAGGAGGAAGGATCAGGAGGAAGGAAGTCCTTCCGGGGAAGTGGCCCCAGACATAGTGTATGTAGCCTCTGCACTTGACCTTCCCCTTGAGCTATCAGGGGTCAAGGAGGTAACCAGATGGTGAGGCTGTGGTCAGGCTGGGACTTGGGGACCCCAGCGAGGCACATCTGCAAAGCCCCTAAGCCTGGGGGGAGCCCCGGAGCCGTCCTCACTGCCCCTTCACCCACTGCACAGACGTGAGACAGGCTGAGGGGACAGGCTGCGACAGGACTAGCACAGGAGGCAGGTCACAGGACTTGGCACTGAGGCAGGGACGCCACACACACGCCGACATGCCCACACAGGCCCCCCGCACAGCGAGCAGACATCTCCGCACCCCCCCCCCCCCCAGCCCTGAGCTGCCAGGCTGGCTGTGGGGCGGCCCCGCCCGCCTCCCTGCCCACAGCGGAGCCAGAGGAAATGAGCAGGTGGGGCCTCGGCTGACCCTGGCCCAGGACAGGGGCGGGGTGGCAGCCTCTGCCCACGCCATCCGGCTGCTGCCCTCCAGAGCTGGCACACCAAGCCCCAGCCCCTTGATAAGAAGGAAACTCGGGGCCTGGCTGCGGGGGCGTCAAGGACACCCCGTCCTGGGAGGACGGGACGCTGGGGGCACACTCCGGCCCTCGGTGCTCGAGCACAACTGGCTCTGCAGCTCCCGGCAGCAGCTGCGGGCTTGGCTGCCCAGAGGAATGATGTGGGAAGGGCCCTGGGGAGTGGGAGGGGCCAGTGGAGCCCCTGGGAGCTCCCCTAGGCACCACTGAGGACCTACTGTGTGCCCGGCACCCATTTCACACGGAGCAACATGGATGCAACTGCCCAGCACCTGAGCGAGGAGGGCACACGGGGGGGCTCAGACCGCGTGGCCCCCGGATGAAGGCACCCCGGCCCTTGTCTGGTGCCTGCTTGGCACGTGCAGGAAGGAGGGCGCCCGGGCCAGGGGGCTCAGCTCTTATCCCCGGTCGGCCTGCTCATCTCGGTGCGGGGTGTACAGTTCGCGCTCAGTGTCCGCACGCCCTCCGGGGACCAGCCACGGGCGCCCCTCTGCCGTCCGGCCCGGCCGTGCAGGGTCAGAGCGGACAGCGGGACGGGGCTCACCAGCTCGTCCAGGTTGCGCAGGTCCATGGGCGTCATGCGGGGCCCTCGGGCGGGCGCCCCTGGGGCAGCAGCCGTTTCGGGGGTGCCCCCGTCGTCGTCCTCAGCGGCCGGGGCGTGGGGGGCCGAGGGCGCGGCCCGCAGCTCCTGCTCGATCTCCTGCTCGAACTGCACCAGGCGGGGGGCCAGCAGGCCGAGGCGGGCGCCATGCCGCGCCACCTCCAGCAGGCAGAGCACCACGCTCTTCTCGTTCTTGCGCAGCACCAGGTCCTCCGTCTCGAACATGAGCACCTCGGGCACGCCCAGCTCCGCCCGGCACCAGCCGATGAAGGTGGCCACGTTGTCTCGGGCCACGAAGGAGCCGGGCGCCACGCCGTGCGCCTGGAAGGCCACGCCTCGGGCGGGCCGGGCGGCGGCCAGGGCGCGGGCGGCCTCGGTGACGGCGTTGGCGTGCTGGCACAGCGTGGTGCCCGTGGCCAGCCCCGTCAGGAAGCCGTCGCCCCCGCCGGGCAGCCCCAGGCCGTACAGGGCGTTGAGCCACTCGGCCAGGTCCTCCTTCATGGCCTCCACGTAGGCCTCGCTGGAGCGGAAGGGCCTCACGCTCTTGGCGGCCGAGCCCGCGATGCTCGCCACCGGGTCTGCCATGCCCGGGCCGGCGGGGTCACTGTGGGCAGGGACAGACCGGGACTGCGGTGAGGGTGCGGCGCGGGCTCAGCATCTCCTAAGCCCCGGGGCGCCCCTGTCCACCTGCCATTGCAGGCCCAATGCCTGCCTTTGAACCCTCGGGCGAGGAATTTCTCTGGACCTCAGTTTCCGCATCAGCGTAATGGGCACAATACCATCGCCTTCCTCCTCAGGCCTAATGGGGCCGTTTTTACAAAGGATCTCGTGTCTATAAGTGTTTGTTGTTTGGCTCTTGGGGGGCGGGGAGTGGATTGGGGGGCCTGATTGGGGGACCAGGCAGTGAGGCACCCATCCTGACCGCCCTAGCTGAAACCGGTGTGGCTCAGTGGAGAGAGCGTGGGCCTGCGGACTGAAGGGTCCCAGGTTCCATTCCGGTCAAGGGCATGTACCTTGGTTGCGGGCACATCCCCAGTGGGGGGTGTGCAGGAGGCAGCTGATGGATGTTTCCGACTCTCTGTCCCTCTCTCTTCCTCTCTGTAAAAATCAATAAAATATATTTTTAAAAAGCCCGGCCCTAGAGAGAGGACGCACAGCTGGGCGCACAGTGGACGGGAGAGGAGCCCAGGCCTGACTCGGCAGGAGGCCGCTCCGTGGCTGGTGGCGGGGGTGAGGCGGTGGGGGTCGGGGCCCACAGGACACCTCCTCCTCTGGGAGGGTCCGGGTCTCCTCAGCCCCTTCGTAGGACCCGGCAGTGACTGTACCCTCACTGGCCGGGGCCGGTGGCCGGGCCGGTGGCTCGGATAACGATCTCCATTTCACAGATAAGGAAACTGAGGCGCAGAGGGGGCGAGACCGCCGTCAAGGTTGCAGACCAGGGAGGGGGGGGGTCGAGGCCGAGCCGGAGCCCAGGCCTGGGCCCCCCCCCCCCCCCCCCAGTGCTGATCCCAAGCGAGACCAGGCAGCCCGCGGGCCAGGCCCCGCCTCCAGGGAGCCTCCCCAGCGCCGGGCCAGTGCCGCGGGCTGGGGCTCCGGGGCCTCCAGCCCTCCGATCGGTCCGTCCAGCCTAGGCCCAGAGAGGGTGCGGGGCCGCCCAAGGTCACACAGCCCCGGAGCTGCGGCGGCCCCATCAGGCTGCTGGGGGTCCCCGCGCTCACCTGGCTCATCCCGCGGCCTCGGGGAGCATCGCCCCGGCGGGGGCCGGAGCCGGGCCGGGCCACCGCAGAGAGGCGCCGCCCGAGCCCCAGCGATCGGTCCGGTCCCGCCACCGCCGCCGCCACCGCCGCCGCCGCCGCCTGGCCCCGCCCCCCTGGAATTCGGATCCGGCCGGAGGGGGCGGGTGGGGCCGCGCTCTTAAAGGGGCCGCGCAGTTCCCGTCCCGGCGCGGCCGGAGGAGGAGCTGAGTCTCCTGACCTGGCCCGGGCCTGCCCCTCCCGCCCCGGCCAGAGGCGGCGCCGGGCCCCTAGGCCGCCCCGCCACCCCAGAGGTCCCATCCTCACCCAGGCCGGTCCGCACGGCCCCCCTCCCGCCCGCCTCGGTCTCCTGGGGAGCGGCTGGGGGCTCGGCCCCCTCCCTGGTAGGGGTGTCCCTGGAGAAGGCCGCGGGGCCTGTTCCCGAGATGGACTCCGGAAGCGATAGAGCCGGGGCTCTGCCCAGTCACCTCCGGCTGGAGGGGGCTCCCCAGGTCCGATAAGGAGGCCCCCCACGCGGGGGTTCGAGCTTCCCATTCGCAGAGCCAGCCGCAGGGCGTGGGAGGGCGGCCCCGTGTGCCCACTGCGCGTCCTGTGCCCCTTGGAACGGTCTTTGAACCCTGAGTTCAGGGGAACCCATTTCTGGGGTTGGGACCCTGAGGCGCGCAGGGTGGGGGGCCGAGGCCAGGGGGCCGCACTGTGACCGCGCCCCGGGCTCAGGCCGGTGTGGCGGGGGTCCAGGCCGCCTGGTGGTCCGGCGGGGGAGCTAACCCCCAACACACACACTTGGTCTCTTTTGTTTTTAGATTTCCTTTTTACACACAGGAAGGGAGAGGGACAGAGAGTTGGAAACTGATCAGCTGCCTCCCGCACACCCCCCACTGGGGACGTGCCCGCAACCAAGGGACATGCCCTTGACCGGAATCGAACCCGGGACCCTTCAGTCCGCAGGCCGACGCTCTGCCCACTGAGCCACACCGGTCAGGGCTCACTTGGCCTCCTTTCAAACTGCAGAGGAGGGCCTGGCTGGGATCCTGGGGAGTCCTGCCTCCTGCTGCTGCCCCTGGGCGGGGGACACCAGGCCTGGCTGAGGAGGAGGCCGGCTTGGGGGGAGGGGGAGCAGCACCGTCAACAATAGCCTAGACTTGGAGCTTTAGTAAAGCTCCTACTGTGTGCCAGAAGTCATCTCTATGAGCGACACTTTTATACGCAAACTAGAGCTCAGTCAGGAGAGCAGATGGCGCTGGGGTTTGAACATGGCTGTTAGGGGAATCCCCTCACCCCAGGACCAGGGGCATTTTTCCGAGTGCCTGCTGCGTGCCGGGCCTCCTGGTGCCAGGCTGCTCACATGCATCATCTCGCCAAGTCCTCATGACCTTGCAAAAAGTGGGCTGTGCTCCCCCCACTGTGCAGGTCTACCTTTCCTCCAGCGCCCCCCGCCCCCCAAACAGGGTGAGAAAGGCCACAACTAGGAATAGGAATGGCTGACACTCACGTGGCACCTACTGTGTGCTGAGCCTCAGCACTGGAGCAAATAGCAGGCAACTAAACAGAGCCAGCTCTCCGGCTTGGGGGAGCCGCTGGGGAAGAGAGATGGGGAGCCCGGTGGAGGGGAGCAGGAGTCCAGAGTGCACTGGGGGCGGGGGGTGTGATGGGTCTACAATTTTATTATTATTTTTTTTTAATATACATTATTGTTTTTTTCACAGAGAGGAAGGGAGAGGGATAGAGAGTCAGAAACATCGATGACAGAGAAACATCGATCAGCTGCCTCCTGCACACCCCCCGCTGGGGACGTGCCCGCAGCCAAGGTCCATCCCCTGACCGGAATCGAACCCGCGACCTTTCAGGCCGCAGGCCGACGCTCTGCCCACTGAGCCACACCGGTTCCGGAGGGTCTGCTCCGTAAAGGGGGGGGGAGGGAGCTTTGCGATATCTGGACGGAGCGCTTTTCAGGAGCGGGATGGTCGGAGCAGAGACCCCCAAGAGGGCATGTGGCTTCGGGTTCGAGGAAAAGGGGATTAAGGCTGTGAGGCCGGGGTGACGGGAAATGGGGGGGGGGGGTTGGAGGCAGATCAGTAGACGGTGGGCCATGCCTCTTTTGGGGGGTTTGGAGCAGAGGAGGGTGTGCCACGACTGGTCTGAACAGGTTCCCTGGGGCAGCTGGGGTGGGGGGGGGGGGGGGAGCCGGGCTGGGCGTCGGGAGGGTCAGGGTGTGACACTGAGTGATTTAATCCGCAGCGTAGTCCCTGGAGAGCTGTGTGTGCACCTCATCTTACACTTAAGGAAACGGGGGGGGGGGGACATGTGGTCAGCTCCTGGGCAGGTTCGACTCCTGCAGGACCCAGATGGAGAGGTCACGTGACACCCCCAGCCTGGAGCAGCTGGGGCACAGGTTCCTGCTCCGAGGGGGGACACGGGGGGGGGGACACGGGGGGGACACTGAGGGGGACACTGAGGAGGACACTGGGGGGGACACTGAGGGGGAACACTGGGAGGCACACTGGGGGGGACACTGAGGGGGGACACTGGGGGGCACACTCCCACTCCCTCAGGCCCCTCCTGCCCCCCTCCAGCCCCTCCTTCCCCCCTCCAGCCCCTCCTGCCCCCCTCCAGCCCCTCCTGCTCCCCCTCCTGCCCCTCCTGCCCCCTCCTGCCCCTCCAGCCCCTCCTGCCCCCCCTCCAGCCCCTCCTGCTCCCCTCCTGCCCCTCCTTCCCCCCTCCTGCCCCTCCTTCCCCCCTCCAGCCCCTCCTTCCTGCCCCTCCTGCTCCCCCTCCAGCCCCTCCTGCTCCCCCCAGCCCCTCCTGCCCCCCTCCAGCCCCTCCAGCTCCTCCTGCCCCTCCTGCCCCTCCTGCCCCTCCTGCCCCTCCTGCCCCTCCTGCTCCCCCTCCAGCCCCTCCAGCCCCTCCAGCCCCTCCTGCCCCTCCTGCCCCTCCAGCCCCTCCAGCCCCTCCTGCCCCTCCTGCTCCCCCTCCAGGCCCTCCAGCCCCTCCAGCCCCTCCTGCCCCTCCAGCCCCTCCAGCCCCTCCAGCCCCTCCTGCCCCTCCTGCCCCTCCTGCCCCTCCAGCCCCTCCTGCCCCTCCAGCCCCTCCTGTTCCCCCTCCAGCCCCTCCTGCCCCTCCAGCCCCTCCTGTTCCCCCTCCAGCCCCTCCTGCCCCTCCTGCTCCCCCTCCTGCCCCTCCAGCCCCTCCTGCCCCTCCTGCTCTCCCTCCTGCCCCTCCAGCCCCTCCAGCCCCTCCTGCCCCCCTCCTGCCCCTCCTGCTCCCCCTCCTGCCCCTCCAGCCCCTCCTGCCCCTCCTGCTCCCCCTCCTGCCCCTCCAGCCCCTCCTGCTCCCCCTCCTGCCCCTCCTGCTCCCCCTCCAGCCCCTTCTGCTCCCCCGCCCCCCCCCCAGCCCCTGCTGCTGCTACAGGAAAGGGGTTTTGCGGGCACTGCCGGCCGGTGTGGGTTCCATATTTGCTGCAGGAAAGGGTTCACAGCACGAGTCCAGGCGGCTCTTAGAGGACCGTTATTAACGCGGGGGGAGAACCTCAAACAAGCGAGGGCCCAGGATGGGAAAAGGGGGGGATGAGCCCAGGCGGGGGGGGGGGGCTGCTTTGTCACTAAGAGGTCAGAGGAAAGGGGGCCTGGGGACAGGGTGGGGTCAGGGCCGGGGTTTGTCTGGGACCAACTGCGCTGCCCAGTGCTGCCCTGGTCGCCAGCTGTGGGGTCCCCTGGAGTTGGAGGTGCGGTGGCTCGGGGGGGGGGGTCCCGAGCGGTAAGGCTGGCGGTGAGGGGAGGTTTAGGGGCAGATTGAGAGCCTCTGTCAGCTGTGTCTGCCGTCCACATCGGCCACTCGCCCCGCCACTGTGTCCGGCCCCCCAGCCCCGGCCCCGGAGCCCCAGTTCCTCCCATGGAGCCGATGAGCCACTTCCCGTGGCCCTTGTCCCTGTGGGCCAGAGGTCAGTCACCCCGACGCCACGGCCCGGCTCTGGGTGCGGGGCGGGTGCGGGTGCGGGTGCGGGGCCGCCAGGCCGAGTGGAAATGTCTGTTCCGGCCTCACTGGCAGGAGCTCCAGCGGGGGTGGACCCAGCAGGACCTTTCCTCTGACTCTGCCGCCCCTCTGTCTCCTGTCCCCCCCATCGCGCCCTGCCCCCTTCTCCTGCCCCCACCCCCTTCTGCCCCTGCCCCCAACCCCTTCTCCTGCCCCTGCCCATCCCACCCCGCCCCTTCTCCTGCCCCCATCCCCTTCTCCTGCCCCCACTCCCTTCTCCTGCCCCCACCCCCTTCTGCCCCTGCCCCCAACCCCTTCTCCTGCCCCTGCCCATCCCACCCCGCCCCTTCTCCTGCCCCCATCCCCTTCTCCTGCCCCCATCCCCTTCTCCTGCCCCCACCCCCTTCTCCTGCCCCCACCCCCTTCTGCCCCTGCCCCCACCCCCTTCTCCTGCCCCTGCCCATCCCACCCCGCCCCTTCTCCTGCCCCCATCCCCTTCTCCTGCCCCCATCCCCTTCTCCTGCCCCCACCCCCTTCTGCCCCTGCCCATCCCACCCCGCCCCTTCTCCTGTCCCCATCCCCTTCTCCTGCCCCCATCCCCTTCTCCTGCCCCCACCCCCTTCTGCCCCTGCCCATCCCACCCCGCCCCTTCTCCTGCCCCCATCCCCTTCTCCTGCCCCCACCCCCTTCTGCCCCTGCCCCCAACCCCTTCTCCTGCCCCTGCCCATCCCACCCCGCCCCTTCTCCTGCCCCCAACCCCTTCTCCTGCCCCTGCCCATCCCACCCCGCCCCTTCTCCTGCCCCCATCCCCTTCTCCTGCCCCCACCCCCTTCTGCCCCTGCCCATCCCACCCCGCCCCTTCTCCTGCCCCCATCCCCTTCTCCTGCCCCCACCCCCTTCTGCCCCTGCCCCCACCCCCTTCTCCTGCCCCCACCCCCTTCTCCTGCCCCCACCCCCTTCTCCTGCCCCCACCCCCTTCTGCCCATGCCCATCCCACCCCGCCCCTTCTGCCCCCATCCCCTTCTCCTGCCCCCACCCCCTTCTCCTGCCCCCACCCCCTTCTCCTGCCCCCACCCCCTTCTCCTGCCCCCACCCCCTTCTGCCCATGCCCATCCCACCCCGCCCCTTCTGCCCCCATCCCCTTCTCCTGCCCCCACCCCCTTCTGCCCCTGCCCCCACCCCCTTCTCCTGCCCCCACCCCCTTCTGCCCCTGCCCATCTCACCCCGCCCCTTCTCCTGCCCCCATCCCCTTCTCCTGCCCCCACCCCCTTCTGCCCCTGCCCCCACCCCCACCCCCTTCTCCTGCCCCCACCCCCTTCTCCTGCCCCCACCCCCTTCTGCCCCTGCCCATCCCGCCCCGCCCCCTTCTCCTGCCCATCCCGCCCCTCTGCTCCCAGGCACTCACTGCGCAGGCCTCTGAGCCCCCCAGGCACCTGAGGGCAGCCGGGCCAGACATCTCTTTTTGCGGAAGGAACTGGCCGCCTGACAAACACCTCGGCCTTGACCCGGGGACAGGACCTCTGACAGGGCAGTTAGTGGGAGTGACCCCCCTCTCGGGCAGGGACAGGCCGCTCCAGGGACAGCCTCAGCTCCGGGCAGAGGCCCGCCCGGCCTCACGGCGGCTCGGTCAGGTCAGGGCCGCTGGTCCTCAGCGCGGCCCCCCCAGCCGGCGGCCGGCCCCCCGCTGCCAGGGCCCCTCGGAGGAGGGTGCGGGAGGCGGGAGGGCGCCTCGATGCCAACCCCGTTCCTCACCGAGGGACTGACCGGCACCTCCCACCCCCCAGGGCCGTTAGGAGCGGACATCTCAGGCGGGGCCTGTGGGGTGCCCGGTCGAGTCGGGGCACCTGTCACCGCTGGGGGGGCTGCAGGGGGCGGGCACAGCGGGCAGCGAGGCCCCGGTTTCGGCCACAGCGATGACGGTGTCGGAGTCCCTGGCCGGTGCGGGGACAGGCTGGGGGGGGCGGCACCGAGAGGCCGGGGCCTGGCCTGTGTGGCGGGAAGTTTGGGGTGCGCTGCGCCATCTTGCAGAGGACCTGGTGGTTGGGAGGGACCGGAGTGGGTGCCAGAGGACAAGGAGCCCAGGGCTCGGGCTCGGGCACCGGGGAGCGCGGTGGGGGGGCCGCGGGCAGGGCCGGGGGTCAGCCGGGCGGGGCCAGCACTGGCCTTGGCCTCTGTTCGAGGTGGGAGCAGGGGAGGCAGCGGTGATGGGGGAACTGGGAGGGTCAGACTCGGCCTGGGGAGGCTGGCGGACGGGAGACGCAGTTTTCGTGGAGGGAAGACGGAGTAGAAGGGGGTTCTGGAAAGGAGCGGAGAAATGGTGGCAGCTGGAGGGGGAGTGACGGGTCACAAGTGGCTTTTCCAAAGGCGGGTGCCGAGCGGTAACTCGAACTGGATGCACGTCCGGGGTCCGGGGGGCTGGGGACGGGCATCCGCCGCCGAGCACGGGAACAGACGGGGACACGGGAGCACATGGGGTCACAGGGGAGCACGGGAACACACGAGAACACGGGAGCGCACAGGAATACAGGGGGACACACGGACACGGGAGCACACGGGGACACACAGGAGCACAGGAACACACGCACGGGAGCATGGGGACACACGGGAGCACACGGGGACACACAGGAACACACGCACGGGAGCAGGGTGAGCCCACGGCCGCAGAGTGTGCAGCTCCGGGTGCTTCCGGAAGCCCCGCCCCCGCAGGGCAGGGTGGAGGGTCATTTTTCCAAATGTTTGTTGCTTCCTCAGGTCACGGTGACCCTCCTTGGACCTTTGGACACGAGTTTGCATCGTGTGAGGCGCTGGTGGCACACCTGCCGTTCGTGTGACCAGCTCGGTACGGACTTGGAACCTCTCCCAGGTAGGCCTCCGTCGGAAACCACACACTGATCGGAAAGGCCCAGCCTCAGCGTGCCCACTGGACAAAACCCGGACATTGACTGCACAAGGCAAGCAGGACTAAAGCCTTTTAAAAATTTTCCAGCCGTCATCTACTGCTGGCTTATTTTCCCCTTTTAATATATTTTCATTGCTTTCAGAGGGAGAAACATCAATGAGAATCATGATCGGCTGTCTCCTGCACGCCCCCTACTGGGGACCGAGCCTGCAACCAAGGCACAGGCCCTTGATAGGAATCGAACCCGGGCCCCTTCCATCTGCAGACTGGTGCCCTACACCGGTTGGGGCCCAGGGACCCCATCTTAACGACGCCGTTTTAGCGTCAGCTGGCTTACCGATGTTCACTCCTAACCTGTAGAGGTAGGAAGCACCACCGAGAGGGGGGAGTAAGAGCGACTCCCCCTCTCCGTTCTCCCAGGGGAGCTTTCGCAGGTGCAGAGCGGACTCGCTGCCTTGAGTGGCACCAAGGTCCCCGGAAGGCTTCAAGCCAGCGACAGGCCCTGCCACACCGCCCAGGCCCGGGCGCCGACATCCCCTCCAGGGAGGGCCAGGGCCAGGCCCACCCTCCTCCTGGCTGGCAGCACCGCGCCCATCTCAGATGCTCCCTCAGGACCCGTAAACGGGCCGTTGTCCACAGGCCCCCACTCCCTGGGGACCCCCAAGCAGACACGCAATAACTGCGAACAGAGGCCGAGAAGGATGACTGTTTATAAACATTTGGAGTTTTATTTTTATTTAAAAAAAAATCACAACCAGGAACATTGTTACAGTTAGAGGCCCTCTTGTTTCCCACAAGGATACTGAGCATGCTCACAGGGGTTCCCATTAGTCTGAGTTAAACACCATCTTTAAAAGGAAAAAAAACTCGGCACACTACCATTGAACTTGTTTTAATGTTTCTTCACAAATGGTGAAAAATACTAAAGTACAGACAAGGAATAATCATAATGTTGTGGCCAACATTATAAATATGGAATTATAAATTTAAAACATTTTCTGGTTTAAAAAATAAATCTGGTAGTCAACGCAGCCGCGGGTCTCTGTGTCTAGTAGGGCCGGTCTCTGCGCTCCTGCCGGTGCTCACCTCTGCGGGGGGGCGGGGGGGAGGCAGGTTAAAACGGGGAGAGGAAAGGAAGCCCTTCCACACACCTGGGTCCTGGGGAGCTTCGGGCCTGCGGCAGCCGGGTTCCCCATCACATACTTATCCATTTTTCCGGGTCCTCCGCGCCCGCCTCTTCGTCCTCCCATCTGCTCCATCAGCGGGCCAGGGGGGCCCCCGGGGCCGCCGCGTCTCCCGCCACCGAAGCCGCCGCGGTCCATGCCCCGGCCGCCGCGGAAGCCGCCTCTGTCTCCACCACGGCCCCCGCGGAACATGCCCCCAGGGCCCCCGCGGTCCATGAGGCCGCCTCTTCCTCCCCGCATGCCGCCAGGCCCGCCTCTGCCGCGGTCGCCGCCTGCGGAGAGAACGGGCACGTCAGTGGCCAGACACACGGGGAGAAGAACAGCTGTGGCCACCCTGGGGCTCCGGTCCCGGAGCAGAGCCCGGCCTGGGGGACACCTGGGTGGCCGGCCACACTGGCAGTGATGCCGAGCGTAAGGGCCCAGCAGGGACAGCTGTGGTCACCACGCCCACCAATTAACAAGGTTGAGACCAAGAAGCTGGGGGGATGCTCCCCAGACCTGTACCTACCCGGGGGCGGGAAGGGTGGCGGGAGGAAGCCTTCAGGCTTCGGGGCCTTACACTGGTTGCATTCTGTTCTCCAGGCGAAATTCTGGTTCCCGCAGCCCCTGGGAAAACGGAACAACAGGAAGCATCACCTGAGGGAACTGAGGAGGTGGAACAAGCAGACACCTGTCGGCAGGCACACGCTCCAGCACCAGGCACACGCTCCAGCACCAGGCACACGCTCCAGCACCAGGCACACGCTCCAGCACCAGGCACACGCTCCAGCACCAGGCACACGCTCCAGCACCAGGCACACGCTCCAGCACCAGGCACACGCTCCAGCACCAGGCACACGCTCCAGCACCGGTAACGGCCGGCCCCGGCCCCGGGCAGCGCTGCACCCAGGAGGCTCTGAAGCAGCTGGTAAGGGACCGATCAGCCCTCGCCCCCACAGCAATCAGCCACTGGACAGACCCCAGCTCTCCAGAGG
The DNA here is from genome assembly GCA_027563665.1 of Antrozous pallidus. Taxonomy (NCBI): domain Eukaryota; kingdom Metazoa; phylum Chordata; class Mammalia; order Chiroptera; family Vespertilionidae; genus Antrozous; species Antrozous pallidus. Next base: position 4,102,037 of record CM050528.1, read on the forward strand.
GGGAGAGGGCGGAGTGGGACGCCGGCAGCTAGCGACTGGCCCAGGGGAGACGTACGGGTTGGGGCACTGCCAGTCGCCAGCGCGGTGTTGGACGTTTCCTCCTCCGGACGGGTTTCCTCGGGAACCCCGGGGCCCTCTGGGGGGGAAGCCGCCTCTGTCTCCTCCACGGCCTCCCATGCGACCCATGGGTCCCCCAGGACCTCCTGGGCCCCCCGGACCTGAAATACAAAACAACAGTCACCCTTTTTAGCACCAGGTTGGCTTCGGGCAAGTGGCCTTTTCCCACAGCCCAGGGGCCCGGCACGCACAGCGGCCCGGGAGCAGCCCGGCGGAAGCGGGTGGCCGGGGACGCAGGCAGCGCCCACAGCAGCTGGGAGGAGACCCAAGCGGCATAAACACAACAGCCGGAGGGGTGACACCCAGACGGGTTCCAGCCTGACCAACCAAGGCAAGTTCTTCACTCCCTTCCGCTCCCATCAGCTCTTTTCAGAGAAGCGCTGCTGTGAGATGCAGCGGTCAGCTGCCTCCCTTACGCGCCCCAACTGGGATCGAACCCGAGACCTCGGAAGGACACGGGATCCGGTCCAGGTGAGCCACGCCGGCCACGACACTCCCGTGTGCGCTCACCGCCCGCGCCCAGCAGCCTGACGTTTCTGATGAGCGTGAGCTCCAGAGGCCCAGCTCCCCCAAGATCAGGGTCTCGGGACCGTTCACACCAGCCTGGGGCAGGGGTGGGGGCCCAGGCCTACCTCCTCGGAGCGGCGGCGGCATCCCCCTGCCCTCTCGGGGCGGCATGCCCCCCCGCATGCTGTTCATGGGAGGCTTCTTCCGGGCCAGGGACACTTTCAGCTTGCTCCCCTGAAAGTCTTTCCCTAGAACAAGAGCAGAACGTCAATTCCTCCCGACCTTCCATGCTCCGTCCTTCTGGAAGGCCTAGGCAAGGCTCGACACCCCTTTTCTCCCACCACACCCCTCTCTGGCTGCAGGCCCCGCCCACAACCTAAGAGCTGACTGGGAGGGCCATTGAAAAGCCTCCAGACACACCCCACACCCCGAGGAAAAGCGGGTGGTGGGGGTGCACCTGTCGGGCGCAGGGCGAGGAGCAGGGACAAGGAAGAACAGGGAGGGCCAGGCCCTGTCCGCTGACACTTGTGAGGTGATTTTGCCTGAAGTTAAATCTCAGCATCAATGTCAAGGCCATAGATACATTTAAATTAGAAAGTACAGCGCTAGCAGGTTCTGTGCCTCTGCCATCTGTGTTTAGGGACTCCTTCAGGGAATGATGTCCCGCGTCGGAACTGCGTGTACCAGCCTCTGCCTGCACGCGCGCACAGGCGGCCCTGCTACCAGCCCAGGTGCCCGCAGCAGGCGGGCGGAGCAGCGGGCACACCCCGCCCGGGCCCTACCGTCAAACCAGTCCACGGCCGCCTTGGCCGTCGGCGGGTCCTCGTAGGACACCGTGGCGTCGCCTTTGGGCTTCCCCGTCTCCTTGTCCAAGTAGATGTGGATCATGGGCTGTCCGGTCCTCTTGTTCATCTAGGCGCAAACGCGAGACCGTGACCGCCAAGCCCACGTGACCTTCAGGGGCCCCGTCAAAGGCAACCACCTGTCAGATGCATGCTCAGTAGATGTTCACTTAGCTAAGAGGTGTTGTTATGGGTGATTTATTTCCTAAATTGCTACAACAAATATGTACAATCATCTCCCTGCTTAGATGTGTTTTATCCTAAGAACCAAAATAGACTCAAACCCCCACGTGTGTCCGTGAGCAGCCCGGGCCCCACTATCCCCGCCTCTCCCGGGGTCCTCGCACCCACACGCCCGGCGCCCGGCCAGAGGGGGCCCGGCACCGAGTCCGCCACGGGAAGCGCCGAGCGCCAGGCAGGGCGTGCGGTCTGAGCTGCGGGCGGCCGGGCCGGTGCGCCCCCGGAGCCGAACACCAGACGCTCGGCTGCAGGAGCCACACCGTTAGGAAGATGGCTTCGTGTCTTTTACGTTAACTGTGACCCGGCCCGAGTCTAACCTATACGCTTGTCTACACCCAGAGAGGCCGGAGTCTGACTTCGGGCTAAAAGGGGCGCGGGGCCGGCGGGGCTCGGGCTGAGCGTCGACCTACAAACCGGGAGGTCACAGTTCGGCGCCCGGCCGGCTCGGTCCCCAGTGTGGGGCGTGCGGGGGGCAGCCGATCAGCGATCCTCTCTCATTGCTGTTTCTCTCTCTCTCTCCTCTGAAATCAATCAAAGAGCAAAGCAGAGTAAGTTGTCTTACTACTTTCAAGATCTAGCACAAGAACACAGTAACTATCCATTAACACAGATCACACAAATTAAAGTGCACTAGACAACCAGGAAATAGACCCAGGAAGGCGTGGAACTTTCTATTCGGCATTCAGCAACATAAAGAACTACAATATAAATCGACAAATGACACACAGTAACACTGCTGGGAGTCCATACCATTATCTTGTGTAGTTAAAAGTGCACGCACCTTAAGCAATTCTATGCCCAGGTACGGCTGAGCCTCATTCTTCACGGATTAAATACACACAAACCTGCCTACTCAGAAATAAAAATGTACACCCCCAAATCGATGCCAGTGGCACTCCTGTGGTTATGTGTGGAGACACCAGAGGCACAATGTTAAGTTCCTGACGCACGTGCACTCGGCTGAGGCCTCCTTCCCGCTCGCTCGCTCTGCAGAGGACCCAGGAGGGAGCTGCAGGGGCGGGGCGGGGCGGGCAGTGCCGGGAGATGCAATTCTGAGGCCAGCTGGGAAATCTGGTGACCAACTACGGCAGTCACCATGAGGCAACCGCCTTTTCTGATGTAAAAACCCGGAATCAACCCAACTGTTTTTAAGAGAATGTACTCAGCAAATGAAATACAAGATTCCCAGACCTCGAGCTTCTGTTCTAGGGACGCCGACTTCCTGTCTCAAAATCCCTGTCCCCCCTCTGACCACCCCAACCCTTCCCAGTCACCCAGCTCCCTGGAGTTTGCCAGGGGAACTCTCCATTTGAAATACTCTCAACGCCAGGCTTTATCTGACCACCCCAACCCTTCCCAGTCACCCAGCTCCCTGGAGTTTGCCAGGGGAACTCTCCATTTGAAATACTCTCCACGCCAGGCTTTATGGACGCCCTTTCCTCTAATGTCTGCCCTTCTTGCTGCATTATTTTCCTCTATTCAGTATTCAACATATTGTATTCCTTTTTAACCATGTTCCCTGCTATATGTAAACTCCAATGGCTTTTTTCTAGTTGACCCTCGTATATTTCCACAACAGTACTGCCTTATGGCCAAATTATCAAGTTTGCTTAAACCATGCTTCGCACTTATTTTTAAAAGGTTTTGTCCGGCCGGTGTGGGTCAGTTGGCGGTGCTGTCCCTGCACCAGGGTTTTGCCTGTCCATCACCAGTGTGGGCTGTGCGGGAGGCAGCCGACTGATGTTACTCTCTCAACCAATGTTTCCCTCCTCTCGAAATTAAAACTATTTTTTAATAGAGTTTACTGATTTTTTACAGAGAGAGAGGGAGAGGGATAGTTAGAAACATCGATGAGAGAGAAACATTGATCAGCTGCTTCCTGCACGCCGCCCACGGGGGATGTGCCTGCAACCAAGGCCCATGCCCTTGACCGGAATCGAACCTTTCAGTCCGCAGGCCGACGCTCTATCCACTGAGCCAAACCGGTTAGGACTAAAACTATTTTTTGAAAAAGTAAAAATTCAATTAAAAAATTGACTTTTTCGGTATGTTAAGGAGCAAATCACAATACACCGAGAAAGAAAAATCAGTCAATTTCAGAAAGGACTCTTAACAGCAATTCAGTCCCTAAGCCGTGCGGTGGTTGGGAGCCGGCAGACGGCACGGGCTGTGTTCTGACTCACCTTGACAACGCCACACTGCTTGAAGAAGTCTGCCAGGTCATCTAGAGTCACATTGTCATTTAAACCTTGCACATAAATGGCACTATTGTCAGAGTCTTCATCTGGATCAACAGGTGGGCCTTCCAGAAAGACGACAGAAGCGAGTTACTGTCATGGTCTGTGTAGAGGCTTATTAACCATCTGGTCCCTACTGCCTGCCAGTGTTCACAAAGCCAGAACTACCGACCAAATTAATAACGACGCCATGAAACTTTATTTTGTTTAAGGCTACTATGAGTAGGTGCCTTTTTTTTTGTTAATCCTCACCCCAGGTTATTTTCCCATTGTTTTAGAGAAAGGGGGAGAGAAAACATCGGTGTGTGACACACACACACCCTGAGCAAGGCCGAGAATCCAGCCTGCAGCCAAAGCAGGTGCCCTTGACTGGCACTGAACCAGCCTTCAGCCTGTGGGCCGACGCTCTAGCCACTGAACCGAACTGGCTAGGGTGAGTGGATGCTTTGGATAAAGCAAGACCCAAACTGCCCTCGACACCAATATCACCTTCATCTACGAGGCTGCTGGACTGTACCACACACTCACTTGTGTGCTGAATCTGTCTAAAGCCGTGTAAAAGGCAGAAATTAAAAATTACCCAGATCAAGATCCGGTCCTTCATCCATGGGTCCTGCCAACCGGGAAAGATCATAAAACATGTTATTAGTGCGTGTCTTGCGAGCTACAAAACCTTACAAACACACACAGCTATCTACTATACCACCATTTGATGGGGCTTCATTAAACTCAAAATGGCCCGCACCGCTAAAATGGAGCAGTGCCCTTCAGCATTTGTGAAAGGTTTGCTAGGGTTTTTTCTTTGGTTTGCTTTTAAACCATTAACCAAATACACTCTTAATGCTTATGCGCCAAATTAGTGTTAAATTTACGTCAAAATTTTCCTCCAAATAAAACCAAATTTAAAAAATGTATTCTCCCCCATATTACAGAAGCAGTTGATCAATACTTCAAGTTACCCTTTGTTTTGTAACCATAGGTTAACCTTATTACCCCTAAGACAATGCCGGCAGTACCCATTAGTCTCTTTTGTATAGATCATTTTAAACCGCTTATGAAAATAAAGAATTATAGTTTTCTAAAAACTGACTTTTTTTTTTTAAACACTATCCATGGTAATACTCAAAAACTTACCACCAGGCTTATTGAAGCCACCTCGCTCTCCAGCGCTGCTGGGGGGATAAACGAAGAAATGAAGGCCTTTCCCTTTAAAAGCCAGTACCGCTCTGAGCCTTGGGGGGGCTCGTGGGGAAGAAGGGCACTGGCTACACATCTCCAAACAATGCACCTCTCTCATCTCGGCACTATGCCTTTCTTCCGGGCAGCTTGCTCAGTCTCCTTTACCCACAACCTCGTCTGAGTGCACACCAGTGCCGGGCTCCTCTTTCGGGGCTGGTATTAACAGTGCAATACTTGGCAAACGAGGGGGAAATAGATCCCAACACCCACCCCATCAGCTGAAAAACAGAGAGAGCTTGGTGTAGAGAGGAAGAGCGAGCTGGGACAACTGTGGTGGTGAACTTTTCCCTGGTCACAAAGGTGCACCCTCAACCTCAAGACCCCGGGCTCCCCGACAAGCACGCTGACGGGGTGCCGCCACACTAGCGCCCAGCACACGCCAGAGGAGCGGCCGTCTTCAGCTTAAAGCCACGCTGCGGGGCGCTGCGAACTCAGTCACTGCGCGGGGAGGGTCACAACCAACTCCGGGGCTACGTGGACGGGGCACGGCGTTACAGGCACAGCGACGGGGAAGAGCAGCAATGGCGGACCGAGGTGCTGCCTTGCACACTTTAAAGGGCAAGAAGCTGCGAACGGGGCCTTTTCCTTCTTTAAATGAAGGCAGCTCCTCCGGGGGGCCCTGCGCTTGTTCTAACCAGTATTGCACCTTTAATACCTGAGGATACAATGTCAAGCTGTGCATGCAGCTTTGTCTCCTTTCTTTCTTAAAGCACACCGTAAAACGTTCCCTCTCTTTAGACACAGAAGTTACACTTTAATGTTACACAATCCCAGAGTGGGAGTATACCTCCTCTGGCTCATTACCGAACAACAAGTGTGCAGGTACCAAAGTTACAGGATTCCATTTACACAATGAAAACAGTTAAAATAGTCTATGTGTATTTTTCCTCTCCATATGGACACGTGTCTAGTCCCACTTTTCATTATGCTGCCAGCTGAGTACCGAGAGCGGCACTGTTTAAGTACTGGGGTGTATACAAGGCTCTCACTTTGTAACCTGTAGCATATAAACGCGACAAAGCATGTTAAAAAGTTTCCACGTTTAACAGCCAATGAAAATATCAAAATACTGAGGCAATGAGAAAGGGCACGTTAACAACATGAGTGCCTTACCTGCAGCAGACACTGAAAACCATCACCACACACAACAAAAAAGAGGGAGGGGGCGCCCCGTCCTGTCCCCACGGGATCCAACCGACTGCTGCCAGTCTGTTGAGAAGCCCCGGGGACAGCCGGGACTTTCCCTGCGGCTCCAGGAGAGACTCCTCCTCCGGGAAGAGCGGGCCCCTCTCCCAGCAATGTCTAGCAAAATCAGAATTTATTACTTCCCAATATTGAAATGAGCACATTTGAAATTGGTTTTGCAATTGAAACATACTAAGACTTTTAGGTGATTGAAGACGTGATGATAGTAATTTCAAGTGTCTATGTCTATTTGAAAACATTCACAAAGAAGTGAAACCTTTATAATGGAATGACATTCTCCAAATCAGAGGACTGACTTTACTGTATACCAAATTATTCATAAAATTTTACATGGTGTAAAAATGATTGTTTCTTCCAATAAAGATTTCACCAAAGACTTTTAAGTTATGCAGAATATCAGCACCTTTCAATAGTTAACAGATTTGCTAATATAAAAATTAAAGATAAAATTTTAACATCTATTTAATTTTGAAGCCCACTTGTAAAAAAGAAATCCTATTCAATTTTTCCTTGAACCAACTGTGGCATCAAATCCAATTTATACCGAGTAGACCATTCTGCATAACTTTTATACTAGCTTATATCGGGACAGAACACACACAGGACTAAACCTTCTGGATTATGTTAACCACCAACATTATACCTCACCTTCATCAAAGTACAGATACCAGAAAGGAAAGAGGAGATGGGAGAAGGGAGGGGGGAGGGCAGGCATAGATAGCAAGGTTACGTTATTATCTAAACAAAGTTTTCTAAACCAGATTGTGCCAATCAATCAGAATGGTCAAACCGATTTAGACGTAAGGTCTCCAATGAGGAGCAGCGCCAGAATCGATCGTATGCATCCCTCTGCAAAAGCTACTGACTGGGCTTTCCTGTATACCAGGCGCACCTCAGGCCGTAGTTCACTCAGGGTTATGGGACCCAGACCTTCAGCATTATGTCCAACAGTTCGGGGCACAAACAGAAGTTGGGGACAAACATTGTGGGAAACAGCTGCATTCCTTGTCAGCAGTATATACACCAGGTATTTCAAGACAACCATTCAGAGACAATTAGTCAAAAACCTAGATTGTTAGAAGGCTTGTGTGTGTTCCATCCCAAGTCTATTACCCAGAGAGGCTTTTGACCTCTGGAAACCTTGAAGGGAACTGAAAGCTCTAATTTCAAAACCATTCTTTGTTCTCCCCAACCCGACCCGGTAGACTGGCAGGGAAAAAGCAAACTGCCACTTAATATATGCCGTAAAGAGGACATTTCCATGTTTTTAGAAGATGGCTTGGGCTCAACCGATTGTCCATGGAAATGTTGAAATAAATTTCTTATGTCTTTCAGTCCCTTCTTTCCATTGCAAATCCTACGGATGAAACAAAATTAGGTAAAAGGAGAAAAGGTTTGCTCTTACCCCATTCCACCGCGTCCTCCTCCCCGCCCACCTCTGCTCATGCCTCCACGATCAAATCCCCCTCTTCCCCTGCCCCGGTTATCAGGGCCACTCATGCTCCGGCTCTCTCCTGGTCCGGAAAATCCTCCAGACTCCTGCCCATAAACACCCATGCTACTGGGGTGGTCCTGTCGGAATGAACCTGAGGAAAGAGTCACATTTGTAAGCCATGGACAGCATTCATACCACTGCCTGCTGTTCTCTCTCCTGGACTCACAATTCTCCACTGCACAGCGCCAACCAAGGCACACCCTCCCTAACACCCCTACTCCTGGGCCCTTTGAAGTTCGACAAAAAGTGCTAGTTCAGCAAAGCTGGAGTAACCTTCTAGAGTTAGCTTAGAACAAGCCATTCCCAAACAACAAAAGCCCTCTAGCCCAAAGTGTGTAGGGTTCTGAATTATAAGGTATCCCCAAATACAGAGCCAGGCTTCTTGGGGGTTAGCACATGGTTAAGGGCTGGGCAGTCGGAACAACATGCCCATGAATGGAACTTACTTAAAAAACAAAAAACCCTCACACAACCATCTGGGTAGAGATTAAATTGTGAGGACGGTTTGAGTTTTTGATTACTATCCTGTAAGGGAGACTTTTTCTCTCTCTCTATGGATGTAAACAGAAAACAAAATAGCCGAGACCGGTTTGGCTCAGTGGATAGAGCATCGGACTGTGGACTGAAGGGTCCCGGATTCGATTCCGGCAAGGGCATGTACCTTGGCTGCGGGCACATCCCCAGTAGGGGGCGTGCAAGAGGCAGCTGATGGATGTCTCTCTCTCATCGGTGTTTCTGACTTTCTATCCCTCTCCTTTCCTCTCCGTAAAAAAATCAATAAAATATATTTAAAAAAAGAAAAAAAGAAAACAAAATAAAAAAGTCAGCATTTACTTGACTACCCAAACAGTCTTCAGTAACTACCTGCTCACTGTCACTGAGCCGGGACGGGCAGGCCTTACAGTGCTGGCTTCACTCCCTGCGTCAAGTCCCCCAGACCAGGGACGCCAGTGCAAATCATTTATTCTAGCCAGTCATGAAATCTCTCCTCTTTTTTTGCAAGGCATGCTACTAAAAAATGGAAGAAAAGCACTGAGTCTTTACTGGGCCATCCCAGCTGTCAGCCAGGATGCTGTGCTCTAAAGACGCATCCTGATAAAGACCGCTCCCCACGTTCAGAAACTCCAAACATAGCCACTCTTATTTGGTGTTCTCTCTTAGCAACTCACTCTGCTGCCCGTAGCTGCTGCTCTGTTGGCTATATTGACTTGGAGCCTGGCTGTAGGATCCAGTTTGGGGGGGGTAACTAGTGGGCGGCTGCTGCCCATAGCTGCTTTGTTGACCATAGCTACTCTGCTGTCCATAGCTGCTCGGCTGCCCATAGGTGTTCTGCTGAGAGTAACTGCTCTGATCATAACTAGTCGGCTGTGTAGAGGAATAGCTGAAAGAAAGAAAGAAAAAACAGCTTTTTAGGAAGGCTTATTCCTTCAACCCCCCTAAATACAAGAGACATTCATGAGTCATAGATACCCTTAAAAATGCAGTTACTTTCTACATATCAACCGTTTGAATTTGTTTCTACTGCTCTATCCCTTTTCCGCCCCCCCTCCCCCCCCATCAATAAAAACACATTTCACTCAATGTGGGGTTGGGGGAACAAGAAGAAATAAACCCAAGAACTTGTATATTTATATGCATAGCCCATAGGCATGGGCAATAAGGTGATGAAGATTGGGTGGGGGATGGATTGGATAGAAGCTTCGAGGAAGGGGGAGAAAATGGAGGTGTCTGTAATACTATCAACAATAAAAATATATTTAAAAACACATTTCAAATGGCTATATATAATTTCAAACTTTCAGACATGCCAATCATCTATGAAATCTGGGCGTTAATAAAGACAAGATGGATAAAGAAACCTCAGGATCAAGGCACGGCATGAAAGATGAATGTTACACTGATCTTCATCTTTCTGATACGGCAGGGAACCGAGCCAAAACACTCTCTCAAACAGAAAGAAAGCTTGAATTTAAAGAACTCCACATGAACCGTGATAATGAAAAACAAGACCACCACCTCTCCCCATAGGCCGGTCAGCTCCCCGGGCGGGCGGGCGGGCGGGCGGACGGGCGGCCCAGCGGGGCGGCGGGCTCTGGGGGGAACTGCCGCAAGCCCCGCCCACCGCTGCTCCCCGCCAGCTGTGCGGCGCCTGCCCGTTTGCCTGCGCCCCGGCGTGGGAGCCAATGAGATGAGTGCGAAGGGGGGTATTTCCCAGCCAAACTAGGCCATTAACACCTTGGAGCGCACAAGTCAGGCCAGTTTGAGCACCTGCTTCCATTTAAAAGTGAGTGGAACCACTTGCAGTTCTCGCTACGCTCCAAGAAACTAAACCCGGAGGCTGTAGGTGCCGGGGCGGTTAACCCGGGACAAAGGACGCGGAGCAAAGGAACGGGAATGAAAACAAAAGGTCTCACTCCGCCATCACACACCAGGGCACGAACGGACTTCCGCAATGTTAACTACACATTGCTTCCGGTGAAGTCTGTTTTAAAATGTAACGGCCTGCACTTTGCTTGCTTTCACACGTGTCTGTCTCTCAGCCATCTGAATGAACAGAGTAAATCTAAAGGAACCCGGAACGGTAAGAGTACTACTGGCCGCCAGGCGCTGCCCCGGGAGCCCCGGCCCGGGGTGCCGAAGTGAACACGTGGCCAGGCTTGTCCTCGGGAGGAAACAGACCCGGAGGGGCAGGAGACTGACCTGGTGGGAGGATAGGACGGCGGCGCCGTGACGGGCTGCATGGGGTAGCTCCCGGGCACCTGGGGGTAACTGTAGTTGCTCTGGCCGTACCCCAGGCTGGGCTGGTTGTAGCCCCCCGTGCTGGACTGAGGTTGACTGGTCTCAGCGGGTTTGTTACCGTCCTGTGGTCTAAACAGAAAAATAAAAAAGCGAGCCTTTTCACCCTCAACCACAAAACTCTTGGGTAAGAGCAATATGCAACATCAGGACTGAATCTGGAAATAAACCCAATTTTAAAGGGAACGACATCAAACCCAGTGGCGGTCCAATAGTATTTGCTGGAAAACGCTAAGGAAGGAGACGAATTCATCACACCCACAGGAGACGTCAGCGTGCCGGTTTTATGTCCTCACCTGGGGATAGCCCTTCTCCCAACTGACTTTAGAGAGAGTGGAAGAGAGAGGGGCAGAGAGAAACACATTGACTGGTTGCCTTCTACACGCGCCCTGACCGGGGCTTGGGCCGGGGGAGAAGCTTGCAACCAAGACATGGACCCTTGACGGGAATCGAACCCTTGACCCTTTGGTCTGCAGGCTATCCACCGAGCCAAACCGGTCAGGGCCACAGTTTAACGGCTGTGAGAGGCAGCTACATCATTTTGTGTTGCCAACTGAAGTGATCTGAGGGGGAGGCAATTTGTCAGTAAAGAAAATGCTACTTCTCAAAAAGGACTGCTGACAGCAAACAAGAAACCTTTCATAATAAATAACTCAAGTTTTGGGTTAGAGTAACATTTACCTAAGTCCTTGGCACTTATTGATCTGTACTACCTGTGTATTTATGTTTCTCATTTACTAAGAATAGACTTGAAAAAACATTTAACTTGACGGCCATAGCTTGCCTCAAAATTTCTATAATGGCAACACCACAGCCCCTCCTGCTCTGAGCACCTGGGAAATGTCCTTGTTAAGTGAGGAAAACCAATCCCAACCCCAAGGAAAAGAACCACAGTGTTTCCTACTCCCTCTTTGCTCCAACATTCAGCAATAGGCCCGGAGCAAAGTAATCGCCATCTATCTTAAGCAAAACCCCAGAATCAGTAGGCAGACCAGAGGCTGGGGAAGTACTGATTTCTCCAAAGAGCCGAAATAGGTCACAAACCTCCTTTTTCCCAGTGGAAAGGGGACTAGCCGTCACTGATCATAAGACAGACAGCTGTTTTAAAATGGTAAGAATGAAAATTAAGAAAAAAGGAACCAAAAAGAATGATTTAGAAAAAAACATTTAATATATAAAACCCTCCAGCTATGGCTTAGATATCATCTGTGTTATTCACTTAAAAAACAACAAACAACAACAACAAACAAAACAACTTTCAAATCAGAATCCAATGTTCTGTCAGGACTGTGCGCAGAAACCACCCAAGTGCACTGCCTAAAGCAAATACCTAAAATATTCTGTTAAAGTAGTAACGGATATTTACCTGCTAACCAGTCATGGAGCATGAACGTTACCCCAATACTCACCTCACAGCAGGGACGAGGTAAGAATGCACTCGCGGTTATATTTGGACCAGAGGCCGGATGCACGCAGATTCCTGCAAGAACGGCCTCCTTCCCTGGCTGCTGGCACAGCCTGAGCCCCAGCCCGGAGCTGCCTTTCCCACGCTGCCCAGAGGCCACTAGGTGCCTGTGTATGCAAATTAACCTGCCAGCTTTGGTGGGTTAATTTGCACACTCACTCCTGATTGGCTAGCGTTTCAAATGTTTAAGTCAATTTGCATATTTCTCTTTTATTAGATAGGATTACCAAGCCACTACATAATACAGAGAAATCATGTCAACTCCTTAAGATGACTTCTAGATATGGACATATCCTTTACTGACAATTGAGTCACATGACTGTTTAAGCCATATGATGCTCTCCCCAGCCTCCCAACCTATCTACCATGTTTTACTCAAAGAGAAAGCTGTTCCTCATTTACAGGGCCAATAAAGCCAAAAGTAAAAGCATCATTAGTTGTTTTTCTTTGAGGTGACCCACACTCAATTTTCTCCTGGTTTTAAAGAAGTTAATAGCCACCTCCCACCCCAGTAGGCCTCCCTTCTGAAACTACACTGACTACCCTTATTTTGGCCCCTGGATGGTACCATTTCTCTACTAAACAGAGAAGAATGTGCAGTGTGTTCTAGTGAGTTACTTTAGTGACTAAGTAGATAGCCTGACCAGATGGTTAGAGCATCGTCGATATGCCAACAATGCCCCCCCCCCCCCGCGTCTAACAGCCTATCAAATAAGAGTAATATGCAAATTGACTGTACCTCAAATCAAGCCATGCCCACAAGCAAGTCAGGAGCAAATTATGCAAATAAACCCCAACCACTGAGAGCAGGAGGGAAGCTTGGGTTCCCCGGCAATGGAGGAAACCAAGCTTTCCTCCTGCCCTTGTGGGCCTAGGCCTCCACTCAATGCTACAAAGTTTCAATTATAGAAGATATATCCCAATAGAAATGGTGACAGCCACGGAGCTGGAGAGAGCAGAGGCTAGGGTCGCCTGGGTGACGGAGGAAGCCAAGCTTCTGTAGCCCTAGCACCTAGGCCTCCACTCAAGGCTACAAAGTTTCAATTATAGAATTTAAACAGAAATGGCTGTAGCTACAAAGTGAGCAGAAGGCTTGGCTCCACTGCAGGCTACTAAGTTTCAATTGTAGAACATAAATTAATCCCAGATCCCAGAGTCTCTGCTTGGGTCGCTGGGGGATGTGGCCGGCCTGCAAACCACCAGACCCCTCACCCACGCTGCCCCATGTCCCAAGGAAACCCCCACCCTGATCTGGGACACCCTTCAGGGCAAACCAGCTGGCCCCCTCCCATGCACCAGGCCTCTATCCTATCTAATAAAAGAGTAAAAAGCAGATTGACCATCACTCCAACACAAACACACGGGCTGCCCCCATGTAGACACAAGATGGCCACCACAAAGATGGCCAGCAGGGGAGGGCCGTTGAGAGGGACCAGGCCTGCAAGGGAGGGCAGTTCGGCGTGACCAGGCCAGCAGAGGAGGGAAGTTGGGGGCAAACAGGCTGGCAGGGGAGCAGTCAGACATGTTAGGCTGGCAGGATAGTGGTTAGGGGTGATCAGACTGGCAGGCAGAAGCGATTAGGGGCGATCAGGGAGGCAGGCAGGCGAGCAGTTTGGAGCCAGCAGTCCTGGACTGTGAGAAGGATGTCCGGCTGCCTGTTTAGGTCCGATCCCATTGGGTAGTTGGACATCCCTCGAGGGGTCCCAGACTGGAGTGTGTGCAGGCTGGGCTGAGGGACACCACCCCGCTTTCCTGTGCATGAATTTTGTGCACCGCGCCTCTAGACAGTAAATAAAAACAAACAGCCCTAGCCAGTTTTTCTGTGGTCAGAGCACCAGTCCTTGGACTGAAGGGTCACGGGCTCGATTCTGGTCAAGGGCACGTGCTCTGGTTGCAGGCTTGATTCCCAGCCCGGTCCAGGTGCATGCAGGAGGCAACTAGTCGATGTGTGTGTCTCCCCCACCCCAGTCCCCTTTCTACTCTAAAAACCAACAGGAAAAAGAATACCCTCAGGTGAGGATTGACAAACACCAAAACCAACAACAAAACCACACCCAAGTGTACGTGAGAGCAACTACTAAAAACCAAATCACGGCTAAGTGGGCACAGCTGCTCTCTCCTGAACACCTGAGCCAACGCACTGTGGAGTCAGGAGAACGTGAGTATGGCCTTACCTTGCAGGTGCAGTGGTTGCCGGCTGCTGCCCGTAGGCTGGGTAAGCAGGCTGAGTGCCATATGCAGACTGAGCTGCATAGGAGGCCTGGGTGGTAGTGACCGTAGCAGTGGTGGTATCGTAAGCACCAGTGCCATAGCCCTGGACAGGCTGGCTGTAGGCCTGGGGGGCAGCGGGAGTAGTATAACCTGGAACAAAGGAGACGGGTCAGACTTCTGGCTCTTCAGAGATCCAGCTCCCTAACCACTGAGCATCAGAACCACCCCGAACTTAACTCCTTTGTATGTTTCCCCTTCAGTAAGAGCAGCAGCAACAAACCAATATTTAAAACCTAAGTTCTCTGAATTTAGGAACTCCCAAAACCTCTGAAACAGGAATAAAATGTCCCGGAAAGGGAAGTAATGACACAGCACCCTAAAATGGCTGTGAATAAGGATCCAGGTACTAGTTATAGCATTAAACCCCAAATTTGAAATTACTTGTTTTCAGTCCCAAGCACTCCATCACGAACATTTCATGTTTAATTTAAGGAAACTGAAAATTCTAGAGAATGTGCTTAATTTTTAGTGAAAGATGTTAACAAGTAAACCCTTCTAAGAACTGCTAATTTGTTTCAAGTAACAACCAAAAAAAATGCTTGTTACCACGTTCAGACTGAAAGCACCTGGGTGTAGTCCTCTTGTTTACCCACCACTAGAAAAAGGTCTTGTTCCCCTCATGTACAGCGGAGGTAGGCCCTCGGGCCCCCTTACCATTTCCCACCAAGGGCCATAAAGACCTGCTCTCCCAGCTCTCTGTCCAGCTCCTGCCTTCGCTGGACCAGGCAGGACCCATGTGCCCTTTCCGCTGGGCCTTGGGCTGAAGTCTGACACCGCCCTCCCAGCCGCTAACCTGCAGCTCCCTTCCCCGTGAGAGGTGTCACAGCCTTTCCTGGTGCGGCTCACCCCCCCCCTCCCCCATTCCTCCTCCTGGTCAGTGAGCACAAGTGAGCCAGACAGGAAAGTCACACCCAGCTGTAGCTGGTTTGGCTAACTGGACAGAGGTCGGCTGCGGAATTAGGGGTCCCGGGTTTGAGTCTGGTCCAGGGCGCATGCCCAGACTGCAGTTTGATCCCATTGGGGTGCAGGAGGCGGCCAAACAATGGTCTTTTCTCTCACTGCTCTTTCTCTCTCCCCCATCCTCTAAAATAAAATATATTTTAAAAAGTTACCTCTTGTCATCATTTATACCCAAAGAAAAATCCTAATCTCACTAAAGAAAAAAAGTTTCAGTGTTAACAAGTCATGAATCAACACTGGTGATTTTAGTTAAGATTTAGAACCTTAAACCTCATAGGGTACAACAACTTTATTCTACACCCCAAACATTTTTTTGGTAAATTATAAAATTAATTATACACAAGGATATTAATTTTGTTCTCGAAGAAAACAGGAAGCCTCAAACAGTGTAAGTTTTCTGAGTTGGAATGTTGTTCATCTGAACATTTACTAACAGTTTTGTGCAGAGTTCTAATATCAATCATATAGAGCACTCATTTATTTAAATTTAATTGGACTCTAATTCCACCTACACTATTAACCCTACACAGACTTCCCCTCCACACGACAGGCCATCTAGAAGACTTACAAAAAAAATTAAAAACAAAAACGAAACTCAGTAACAGACACTGAGTTAATGAATAATCTTTTAATTAAACTGTAGTATCAACACAAGCAGCCAAGCAAAATGAGCAAAAATAAAGCAAAATGATAATAAAAAAAAGACCAACAGCAAAAAAGACAACACACGCACTGACATCTTTAAGGAAAAAGGTATTAAAAAAAGATCACACAGCCCTGACCGGTTTGGCTCAGTGGATAGAGTGTTGGCCTGAGGACTGAAGGGTCCCAGGATCGATTCCAGTCAAGGGCATGTACCTTGGTTTCAAGCACATCCTCAGGAGGGGTGTGCAGGAGGCAGCTGATCAATGTTTCTCTCTCACTGATGTTTCTACCTCTATCCCTCCCACTTCCTCTCTGTAAAATAAAGAAATAAATAAATAAAGTGTATATATATTTTTAAAAGTAAAAAAACATCACACAGCCCTGGCTGGTGTGGCTCAGTGGGTAGAGCATTGACCTTCGGACTGAATGGTCCCAGGCTCAATTCCCAGCAGGAGGTGTTCAGAGGCAGCCAATCAATGATTTTCTCTCATCAATGTTTCTTTTTCTCCCTTCCTCTCTGAAATCAATAAAAATACATTTAAAAAAATCACACAAATCTAAAATTTTGTTTTGCTTGACCAGTAAAAATTAAAGTTTAAGACTTCTATTTCAATTAACGAATTAAGATTTCTAGAGCCTCCCTTCTCATGAAATAATTGTTTAGAATCTCAAAAAGAAAAATGTCTTTTTACATATCCCTTCCAATAATCACCCAGTGACTTTCACACGTAAAGCAGTGTGAGGTTGAGGAGAAAAGTGGTTAAGTGTGCTTGAACCCACTTACTACTTCTATCAGGAACCTTAGTTTGGTTCAGCTTCAGTTTGCTTATCAGGTTAATTTTGTTCCTCTACGCCAAAGGTTCATGGGAGGGTTCAGGAAAGTATGACAGTCCTCCATAAACTATAAACTCTACATAAACATTCCTTACATCTGTTAAAATAGTCTTTAATTGATTTCAGAGAGGAGAGGGGGAGAGGGGGAGAGGGGGACGGGGGAGAGAGGGGGGGATGAGAATCACTGATGGGCGGCCTCCTGCACACCCACACTGGGGATGGAGCCTGCACCTCGGGCCTGGGCCCGGACCAGAATGGAACTCCGGCCTCCTGGTTGTCTGGACTCACCCCGAGCCACACCAACAGGGCTCCTGACATTTTTAAGTGCCATCTCCTGCCCATCGAAGATTCCGCTTTCTGTGAAAGACCACACTTCCTATAAACGACTTTATCATGTTCCTATAAAATGGTCCAGGGACTCCAAACGCTAGATCTAAGCAGTTGTTATTTATTTGTAATTTATACTTGTTTGGTTGAAACTTCCAGTTATAAAATAAACCAGCCAATGGCGATACACAGCTGTACTGTATACAGTCGCCTCTCAGTGTCTGTGGGGCATTGGTTTCAGATCCCTGTGATCTCGAGGATGCTTACGTCCCTTATATGAAAGGGAGAACAATGCATATGTATCAAAATGTTGCTGAAAGCATGTATCTTACAAGTTCTCATCACAGGAAAAAAATTATAACCAAGCGCTGATGGATCAACTAGACTTACTGCCATCATTTCACACAGTGTATAAAAGTATAAAATCATTATGCTGCACAGTCGAAACTGCTGTATGTCAGTTACAACTCAATAAAAAATGTTAGTTTAAATACATAATGTTCACGTCACAATTTCAAAATTCTCTGCTAAAAATCCGACGGAAAGTTTAAACAATCCCCAGCCTATTCAAGATATGTATTAGATTAGGGAGTGCTTCCCGCCACAGCCAGGCACTCACTCAGTGAGACAGACCAGATAGGTGTCTCCCCACTACTCTGATGGACTACAGGCGGTTTAAGAGCACTGCAGATGATTT
Organism: Antrozous pallidus; assembly: GCA_027563665.1. Lineage (NCBI taxonomy): Eukaryota > Metazoa > Chordata > Mammalia > Chiroptera > Vespertilionidae > Antrozous > Antrozous pallidus. The sequence goes on from CM050528.1 coordinate 4,119,915, forward strand.
GAAACAAAGTTTTTATATCTGTAAGACTTTCAAAATAAGTATTCTTTAATTACAATAGTAGCAGTAATAATGGGAGTAGGTGGGGAGAAGGTAGGGAATCACAAACATTTACACAGTGCTCCACTCTCAACCCGTGTTAGGGTACAGTTTACTCTATTCTAATTCTTAGAATAGCTGTTAGCTCCCTGGAATGCTGTTTTTTATTTATTTATTTATTTATTTACTTACTTACTTACTTAGACATAATATGAATTAAAATAATTCATCATCACTTAAGCAGAAAATAAAATGTCTGGACTAGAAACCGACAGACAGACAGACATAACTGACATGCAGGGCGGCAGCCTTCACCTTGAAATCAATCTAATCATGCACCTGTCCTTCAGGGAACATGGGGGAGTCAGCTGGGGAATAGTCATCGGAGGTACCTTTGGGAAGGTGAACTACTATTAAGGCTTGACACAGAAAAATGTAAAACAAAACAGAAGCAGAACTTTCCCCAAAATCACAAAGAAAAGACATGGATCTGCCAATGGCACCTGAAGCAGTTTTCCATTAGCGCCTTGCTGTGTATGATGTTAGAAAGTGGGAGGGTTAAACTAATGAAAACACCTATAGGGTAAACATCACAGGGTTAGACCGAGATGGAAAGCATTTCCCATGCAAGAATGAGCAGGATAGTCAAACCTGGACTGGTCCCTTCTACTGTGGAAAGCACAAAACAGAGAGTAGAGGGCACACTATCAGAGGAAGTAAACAGATGTGAACACGCCTGTATTCTTAGCAGCTCAAAAGAAGGCTCATTCTCACCCGAACTTAGCATTAGCACAATCTTTTATGTATCTGCCATTCTGCTGTGAGGTTATTTAATATACTGTATCAAACAGCCAAAGGAAAAATTCTTTTCTCCCTTGGAATTTATTCCACCCACATTCTATTAGCGATCCCTCAAGGAGAATATAAGGGAAAAGGAGAAAAAAAACAAAAGCTCCTCCTAAGAATGCCAGATGCCAAGATATGGACCAGAATATACATCAAGGAGCACAAGGAACAAGCTTCTTAGCAAACAGCCTAGTTGATGGACCCAAAGCACCGCCAGGGCAAGGCTTTACCTGCGGGAGGCTGTCCGTAGGAGGTGGCATAGGCTGTCTGCCCGTAGGTAGCAGTGGTCTGAGCCTGGGTATAGCTGACGTCAGCGGGCTGTCCATAGGTTCCGTAACTTTGCTGCCCATATGCCTGCTCAAAGGAAATGGATGGGGAACCTTCAGATACATAAGCCTTGTATTTTTTAGGGAGGGGAAAAAAAACAAAAAAACAAAACACCCCACACCTGATTTACTTTTTAAATTTAGAAGTTGAAAATATTGTTTTCAAATAAGATTAATCACATTACTGTGAGTTTCTCCTGATCTGATGCACTCGTATTTTCGTAACTTTAACTACAAAAAAGTTCCTGAGATAATTAGGCAAAATCACAGTTAACTGTACAGGAGATTAACAAGGTACTCTCAAGGGATGAGCAATAAGGGAACAGGTGAGTAACTGCCAGCACTAAGTGTACCAGTTTTAGCAACTGGAAACAAATATCAGGAAGGCACAATGAACAAAGAGGAAGGAAGATGAAAATGGGGTCCAGAGCTACAGACAATTCCGAAAAGCAGATTTTCAGCAGGACAAAGATGCCACCTCCAAGAAAATGAACTAGAACATGGCATGCCTCCTTGGGGCGAGCATACCATCAGCACTGCCTTGTGAACTTGGACACTAACACAGACACCTGGCCAGGAATGAGGTGCTCTTTCAGATATCGGCATGATCGTATTCTAGATCTGAATGACCAGTTACATGGGATCTGCCAGAGACATCCCATCATTCTGCCTGTTCTAGAATGTTTCTTTATGGCAGAGTTACCAGTACCCATTTCTAAGCCACAGACCAGTTCAGAATTTGAAGTGATCTTGAGAACACTAGGAGGCTAATTTCTAGAATCTGCTGGCCTAGGGTTTTAAACACAGACTCGTTTACAGAAGAACCCTTAACCGCTTACAGGTAGCGGTAAGAGCGGACCCCCCCACTTACTGTCGGACCACTGGCAAAGGCCTTAATACCTATGCACCGCATTTTTTTCAGGTGTATCTCCTTCCTCTATGGAACTGAACACACAGAAGGAACAAGCACGCAGGAGGGCACCTAACTTGAGAAATGACACTAAAAGGGACTAAGAGCTAGCAGTTCTGTTTGGGGATGGTTTCTACAATGGCATTCCCACTGATAAGTTTAAAGGGCCTGGTTATTTTTATTACAAGCACACCAGACTTTCCTATTACCTAGTTTCTGAAGGAGAACTGTGCTGGCTACTGTCTCAGTGGCTGACGGAAACATCTTACTTGGGGGCGCAGCTACATGTACATTATCTTAAAGATTACCTGCGTGCTCTGTGCATAGCCTTGGGTGGGCTGGGCGGTGTAGGCGCTGTAGCTGTAAGAAAAATTAAAGGCAAAAGCTGACCACAGAACACTCAGATTCCATTACTAACCCCCCCCAACCACAGCAGGCTGTTCTGTTAATCGATCACTCGGTCACGCACAAAATACTGTTGAAAAGACTGACTTACCCCTGCTGGGCTGCAGCTTGGCTGTAGGTACTGTAATCTGGGGGAAACAAGGTGAGAAAACAGTGTGAAGTCAGGAAAGGCAAGAAGTGAGGGGGAGGGGGCAGGAATTCTGAACTCTCTTAACTGTTTAGAGAGAAGCTATGGGCCAGCAGAGGTACAAATGATTACTTCATTTCTTTTTAAATGTGTTATTTTATTATTATTATTTTTTAGAGAGGGCTAGAGATAGAAACACCGGTTGGCTGCCCCTGCACAGCCCCTACGGAGGACCGAGCCTGCCCCGATGGGGTCAAAACGAGAACCCGTTGGTTCATAGGTCGAGGCTCAACCCCTGAGCCATACCAGTGGGGCGAGTCTCTCTTATTTCTTAATACCAGCCCCCAAAATGAGTCTACGCCAGTTAACTCAGTTTGAATGCAGTGCCAACAAATGAGGTCAAGATCAGCTGATCTGGCAGAGATACTCTGCAGTTCCCATGACCACAACCCCCCTTAACCACAGTCTGTCATTTCAAACACACGACCATCATCCTCAGACTAACAGAGGACAAGACGGACCAACAGGACCTTCATCTTCACGTAAAGAGGAGGCCAGCATCGTCACACGCTCGACACCAGGCCGATTACATTGGTAGACACATCTCCTCAAAAACTAGCCTTCCTGTTGCTCCCTCGTTTAGCAAATCAGACGAACTTAAAGTGCATTCTCTAGCGGGACTGGCAGAAAACAGAACCGTCATCTCAATTCAGTGTTTCAAAGGGTTTGCTTCCGACTATCACAGCTACATCTGCACAGCAACGCAAAGCTAGAACATTCTAAATCCCACTGAAGCTAAGGTAGTACCCTGATAATTGGCAGAGAAACCATTTAACCTTTTGGGGAAGAACTTGGTTTTAGGTCAAGTCATCTTTTAAAACTCAAAATGATTTCAATAAAAAAAAAAAGCCATAATTTTTCTACCCCCCCCTTCTCCTAAGTAAAACTTCCTGTAGTTTTCATATGCCACATATAAAAAGGGACTAAAAAGTTCTGGTCCAGTAAGGTCTACAAATAGTGAAAACAAAGAGAAAATGAAATGATTAAGAAGTGCTTACAGCACTACTGAATTAAACATGTTAAAGTACTTTAAATCTTCACCGGAGGATGTGCTGAGAAAGAGCGAGAGCGAGCTCCCTGTGACACACACTGACTGAGGCCTGGGACGACCCTGCAGCCCGCGTGTGCGCCCCCGACCAGACCTGAACCCAAGACCCTTCAGTGCACAGACTACCGCTCTATCGTTATACCACACCGCCCAGGGGCAAGCAATTATCTCTTTTTAAATTTAAATATCCCCTTATTGATTTCAGAGAGGAGGGGAGAGAGAGAGGGGACGTCAGTGATGAGAGAATCGTTGACTGGCTGCCTCTTGATGCCTCACACTGGGGAGACCCCCAACCTGGGCCTGTGCCCCTGACTGGAGTCCAATCCGGGGCCCTTCAGTCTTCAGGCCCTGCTCTCTCCACCGGGGCTAAAGCAATTACTTTGTTTACATTCTGCCCATTCTTCGCTCTCCACAAGAAACCCAAATCTTGTGTCACAACCCAGTGCACTACCTGCCATCAGAGCTCAGCCAAAGGCCCTTCCCGCTCCCTCAGCAAACAGCCCCACAGCAAAGCCGAGCTTTCCCCATCGCGGCTCTTCACGGAGGGGCTTCCACCTCCACCTCTGCCCCTGGGTCCGCCTGGCCCGAGGGCGATGAATCCATCTCATCTGAGTCAGCTGTCCTTCTACTTCTCCACTTCGCCTGCTTTCTCTCCCCCAATCACCGCCATTAGCAAATCAACCGCCCAGGCTGTGAACTGTTTGGCTCCAGAGAAACCACCCGAAGGCAGCGGAAGGGGAGACCTTAAGGCCTTTTCAACAGCACGGCAAGCTGTGCTCCCCCGGCCAGACAGAAAACGCAGACCACTCCCCTGTGGCAGCCACGGAGCACACACCAGGGAAGCGCCCGCCAATGGAGTATTTCAACCTCGTTCATGATTCCAAATCACCGACACCTAAGGCCCCTGTTTGCAAGAGGACCGTTCTGCCAGAGCGGTTATGTAAAGCGCGAAACCGGCCAGGCTGCCGTGGAACAGCCAACTGCCCTCCAATCGGCGGGAACCCACACTTTAGCCCCCCCGTTTGGAGCACAAGGGAGGCAGCAACATTTGTTTCCGAGAACTTCCCTACCCGCCGCACACGACACTGCCCGGCCTCCAAACCGCTAGTCCCGCACGGGCCAGAGTGTTTAGCAATCGGTTACGTTTTGTCTTGAACCCCAACACGCAGCGGATTTCACTAAAAATGGACGCGCCGAGGAGCGGGCTGTGGTCCCAGCGGCCTTCGGAGCGGGAGCAGTCTTCCGATTCCCGGCTGACCGGCCGCCACTGGAGTTACAATGGGCATACACTGTCCTCGGGGTGCTCTCCCAGTTCATAATAAAACGAGGACCCCCCCCCCAAATCACCTAACATCACATTCCCCGAGGCAGCGGCTTTTAGATCCGGGCTTGCGATCGCCACCGAACTCGGGGAGACCTGGGCTTCAGACCACCCAACGAGGATGAGGATGGGCAGCTTTGGAGGCGAAATGCTCCGCTTAGAGGCCAGAGGGGCTCACAAAGCTCTTCAAAGCCCAACTCCTTTACTTTGAAGGGAAGCGAGCCCAAGTTCACCCCGCTTCCCCGCCGGACCCACTCCTGTGCCCACACACGCGGCACCGGGGCTTCTAACAGCTCGCGGTGGGCGGCAGGGAACGGACTGCCCAGAAGCAGACACGAAACGGGCCGATCCGGCCACCCCGTCTGCTCCAGGGGCACCCTGCACCCGGGCACCCACAGCTGGCAGGTACCTGCTCGGCGGCCGAGCCATGTCCTTAAGGTGCCGGATTCCGGACTCTAAGACACCTCGGAGCGCCCCCTTTCCCCCCTTCCCCTTCCTTCCCCCTCGGCCTTTCAGGCCCGGAGCGAGGCCACCGGAGAATGCCCCCCGTGCTCCTGCCAACCGCCCCGGTGTGTGCAGGAACCGGCTGCGGGTCACGTCCAGGCTGCACCCCCAAAACCCGTCCGGCTCCGGGGGCCGCTCCAGAGACCACATTGGAGCCCCAATCCCCGAGCTTGCTTTTTGCAAGACCGCTCCGCGCCTCCCTCCTCCCCCGTATCAACCCCCACAACGAGCAAGCCTGCCGGCTCCATTTAGGCAAATAAACGTGTGAGACGACCGCCAGCCCGAGCCGAGTCCGGGCGCCGGCGGGCCTTTGTCTCTCCGGGCCCGGGGGGCGGACATGGCTGCCGGGGAGCCCGCGATCCGGCCGGTCTCATCAGACCCCGGCGTCCGCTGAAAAAATCGCCCCGGGAAGCTACTTCACTGCTCTCCGGGGCAGAAAGGAGGCGGGATTAATAGTAAACCCCAAGCAGCCGGTGGGAACAGCGGGATTTTTTTTTGGGGGGGGGGGAGATCTTTGTAAGGGAGGAGCTCACCCCGGATAAACCCATCCGGGCAGGAAGTCGGGCTCGGAGCGGGGGCCGGCCGGGCCTGCGGGGTGACGGGGCCCTCGCTCCTAGGCCGCCGGCCTTTTCTATCTGCTTCCCCCCGGGCTTCTCGGGGAGGCAGCATGGCCCTCGGGGTCGGACCGCCTCCCTGGAAGGGGTGGTGGTGAGAGGGGGGAACGGCATGCTCGCGGCTTTTCCAGCCGCCGTCGGGACCCCCCTACCGTTTCGGGGTGCCGGGCTCTCTAGGCCGGGGCCGACCCCGCCACCACGCGGGGCCCCGGAGGCCGCAGGCCCCGCCCACGTGGCGGGCGGCCCGGAGCGCGGGGCCCCGACCCTCACACAATGGAGGCCGCCCGAGGCCCCGCGCGCCCCCGCCGCCGCCGCCGCCGCGAGCCCCCCGCGCGGCGGGGGCGCCGAGAAGATTCCAGAACCGGCCTGCCCGGTGGGGGAGGGGAGGGTAAAGCGGGGCTCTTCGGCTCGTCGGGCCGCGGCGGGTACCTCACCCCCTTCTCAGAACCCCACTCGGTCGTCCCGACCACCCCCCGGAGGCGAGCAGCCCCCGGCTTGGGCGCCCTGGCCGTCGCCGGCGCGGCCGCGTTTCTCCGACACTCACCCGTGGACGCCATTTTCTCTCCTTCCTTCTCGTTCTCTCAACGTCCGTCTCCCTCTCCCTTTCCCCCCGAGGCGCCGCACTGCGCAGGCGCCGAGCCCGCAACCTCGGGCGCTACCATCGGGCCGGGCCGCGGGGGTGGGCGCGGGAGGGACGAACCAGCGCTTCCGGGTCCCGCCCGCCCGCCGCTCCCGCCTCGATCCGCTCGCAAGGGCGCCGCCGGCTGCGAGGCGCGGCCCAAACAGCCCCGGAGGCGCGGGAGCGGCCCTTCGTGTCGAGGCGGAGGGATTCCACGCGCGAGGCCACCTTGTTCCAAGTGGTCACGTCCGCGGGCGCCAGGGACCGTCTCCAAAGAGCCTTCCCGGGAGGGGAGCGGAGGCCGGCGGCCGGCGGGGGGAAGGGCCCTGGGCCCCGGACAACTGCTGACTAATCCGCTGGCGGCGGAGGCGGGCGCGGGGGTGGCGGAGGGGGTGGCGCGCCGGCCGGTCGGCCGGGTCACGCGGCTGAGGGCGAGCAGAATGGGCTTGGGGCGCTCGGGCCCCGCGGGAAGTTAGGGTCCCTGCTCGCCGCCCGGGGGCCCCGCCCGGCCATCGCGGGGAGGGGGGCGCGCTGCGCTCCGCAGTGAGTACCCCGGACACGTGGCTTCGGACGGCGGGGCGGAGGCCGAGGCGGGTGGGCTGGGTGGAAGGCCCCGAACGAAGCGCCCGGCTCCCAGAGGCCTCCCCCGATCCCCAATCCCCGGGCCCCCAGTAACGGTCGAGGTTCCAAAAGCCCTTTAATCATCCCTCATCAAATACCCTTGGTTTCACAGAAGGGGAACCAGGCCCAAGGAAATGGGGTACTTTATTCTTATTAGAGTCACAAAGCTGAGTCCGATCCACACCTTGAGTCCCCTTCTTCCCCAATCTCTCCATCACCCGGAAGAATCTTCCCGATCCTCGCCTTCCCCTTCTATCCTCCGGCTCCCCAGTGAGGTAGGCGGGGCCTGATGGTGGACCCCGTTTTCGGAATGCAGAGACTGCGCTCTGAGGGTTCAGTCCCAGTTCTGATTGTCCATGGGGGAGGCCTGCACCCTTGCTAAGGCGGGGTGCGGGTTGTGAGGGTGCAGGAGGAGGCTGGCAGTGGGCGCCTCGATTCCTGCATTCAACTTGCAATCCAGCCTCACCCAGGCCCCTCAACGGGATGCCAGGCCAGTTTTTCTTTCGGTGAACACGGAAAGCACCGTCTAGGTGTGAGGAGCACCCTAGGGAACTTGGGGATGAGTAAGAGGAGCGACCCCACCCCCCCAATACACACACACCTGCAGCTCAGACCACCTGCCAGGCTAAGCTGTGCTCCTTAGATAGGCTAAGATCCACAATGTGGGGGCATCTGAGCTGGGCTTCCAAAGATGTAAAGGTGTTTGCCTTAAAAAAACACACACACACACACTGAGTGGCCAGATTATTATGGTCTCTGAATGCATAACAATCTGGCCACTCGGTGTATATCCTATATAAGCCTATATAATAAAAGGCTAATATGCAAATTGTCCCTTTGACCAGGAGTTCGACCAGCAGGCAGGCCAGCCAACCGCCTATGTCCCCTCCCCCTGGCCAGGCTTCCAGACCCCACCCGTGCACGAATTCATGCACCAGGCCTCATACACACAACACACACACACACATATACTGAGTGGCCAGACTCTTATGATCTCTGAATGCATAACTGATTTCAGAGAGGAAGGGAGAGGGAGAGAGAAACAGTGATGACAGAGCATCATGGACTGGCTGCCTCCTGCACACCCCACACTGGGGATGGGCCCCCCCAACCCCGGCCTGTGCCCTGACCGGGAATGCAACCAGAACCTCCTGGTTCATAGATCTGAGCCATGCCGGCCGGCCAGGCGGGAGTTTGCCTTTTGCATATGGAGGCAAAGGAGCTCTCTGTGTGTTTTTTTCTGCAGGAAACTGGCAGGTGGTTTTTGATGCTGAGGACCCCCTTGGCAAGGGAGCAGATGAGGCAGCCTGCTGTCTCTAGGAAGTCAGTTCAGTGGGACCCCTCAGACAGACAGACCTGGCCAGGCGTGAGGGGGGCTCCCCAGGGCCTGAAGGACAGGCTGGATGTGAGGGGAGAGGACGGGAGGAAAAGCCTTGCCCTGTTGGCAGGAAATCGGCACGTTTGAAAGCCAGAGTTGAGCCAGCAGGTTTGGAGCAGCTGCCTCCATGTTGGGGCTTCCACTTGTTGGGGCCGCTAGTGGTTACAACTGCCCCCCACAATTAGCCTGATGGCTGCAGTTAAGTGAGCAGGAGTTGTAGGCTGCCTTAGCCATTGCTTTTTCCTAATCCCCATTTTACAGAAGAGGAAGTAGAGGCTCAGAGGTTGGAAAGCTCACCGGAGAAACAGCAGGAAGAAGGGGACCCTGGAATGTTCCTGTGAAAGTGGAGGTGGGGGGGGGGGGGGAGAGGACCAGAGGGGCTGTGCTTAGGGTTTTGTGGAAGTGAATGTCTCAGCCTAGGCTCACACCTCCTACCCCTCCTCAAACCCTCCTGCCCCACCCCCTCCCTAATCTGCCTGCCCATTGGCTGTTCTCTGCCCCTGGGTCTAAGGCAGCTGAGACCACTTGGAGGTCTAAGGCTGGGCCCAGGGGAGGGTAGGAGGGAGGAAGGTAGTTGGTTTGCAGCTGAAGGGAAGCTGGAGATGGCCCTGAATTTGCCCTGGGAGGCTACATCCCTCTTTTGGGGAGTCCAGGGCCCCAGTTCAGCTCTCCTGGCCCTGTGCCTCCCACCCCGGGCTCTTGAGGGCTCATCGGGGCTCAGGTCCTTTTGGCCTGGCTGCTCCCCATCCTCAGACGCAGGCCAGTGGGCCAGAAGATGGCCAAGCAGACAGTTAGGGTCAGTTCCTCTGTGGCTGAGTTCCTGGGCCTCAGTTCCTGCTTCTCCAAAATGGAGCTATTGGTGGGGCAATGGAAAGGAAGTCAGATAAGAGCTGCCATAATCATTTCCTGTTTTCCTTTCCCCATAGCTCCCTCTCCCCGCCCCGAGACTGCCCTCGACCACCTCCAGCCCAGCTATGCCTGACCGAGGCGCCCCCGGCCCACTGTCTCCAGCGCTGCCTCTCGCCTCCTCCGTCCTGATGCTGCTCATGAGCTCTCTGTGGCTGCTGGGGGCCGGCCCCAGCCTGGCCCTGGCCCCCGAGCTGCTGCTGGACCCCTGGCAGGGTGAGGGCTGGCTCCCTGGGCCTCGGAGGAGGCGGGAGCCTGGCTGGAGGGCCCGAGGCCGCTTGGTAGGAGCGACATGCCCCGGGGAGGGCCAGCCGTGGCCCGGAGCATGCCCAGCGAGTGCCCAGCCAAGGAGGGCAGCAGAGCCAGCAGAGGGGCGGGAGCCTGAGGAGGGGTTCTTCTCCGAAGGCTTCCCGTTACTGGTGTCTTGCTCTTGAAATAAGAACTAAGGCTTTCACCTAGCGCGGGAAGGGGAGTTTGAGTGGCCCCAGCTGAGTGCCTGTCTCCCAGCAATAGCAGCGGCTCCCAGTTACGTGTGAGGAACCCGTGATGCCCACAGGCTGTGCCTCATCAGCGTCGGTTGCTCTCGGGAAGCCTGAGGGTGGGTCTGGTTGGTTCTGTTAGCTGCAGCGGGCAGTGGCCTCGCAGTGGCCATTGTGTGCGCGGTGGCCGGCAGGGGGCCGTGTTGGCCCCCGGAGAGGCGAGGCTGGCTGAGGGGGTGGCCCTGGCAGAGGGCGATCCCCAGCCTGGCACACCTGGGACAACTTTGGGGGTCGGGGCCACTAACCTGGCACATGAGCCTCTTGTCTCTCCCCCAGCACACCGGTCACACAGCCCTGCCCAGCCTGCTCCTGAGTCTGCTGCTCCTGCCCGTGCTGGGCTGGCGGCAGGAGTGCCACCCTGGGCACGCTGCGCTTCCTGCACGCCTCCGCCCTCCTCGCCCTGGCCGCCGGGCTCACGGCGGCGCTGCTGGCAGGCCTCGGGGTGTCCGCGGCAGCTGGTGGCTGCGGGTACATGCCCGTCCACCTGGCCATGCTGTCGGGGCAGGGGTGCCACCCTGGAGGGCTCCGTGGGGCGGTGCCGCCGCGGCTGTTGCCATGGTTGCTGCTTGTCCTGACGCCGCTGCTCACCTCCGAGCCCCCCTTCCTGCAGCTGCTCTGCGGCCTCCTGGCGGGCCTGGCCTGTATCCTTTGCCCGCACCCCGGGCCTGGGGAGATGTGCGGGGTGTGACCGGGCTCCCATGGCACGTCCTTGGCCTGGCCTAACGGTGCCAGAAAGCTGGGCACACATTCCAGGGCCATCTCCGAGGGTCCTCCAGCCAGGCCCGGGCTGGGTCAGGCGGGGGTGCCAGCTACGGTCCAATGGGGGGCTCGGGGGCCCCAGGAGGCACCTCACCTGGACCTTTCCAGTGGAGGTGGCACCTAAGCCGGGACAGGATGAGGGGCTCGGGCGTAGAGAAGTGGGAAAGGAGACGGGGCACAGGTGGGGCGAAGGCCCGGGGTGAGGGCAGGCCGGGCTCCCTGGGCTTTAAACACCGGCTTTTGCTTCGAGGTGCGCAGTGCCTGCTGGGAAAACAGTGCGATCGGAGGGAAGGGTGGGCACAGGCGGCCTCCTGTCGGTGTTTAGGATTAGGGGCGCCAGCTGCCGAGGCCCTGCTGAGTCCTGGTTTGGGGGGCACGTTGGCCTGGCCGAGGGCGGTACGGGGCTGTGTCCCTGGGCCCAAGCTCACGCCTTGAGTGAGAGGCCTGAGCAGGGAGAGGGCTCTGGCACGCAGTGGGGCAGCAGTGGCTGAAATGGGGTGAGACAGGTTTTGGGGTGAGGCCCATCCAGCTCCCCCTCGCACTGGCTGAGTAGCTCCAGGCAGCCCCCTTTCCCTCCCTGAACTGCCACTGCTGAGCTCCCTGGCGGGGCCCATCACACACCTGCACGGCCCCCCCTGGCCGGCTGTGGTTTTCCCTGACCAGCGCCCTGTGGGCAGCCAGACGCCGCCGGGGCCTTCCGCTGGCTGGAGCCCTCGGAGCGGCGGCTGCAGGCGCTGCAGAAGGGCCTCCTGCGCAAGGCCGTGGGGGGCTGGCCCCTGCGGCTCCTCCCCGCCCCGGGCAGTGTGGCCGAGCTGCCCGTCACCCATCCTGGAGTGAGGTGAGGGGGTGCCCGGGCCCGGCCGCCGTGGCGGGAGCGGTGGCGGGGGCTGGCGGTCACGCCCCGTCTGTTCCTGCCCTTCCAGGCTCTCCCCCCCTGCACCTCCTTGCCCGGCCTCGTCTGGCCTCTGGGCTCCCAGCGAAGGCTCAGCCCCGCGCCCACCAGGCCTGGGGCCTGAGCAGCCGAACTGGGGGGACCCCCCCGAGGCCAGCCTGGCCTGGCCTGCGCCCAGCTTCGCGCCGGGCTCCCCGCTGTGGGCAGCGCTGGAGGAGCAGATGCTGCAGGAGGGGATCCGGGCCTCGCTGCTGGAGGGGCCAGGCCGGGTCCCCGAGAGCCCGCTCTGGCTGCCCCGGTCCTCCGTCTCCTCTCTGCGGTAGGGCAGGGGGGCGGGGGGGGGGTCCCCGGGGCGGGGGCTGGCGGCGGCCTGACTGACACTCCCGTGCCCCCCGCACAGGCTGCAGCAGCTGGAGCGCATGGGCTCCCCCTCGGGCGGGCGGCGGTGGCCCTCGCAGCCACAGGCCGCGTGGAGGGGGCCGTGTCCCTGCTGGTCAGCGGGGAGGTGGGCGCGGAGACCCTGGTGGCTCCGGGGAGGGGTGGGCTCGCCCATCCCGAGGGGCCTGGGCCCCCCCAGCAGGGACGGCCCTCCGGTGACCAGAGTCCTTGCCCGGTTGGCGCCACGGAGTCCCGCCCCCAAGCGCTGAGCCGCGTGGGTGCCGGGAGCCCCTCAGCCCTGCGCTGTGGAATAAACACCGGTTCCTCCAACCCGGAGTCCGGGGACAGCCGCCGTGTCCGTCTCTTCTGTGTGGGCATCGGGATGGGCGTGGGCAGAACGAAGGGCCAGTTGCGGGAGGGCAGCTCCCGATGTCCGGATGCAGCGTGACCGTCTGCACACGGCCCCTCCCCCAGGAATGGCCACCTCGGTCACTCTCCATCGCCCGCTCCCAGCTGGTTTCTCCCCGCTGCCAGTCTCCACCTCCGGGCCTCCAGGAAGCCCCCGGTTCCCCGGGCGGACCATCCCCTGGGCCCTGGCTGTCCCCGGCTCCTGGGGGGCTGTCCCCCGGCCCCTGGCTACCCGCTGGACAGGCCCAGCTCAGAGCAGGCAGGGAGGCTGGGGCTGTGCTCTGCTGGGCCCCTGGGGCAGGAAGCAAAGGGTGGGGGTGCTGTGGGGGAGACGCTTCCTCAGCTTTGAAGTGGCAGCTCCTCCCTCCAGGCCCCCCTCGGGCCTTGGCCCTTCCCAGACAGAGCTGAGGGCAGGGGGTTGGGGTGTGTGTGTGGTTTCAGAAGGGCTCGGGAAGGGGGAAGCAGAGGGGCACCTGGAAAGCTGGGCTGTGAGGGGTGGTGCAGGGGGTACACGTCCTGGAGCAGCCGGCACTGCTTACCTGAGCCTGCCCCGCTGTTGGTCCCCATCTGGGCCCGAAACAGACCGGGGAGTCAGGCCCCGCCATCGCTTCCATTTCCTCGGTTGTGCAAACAGGCGCAGAAGCGGCCCCTCAGGCGTCTCAGACCCACGGCCACTGGACACCTGGCCCTCGGGCGGGGTGCCCGAGCCTCTGCTCTGCTCCCCTCCCCCTGCCGCAGCGGCCAGGTGATGGCCAGGGGGCCACCGGCCCTCGGCGCGGCTGCCTCGCCCCTGCTTTGCAGTGAGGGCCCCTGGCGTGCCCGCTGCCCCATCAAAGCACACACAGGCCAGGCTGGGCGGGGCATCAGGCTGGGCCTTTATTGGCCGTTTCACCTACTTCCTGGTGTCAGTCACAGGCTTGTGGGAGCAGGTGGCCCCTCCCTTTCCATGTCCCTGCCCCCCCCCTGCCCCCCAACCTAGGACATGGGGGTGGCTTGGGGCTCCGGGGACAGAACTGGGTCAGGCATTCACAGCATCCCGTCAGCTCAGGCAGCTTGACCCCGGGGTTGGGAACCCAGCACCAGAAACCAGAAAACAAGAGAAGAGGGTTCGGGGCCTGATGGGGCGGGAGGGGGGGGAGTCTGCCCTCAAGTCCCTGCATGTGCTGAGGGCCGGGCAGAGCTTCAGCTCCCACAGTGCCCGCAGGCCCGGTGCCCGAACCCAAACCCGCCACCCCCTCCCTGCAGGCCCGCATCACCCCGATTCACAGAGGGGGTCAGGCCCAGCTCCCTCCGGGCCACCTCAGGCCCCTGTCCCTGCTGAGCCTCACACGCGGCAGCCACGCCTGGGGTGCCAGGCCCTAGCCCTGCTTGCCCCAAAGGCCCAGGCGGCAGAGGGACCCAGAGGACATTAATAAATAGGAGGGGGGTCCCTAGAGGCAGCTGCCTGGCCCACCCGCGGGGCCGCCGCGCCCTCAGCCTCTCTCGCTGCGGCTCCGGGGGGCCGCGATCCGGTAGTTGGCTGTGTGTCCGCCCCTCTTGCCCCGAAGGAGGTTGGGGGTGCCCGTGCCGGCGGGGCCTGCCCCCGACCCCTCTGGTTCTGCCGGAGGGAAGGAGAGAGGCGGGGTTAGTGAGGTCTGGGGGGGGCACCCACCCCACCTTGGCCCTCTGGGGGGCGGGAGCCCGGCACTCAGCCAGGCGTGCCCTGCCCTGGCATCCGGGAGGCGGAGCTGCAGGAAAACGGGCGTCTGCACACGGGTGAGCGCCCCCCCCCCCCCCGCCTCGAGGAGTTCTGGCCCCAGCCCGGGGGGGGGGGGGAGGGGGCACGCAGGCCTCTGGTTTTCTGTCAAGTGGGGAGCCATGGACCCACCATGTTCCTGAAATGCTTAGTCTGTAGCGAGTGCTCCCTAAAAACCCTTTTTTCCTCTTCCACATTTTGGGGTGAAGGTGTGCTCTGAATCACCCCCATGTCACAGCTGGGTAAACTAAGGCCAAAGGACAGACTCGCTTTTTCTCGTCTCTGATTAGGCCTCTTCTGGCGGGGAGGGGTTAGGAAGCCAGGCCCTGCCACTGACCTCGTCTGTGGCTCTGGGCGAGCCGGGCCTCTGTTGGGGTCTCGCTGGTGTCATACTCCGAGGCCCGGCCCGCTCCCATCATTACTGACGTCAGCTCAATTAGGCTGCGGCGAGGCATGCCCCCCCCTGGAAATGAGCGAGACCCCGAGAGCGAACGAGTAATTGGCGTGCTTGCCACCTGGACACCCACTCATCCTTCAGAGCCAGAGCATGGCTGCCTCTAGGAAGGCTGACCCCAGTCCCTGTCCGCTACTGCGCTGTTCTTCTAGGGGGAGAGCGACACTTAGAGAAGAGCCCCAGGATGGAGGCCTCGACTGCCCCTCCAAACCCCGGTTCCCGGGAGACGGGGCGCCTGTGGCAGCACCAGCTTCCCACGGAGGGCACAGCCTCCTCATGACCGTCACGTCCCGGCGCTGTGCCCAGCCTCCCATGCCCCCCTGGGCTGAGAGATCTGGGGACTCAGGCAAACAGATGTGTCACAGTCCAGGGACGTTTCACGCCCTAAGTCCGGGAGGACAGCAGGAGGGAAGCGGAGCTGCGGCACCAGCCAAGGCCAAGTCCTGGGCCCACCCCGACCCCGTCCCCGTCCCCGTCCCCGTCCCCGTCCCCGTCACGTGGCCTGGGGCCAGTCGCAGACCCGCCAGCCTCCTCTGGAACTCAGGGAGCACACTCCTGTTGTCACACCCTCAACGGCCTGAGTGCGAAGTGGCTTTCACAGCGACAGCTGGGTCACTGCGGGTGTTGGGGCGTGAGCTCGTGACCGTCAATTAAACGATTAAATTCAGGACCTCGGTTTCCTCTGGAACCCCCCCGCTCCATCCCCTAGTGCCTGGGGGAGCAGAGGTGTCTGAACCTCTGCCAGTGGAAGCCCGAGCCAGGGCTTCAGAAGACTGACCTAGGGTGGACCCCTGACCTTACCACTGCTGTCCCTACGGCCCAGAGGAACCTCTGTCTTCGGTGGTAAGGACTTGGGAGGACTGTAAATCCCGCCCAGCGGTTACTATGGTTACTCCTGATTGTATCCTCCACGTGAGTCCCATCTGGGCCTTCAGTTAGCACCGCTGTGCATGATGGGCCAACGGGGACGGCCCTTCTCCTCTGCTCCCCTCCTCCCACACCTCCCCTCCGTCCAGGTCCACAGCCGGAGCTGGCTGGTGGCCACAGACTGGCCGGGACCGTCCTCAGTGAGCAGCCTTGCTCCTGGGCTGCTGGAGCCGGAGTGGGCTGCGCGGGGGGGGGGGGGGGGGGGGGCGGGCAGGGGGTCCCAGGCCACAGTGTGTCCCCCTGGCTCCGCCTGAGGAGGTGGGGGACGCCTGGGGTCAGGTCGCAGTGCCTCCCCTGGGAGAGGAAGTCTGGGGGCGGTCTGTTGTGTGTCTAGGCGTTAGGAGAGCCATGGGCTCTGGAAGCAGACCGCACGCACCTTCGAGCGCCAGGTCTTCGCCGGGATAAACCAGGACTCTGCAGGGTTGCCCCCCACCTTCCGCTGCCAGCACACCGGCGGGCATCTCCCCTGACCTGCCACAAGGGCCCCATCTTCCAGGAAGTGTCCGCCTCCCGCTGAGAAGTGACTGTTCTCCCCGCGTCCTTGGGACTCCTGTACCCCAAGGCCCTCGTCGCTATAGATACGAGGGATCCCTGCCACTCAATGGGCAGCGCCCCAAGGCAGGTATCTGCTAAGCGCCGGCCCAGACCTGGCACTCAGTAGGGGCACCCTACAGTTTTGTCGGATGAATGAGGCTTAGCCCTAGCCTTGGCCCACTTTGGCTGGGGCGGGGGGTGGGGGGGCTCAACTCCCCCACTTGTGACGCAGATGGAAGGCAGGGCGTGATGCTGAGACGGTGTGCACGGAGGAGCTAGGACTGGGTTGGGAGGCGGGCCGCTTAGCTGGTAGGCCAGGAACGGGTTCAGCCCTGAGAGTGGCTAACCCTTGTCTCTCCGGGGCCAGCCACGGACTGCACGGCACTGGGGAGACCTCCTCAGCCTGACAAACTGGGCCCAGGGAGAGGCAACTCCCGCCTGGTGTCCTACCTCCTTTGTGGCTCCCCGGCTGCCTTCCAGGACTTTCTCAGACCGGCCCGGCTCCCGCATCCAGCCCCCTCCCCCCCCCCCCCCCCCGATCTCAGGAACAGCCCCTCCAGGCTCGCTCTGGCTTCCTGGCTTTCCCCCATGTTATTCCTCTGCCTGTTCGCTTGCCCCTGATCTGTGCCCTTCAGGGTCCCACTTAGCCGGT
The DNA here is from genome assembly GCA_027563665.1 of Antrozous pallidus. Classification (NCBI taxonomy): domain Eukaryota; kingdom Metazoa; phylum Chordata; class Mammalia; order Chiroptera; family Vespertilionidae; genus Antrozous; species Antrozous pallidus. Next base: position 4,136,914 of record CM050528.1, read on the forward strand.
ACCTCCTCCAGGGAGCCCTCCCCGGGACTCCTTTCTCCTCCCCCACCCCCCACCCCCACCCCGATCCCCAGCCCAGCCTGGGGCAGGGGCGCCTCTGTGCTCTCACAGCTGCCTCCTCACTCCACGGTGGTATTCCTCACCTTGGGTCTCATGGCCAGTTCCAGGGCTCCCCCTGCACCCCACAGCCTACGCTCCATGAGAACAGGACTGTGTCTGTCTGGTCTGTTGGAGCCTGTGCCGAGCTAGAAGCCGGGCAGGGGAGGTGCTCGCTGACTCAAGACCTGGTGACCCTGGCCTCTGTGCCAGGCGCTGTCTGCCAGCTGAATGGAAGGGCTCCGGAATGCGTGTCCGTGGGCCTGGGTCCAGCATTGGGAGTCGCCTTCTGTGACCCCAGGCCCTGCCCAGGCCCTTCCTGGAAGGAGCGGTCCCTGCCGGCCCACCCTGCCGTTACCTGGCCAGATGATGGCTTCCAGCAGGGTGACCCGTCTGGCCAGGAGCTCCAGCTGAGCCTGCTGCTGCAGGAAGCTCTGTAAGCTAGGAGCCTGATGGGAGATCGAGAAGAGCAGACGGTGCGAGTCCGGCCTCCAAGGGCGGGGCCGGGAGCCGAGGGGGGGTGGGTGTATGGGCCAGGCACCAGCTGGCTTCAAGGCAGGAGCCTGGGTGTGAGTCTCTGAGTGGGGACAGGGCTAGCCTGGCTGCTCACGTGACCAGATGAATGCTGGGTCGAGAATTGGTGGGTGAGTTCCTGGGCTGAGATGAGGGCCTGACAGGCCCTTAAAGGGACCCACAGGGGAGGTTAGGAGAACCACTGGGATATCTGAGGCCAGGAAGACCTGCTGGGAGAGCCTCTGGGGGCTTATGGGTGAAGGAGGATCAGAATGGGTGGGTAGGATATTACCCAGAGGCCCCTGGGGCCCGAGCCTGGTTCTGTCACTCGCGGTCCCCTGCATTTCAGGAGTCCAGCCCCACAACCTATTGTCCCTGTGGGCCTGGAGACTGGCTCTGTTACCCATGCTTTCTCTGGAGCTGAGGCCTGACTGAAGTCTGGATCCATTTCCCATAATCCTCCTGCAGGCCTGGGCTCTGACTTCATTTCCCACAACCCCCTGCACTGTTGCAGTCTGGCTCCGCAACCCACAATCCCCTCCCTGCTGGTCTGGAGTTTGGCTTCATTGCGCATTTCTTCCAAACTCGAAATCAGTCCCCACTGGTGTCCCCTGCGGGCCTGGAAAACCACATTACCCACAATGCCTGGAGGCCCCAGTCTGACCACCGGGGTGAGGCCCAGGTCCCCCTGTGCAGGAGGGACCAGTCACTGAGGGGCAGGTGGTCTTAGCCTCTCCGGCCTCATGACCGGGCCCGGGCAGCTCCACCCGGGAGGGCCTGGGCAACGATGGTGGGCAGGGGCTGGGCTGTCTGTCCGTCTGTCTGTCTCTACTCACCATAGAGCCCAATCATTGTTTCCAAGATTAAAACCCTCTCAGCTAAAATCTTCAAAGCCTCGCGCAGTTGATGCAACCCCTCCCCCTGTGGAGGAAAGAGACAGATGCAGCCGTGAAGGGGGCCGGGGAGGGGGCCCTGCAAAGCCCGCGGGTGGCCCATGCCCCGCCCCGGTCATGCACCTGCAGCCGGCACACCTGCCAAACCCCGGGGCCCACGGACAGGACAGCCGGGACAAGGCCGGGAAGGGGGAAGGGGGGCAGAGCAGGCAGAAGCAGCCCCCTCGGTGAGTCCTGGTAGGTCCCCACACCCTTGCAGGTCCTGCTGCCCTGGGGCGAGGGGTGCCAGTCCACAGGGGCTGCGCTGCTGAGCAGAGCGTGCCACGGAACCTGCCACAGGAACGTGCCCCGTGGCCCCGTGGCCCCGTCTCTAATATTCTTCAAACCGACACACTGTTGGTCTGTGTGGGATCAGGCTACTTACCAATGTCCTCTCCGTTCGAAAGGAATGCATGCCAGTAAAATGACAGCACGCTCGATGGCATTGCTATCGGGTCTGGCCCTGGCCCCTCTCCCAGTCCCTTCTCATTCGGGCTCAGCCCACCAGCCTCCGACGGCTGCCGGGCCGTCTTCTGCAGGCCCCGGAGCCCAGCCCCCAGCTCCCCCCTCTCCTAAGCAGCTTCTCTGCCGCCAGGCCCAAAGAGCTTCCCTCCTCCCCGGCCTCCCTGATCTGGGGGCTCCCTACTCCCAAGCCATGCCAGCTGCTGCCCAGGGTCATGGCAGAGGCCACCAGCTGGCATTTGCTCTCACTCGCTACCAACCTGCCTGTCCTTCCCTTCCACAGCACAGGGCCCAGGGTCCTACCCAAACTCACGCTCCCTTCCTCCTTCCCTAGGCCAGACTTCGCTAGTTCTGCGATGTAGATATCTCAATTCCAACAGAGCCCCAGGTGGCAGATATTCTTACTGACTTTGGAGAGGGAGAGAGAGAGAAACATCAGTGATGAGAGAACCACTGGCCAGCTGCCTCCTGCACGCCTCCTACTGGGGACTGAGCCCGCAACCCGGACGTGTCCCCATGACCACGATCGAACCCAGGACCCTCCGGGCCGCAGGCCGACGCTCTGTCCGCTGAGCCACACCGGCCAGGGCAGCCCACTGTGGTCTAGCCTACGGGGACGGTTGTGGTCCAGGCGTGCTGTCCACTGATGGACTGAGCTTCCCCGAGGCCACTGAACGGCTACTGCAGCCGGGGGGGGGGCACAGGGTCACCACGGGCTGTACACCAAAGTGACCTCTCTTCAGGAGTTACGGGGGGATCTGAAAATGCATGACCTTCAAAAATCATGTTAAACTACATCCGGGCACGGGCCGCGGGGCACGCAGGCGTCAGGAGCCTCCTGGCGAGACTATAAGGTGCTAAAAAAACCAAAAAACTAGGAGCACAACCAAATGTAACGTATGAATCTTGGGTAGAAGTGTAACGAAACAGCTAGAAAAGGCATTGGGGGCCATGATGAAGCTTGTCTCTGTTGCACATTAAGTGGCAGCAATGCGCTGGATTCATGTCAGCCTTCCTGCTCTGACAGGGGTATGTGGCTCTTGGGGGGAGTGTCCAAGTCTTGTGCGGTGCACAGTGATGTGTTAGGGGAGATGTGGATGACGTGTGGAGCCTACTTACCATGGATTAGAAAAAAGGTCTGGCCCTGACCGGTGTGGCTCAGTGGATAGAGCGTCGGCCTGCGGACTGAAGGGTCCCAGGTTCGATTCCGGTCAGGGGTATGGACCTTGGTTGCGGGCACATCCCCAGTGGGGGGTGTGCAGGAGGCAGCTGATGGATGTTTCTCTCTCATCGATGTTTCTAACTCTCTATCCCTCTCCCTTCCTCTCTAAAATAATATATATATATATATTTTTAAAAAGGTCTGTAAATATATAAAGAAAGATAGAGCAAATATGGCAAAAAAAAAAGGTTTGCAAAGATCTAAAGAGCAAAAAAAAAGAGCAAATATGGCAAAATACAAAGGGGAAAGTAATATTCACTGTGACCAACATTTCAGCGTATTGAAAGTTTTCAAAATAAAAATTTTGAAAAAATGCAAAAACAAAGAGAGAAAAGATAAAGGTTCTGCTATTTGGATCGCTCCCTAGATGGGGGGGGGGGGCCTGCTGTTTGCACTGATGACACCCCAGTGCCGCCCCCCACCCCCACCCCCACCCCGGCCTGGCCTGAGTGCGGGGGCCCGTCGAACGCCTGCACCGGCCCCCAGACGCCCATTCTCCACGGACAGAGCTCACGGCCGCTCCTCCGCTCTCCCCCACTCTCCGTCCTCAGCGCCCTGCCAGCGGCATCCGACCTGCCCCTCACCGCCAGGAACCAGCCTCGGTGTCTCCCTTAGCGTCTCGCTCCCCCTCGCGGCCAAACCGGCACCCAACGTCTCTTAGCTCCGGTGCCACCTGTCCATCCTCAGTCCCCATCCCCGTCCCCGTCCCGGTCTCTGGCCATTACCACCACGACGGCCTTCCGCCTGCAGCCTCCACCTCACCTCTTCCCGCCTCCCCACTCGTTCTCCGCGGGCTCCCAGAGGCCCTTCCGGCCACTCGGTCTCCTGCTCAGAACCACCTCAATGACGCCCCACCGCTCAGAGAACAAAACCCAGATCCCTCCCTGCGGCCTCCCAAGTCTTGGCCTCTGCCCTTCACTCGCTGCCTCTCCGAGTGCAAACGCACGGGGCCCTGCGCACCCTTTGCCTGTTAATGTATCTTTCAGGGCCCCCACGAGGAGGATGGTAACCCCCCGCCCCCGCCCCCATCACAGCTGAGCCCCCCTGTCCGGTTGCCGCTGGTTACTAGTCTGTTTCCCCCCCAGCCCCACCCCACCCCACCCCACGGTGACCACCGTGTGTGGGGCCAGTGTCCAAATTACATCTGTGTCCTGGTGCTCACGGAGGAGGTGCTTGGGGGGATGTTAGCGGCCCCCCCCCCCACCCCCGTCCTGGGAGCCCAAAAGCCAGGGCTTGGGTCCCAGCTCTGCCAACCATTTGCTCTGTGGGGTTGGGCCTCGGTTCCCGTCTGAATAGGGATCTGAGCTTTGTCCTAGGTAAGCTGGCTCACCTCCGTCACTCCCTAGCAGCGCGCCTGCAGTGCGTGCACATGGCCACTGGGTGGCACCGCTGAGCCACAGCGGGGAAAGGGCTCGGAAGCGGGGTTGGAAGAGTGTGTGTATACGAGTCCCCAGGGCCCTTCCCCACCCTGGGCCTCATTCCCACCTGCTCCCAACAGACCAGCTCCCCCAGCCTCCAAAGCCTCATGCGGCCCCCAGCCCAGCAGGCCCCCTCCTAGGTAAGCAGCAAGCAGGGGCAGAAGTGCAGGAGGGGGAGGGGGAGAGGGAGGCAGGTGGATGGGCAGGGGCCCTGCTACCTTGTGGGGCCCCTCCCACAAGTGGTCCTGAGTTTGGGGCCTGATCTGGGACCCCCATGCAGGGATGGGGCTGCTGAGCCTGATTCAGACTTCACCTCGCTCTCCCACCTTTCCTGGTTTGGGTGGACAGTGTGCTGGGAGGGGCCAGCAAACCGGCTGAGGAGAGGGGGAGAGCTGGCCTCACAAGGGTCTACCGGACCCCCAGCCCCGCTCATGCCCCTATGGAAGGATGCTTAAGAGGCTCTGGAGCCACACAGGGGTGGGGGAGAGGTGGGGCGGCAGGGAGGAGCTGGGAGAGGTTGCCAGAAAGGTAGCAGGACCCCAGAAGTCTTGGAGACATGGGGGTGGACTCGTGCAGGGTGGGGGGCTCCCACGGCTGTATCCATCACTGACCCCACGATCAGGAGCAGAGAGGGCGAGGCAGGCGCCGGGGGCTTCCCGTGTCCTTGCCAGCTAGTGCCCGCCAGGAAGCAGGACTCCCCAGCCAGACTGCACCGGGGACAGGGGCGGGGGAGAGGGAGGCACCGGATCAGCCTCCGAAAGAGCTGCCCCGGTGTCTCTCCTACAGGGGCGTCTGCCCTGTCCCGTCCGTTTCCCAGTGTCCCCTGCATTTAGGGGCTTCTGGGCCTCTCTCGGGGTGCCTCTCGGGCAGGCAGATTTCTACATACCTAATTGCCTGAGATTCATTCTCGGCAATTATCTCTGGTGATTGTGAAGTTTCTGGGACCCCACGTGTGGTTTCTAGGTGACCTTTCTCTTACCCTGTTTCCCCAAAAGTAAGACATCCCCCCAAAATAAGACCTACTCGCTGTAACATAAGGCATCCCCCCCAAAATAAGACCTGGCGCATCTTTGGGAGCAAACATTAATATAAGACACTGTCTTATTTTCGGGGAAACAGGATATTCTGTCTCCTGTGTACCTGACGGTTTCTAGGCCCCCCTCATCACGCTTCCTGGGCTTCCTCGGTGCAGGGTGCCTCCTAGATGCCCTCGTCTCATTCTCTGTGGTTCTCCTGTAACCCTTTCTAGCTGTCTCCTCCCATTCCTCCGGGTCCCCTATGTACGGGACAGTGCCTGGGGCAGGTGTTCCTTACAGGGCTTTTGGGCAGAGGGGAGCCTAGGCCCCCTGAGCTCATTTACCACCTACATTCGCCCCCCCGGCAGTTTCTAGGCCTCTCTCCCCGTGCTCTGTGAATTTCCTTCGCGTGTGGGGGTGTCTGGGTGCCCCGTACCACTTACTGAGGCCTCCCTGCCCATGTGGGTTCTGTGGGTTTCCTACGGCCCCAGCCTGTTCGCCATGCTTCCCCTTCTCCCGTGGCCCGGAGAGCAGACCCCACAGCCCTGGCTCGGAGAGTGCCACGGAGGCGGGGGATGCAGTCTGGCCTGGGTCAGCCCCCACTGCCCGGGGGGCGGGGGACAGGCAGGGACACCCCGGCCTGGGAAGGCCACAGAGGGAAGGCGGAGGCAGGGAGGTGAAGGCAGAGACAGAGAGCGTGGGGTCTCCTGATGAGGCTGGCCCTGCCCCGTGGGGGGATGGGGACGGGAGAAGGGAGGGGGCTAGGCCTCAGGACGGTCAAGGCTCCTCCCTGGGGAGATCAGGTTGCAGTGGGGGTGTAGCTGGGGTGCCCCCACCCCAAAATAACTTCCTGAGTGTCCAGGGCAGGCGGGGGCAGCCGTGCGGGCCCTGAGCTTACCCAGTGGCTCTTCTCACCAGGGTCTCCTTTGGGGCCCGGCTCTCCCTGCGAGGACAAACAGAGGTAGAAGCACCCGAGCCGGTGTGGCTCAGTGGACAGAGCGTCAGCCCCGGACTGAAGGGTCCCAGGTTCGATTCCAGTCAAGGGCAGGTATCCGGGGTGCAGAACCCCCAGCCCTGGTCGGGGTGCGTGCAGGAGGCAACCAATCCATGTGTCTCTCTCACATCAGTGTTTCTGCCTGTTTCTCCCTCTCCCTTCCGGTGAGGATTAATAATATCCTCCGGTGAGGACTGATAACAACAACAAAACATCGAAAGGAAAGGAAAAAAGTAGAGGTGGAAGCAATGAGAGAAGAAGGGGGGGAGGGAAGAAGGGGAAGAGAGAGACCTATTGAGGGGGGCAGAGAGACTGAGAGGCAGAGACAGAGAGCAGCTTGCATTGGACTAACGCCAGATAAAACGACAGACTGTTAAAACAAACCAGCAAGCCCTAGCCGGTGTGGCTCAGTGGACAGAGAGTGCGCCTGCGGACCAAAGGGTTCCGGGTTCGATTCCGGTCAAGGGCAGGGACCTCAGTGCAGGCTCCTCCCCAGCCCAGGCCCTTGAGGCAACCAACTGTGTTTCTCTCACATCGATGTTTCTCTCTGTCCTCCCCCTTCTCTTCCACTCTCTAAAAATCAATGGAAAAATGTCCTTGAGTGAGGATTTTAAAAAACTCCAACATATTTTATTGATTTTTCACAGAGAAGAAGGGAGAGGAATGGAGAGTTAGAAACGTCAATGAGAGAGAAACATCCATCAGCTGCCTCCTACACACCCCCCCACTGGGGATGTGCCCGCAATCAAGGTACCTGCCCTTGACCGGAATCGAACCCGGGACCTTTCAGTCTGCAGGCCGGCGCTCTATCCACTGAGCCAAACTGGTTAGGACTTGGGTGAGGATAAAAAAAAAACACACACACACACACAAAAAAAACCCCACAAAAAACAAAGACTCAAGCATGTGTTGTTTATGAGAGATATACTTTAGAAAGACACAGACGTGTTGAAAGTTAAAAGGATCGAAAAATACATACCATAAAACACCAAACAAAATAGAATTCAAGACAAAGACAGAAAGATCTCCATCTCGTAAAGATCAAAGGGCCAAGGAGACAACAGAACACTGCGTTAGGAAAACACCGAACAAAGCTTAGAAACCCATGAAGTAAAAGCGGACCCGACTCAGGGGGGAGACAGGCGACCCTACCATTACAGCTGGAGGGTCAGACACCGGGAATGAGGAGAGAGACCCAGAGGAGAGAAGCAGGCACAGAGCCTGTGAGATGGAGGTGGCTGGACCCCAGGAGGCTGACGAACCAGAGACAGAGAGGAAGGAGGGGGAGCACCCCTGGACCAGGCCGGGAGGAAGGAGGGGGAGCACCCCTGGACCAGGCAGGCAGGGAGGGGGAGCACCCTTGGACCAGGCAGGCAGGAAGGAGGGGGAGCACTGCTGGACCAGGCCAGGAGGAAGGAGGGGGAGCACTGCTGGACCAGGCAGGCAGGAAGGAGGGGGAGCACTGCTGGACCAGGCCGGGAGGAAGGAGGGGGAGCACTGCTGGACCAGGCAGGCAGGAAGGAGGGGGAGCACTGCTGAACCAGGCCGGGAGGAAGGAGGGGGAGCACTGCTGGACCAGGCCGGGAGGGCCAGGGACCCTGGCCACAGGGGCTGGAGCCAGAGCAGCGGGGCCTGAGCCTATGGGACCCTGAAGGGGGTGCTGCAGGGTGGGCAGCATCACTCACCTGCTGTCCCATGGTGCCTTGGGGGCCTGGCTCTCCACGCAGTCCCTGTGTGGGAGGGAGGAGAGGTATGGAGTCAGCTGTTGGGGTGTCTGACCCAGAGCCCCCACGCCTCCCCAGAACCCACCATATGGGGCCAATTCAGTACTCACCCTCTCACCCTTTTCTCCCGGGTGGCCAGAGACTCCCTGGGGTCCAGTGGGGCCTGGGGGTCCCTGAGCAACAAGACAGGGCTTCAGCCTTGAGCTGGGGAAGGGTCTTTGGGGGGCAGAGGGGTTGTGGGGGGGCCCTTCACACAGCCAATGGCAGGCACACAGAGGGGCGAGTAGGTAGCTGTGTTCACAACGCTGGTCCCGGAGCCGGACGGCCCCCACCTCAACCTGGAAGCCGCTATGTGCTGGCCACAGCCCCAGGGCGAGTTCCCGCCATCTCCCGTGACCTTGGTGCTAACAGCAGTGCTTCTGGTGACATGGGTTGGCAGAGAAGCTTCAGGAAAAGCAGTGTGTCTATTCCGTGCTCCACAAACGCTTGGATGAAGGGATGGAAGGAAGGGGGGTGGAGAATGGGGGGTGGAGGATGGATGGGTGGAGAATGGGGGGTGGAGGATGGGGGGTGGAGGATAAATGGGTGATGGGGGGTGGATGGATGGAGGATGGGGGGTGGATGGGTGGAGGATGGGGGTGGAGGATGGGGGGTAGAGAATGGGGGGTAGAGGATGGTGGAGGATGGGGGGTGGAGGATGGGGGTGGAGGATGGATGGGTGGAGGATGGATGGGTGGAGGATGGGGGTGGAGGATGGGGGGTGGAGGATGGGGGTGGAGGATGGGGGGTGGAGGATGGGGGTGGAGGATGGGGGTGGAGGGTGGAGGGTGGAGGATGGATGGGTGGAGGATGGGGGTGGAGGATGGATGGGTGGAGGATGGGGGTGGAGGATGGGGGGTGGAGGATGGATGGGTGGAGGATGGAGGGTGGAGGATGGATGGGTGGAGGATGGATGGGTGGAGGATGGGGGTGGAGGATGGGGGTGGAGGATGGGGGGTGGAGGATGGATGGGTGGAGGATGGGGGTGGAGGATGGGGGTGGAGGATGGGGGGTGGAGGATGGATGGGTGGAGGATGGGGATGGAGGATGGGGGGTGGAGGATGGGGGTGGAGGATGGGGGTGGAGGATGGATGGGGGTGGAGGATGGTGGGTGGAGGATGGGGGTGGAGGATGGGGGTGGAGGATGAGGGGTGGAGGATGGGGGGTGGAGGATGGGGGTGGAGGATGGGGGGTGGAGGATGGGGGTGGAGGATGAGGGGTGGAGGATGGGGGGTGGAGGACAGATGGGAAATACTCACTGAATGGCCAGGACTCCCAGGAACGCCCATGGGACCAGGAGGCCCGGGGGGACCTGGAGTAAGACAGGCATCCTAGAGACTCGCCTCGGGTGGTGAAGGCACAACGCAATATACAGATGGTGTGTTACATACACAATGACGCCCGATCCCGGTACAATTTTTCTAAATATGTATTTTATTGATTTTTACTGAGGGGAAGGGAGAGGGATAGAGAGTTAGAAACATCGATGAGAGAGGCACCGATTCAGCTGCCTCCTGCACATCCCATTGGGGATGTGCCCACAGCCAAGGTACATGCCCTTGACCGGAATTGAACCTGGGACCTTTCAGTCCGCAGGCCGACGCTCTAGCCACTGAGCCAAACCAGTTAGGGCCCTATATAATTTTTTAAAATATATATTTTCATTTATTTCAGAGAGAAGGGGAAAGGGAGAGACAAATATCAATGATGAGAGAGAATCACTGATCGGCTGCCTTCTGCACGCCCCCCACTGGGGATAGATCCCACAATCTGGATTCGTGCCCTAGACCAGAATTGAACCAGGGACCCTTAAGTCCACAGGCTGACGCTCTATCTACTGAGCCAAAATGGGTAGGGCGATCCCTATATAATTTTATTAACCAACTAGAGGCCCGGCGCACAAAATTCGTGCACGGGGGTGAGGGGGTGTCCCTCAGACCAGCCTGCACCCTCTCCAATCTGGGACCCCTTGAGGGATGTCCGACTGCCTGTTTAGGGCCGATCCTACCAGGACATCCTTCTCACAATCCAGGACGGCTGGCTCCAAACTGCTCACCTGCCTGCCTCCCTGAGTGCCCCTAACCGCTTCTGCCTGCCAGCCTGATCACCCCTAACCACTACCCTGCCAGCCTAATTGATGTCTAACTGTTCCCCTGCCAGCCTGTTTGCCCCCAACTTCCCTCCTCTGCCAGCCTGGTCACCCCTAACTGCCCTCCCCTGTAGGCTTGATCACCCCCAACTGCCCTCCGTTGCAGGCTGGCTCCCTCCCAACTGCCCTCCCCTGCTGGCCTAATCGCCCACAAGTGCCCTCCCTTGCAGGCCTGGTCCCCTGGTCCCTTGGTCCCTTCCAACTGCCCTCCCCTGTTGGCCATCTTGTGGTGGCCATCTTGTGTCCACATGGGGGCAGGATCTTTGACCACATGGGGCAGCCATCTTGTGTGTTGGAGTGACTACATTCTGTGTATTACTCTCTTATTAGATAGGATAGAGGCCTGTTGCATGGTGGGGGCCAGCTGGTTTGCCCTGAAGTGTGTCCGGATCAGGGTGGGGGTTCCCTTGGAGTGTGGGCGGCCTCGGCGAGGGGCCTGTGGTGGTTTGCAGGCCGGCCACATGCCCCAGCAACCCAAGCAGAGGACCTGCCTGGGATCTGGGATTAATTTATGTTCTACAATTGAAACCTGGTAGCCTGGAGTGGGGCCAAGCCTTCTGCTCGCTCCATGCTCACAGCCATTTCTGTTTGGGTTTATTTAAATTCTGTAATTGAAACTTTGTAGCCTAGAGTGGAGGCCTAGGCTAGGGCTGCAGAAGCTTGGCTTCCTCCATCGCCCAGGCAACCACAGCCTCTGCTCTCTCAAACTTGATGGTTGCCACCATTTCTGTTGGGATTATGTATCTTCTATAATTGAAACTTGGTAGCATTGAGTGGAGGCCTAGGCTGGCAAGGCAGGCAGAAAGCTTGGCTTCCTCCATTTATAGGAAAACTCAAGCTTCTTGCCTGCTCTCAATGGCTGCAGCCATCTTGATTGGGTTTATTTGCATAATTTGCTCCTTATTGGCTGGTGGGCATGGCTTGTGGGCATGGCTTGTGGCTGTATTGGAAGTATGGTCAATCTGCATGTACTCTTTTATTAGATAGGATGTCACCCCAATAAATGCAATTAAAAAAGAAAAAAGACAGGGTATCCTCAGGACCAATGCAGAGTACAATGGCAGGAAGTCTTACCATCAACTCCTTCCCGATAGTCCCTCTGCTATCCCTCAACCTCACCCCGAACCCCAGACCTGGGCTCAACTTACCAATAGGCCCTGGGGGCCCAGGGGGCCCAGGGGGCCCGGCTGGTCCCTGCGGCCAGTGGCTGCTGGTCTCGGTGAAGGTGTTGGACAGAAACGGGTCCCCTGCAGGAGGAAAGGTGAGGAGGGGGCAGGGCTGGGTGGGGTGGGGCTCGGGCAGAGAGGGGCAGGCCTGGAGGTCCCCTTTCTCCAGGGATGCCCACAGCTCCCAGCTGGCTAGGACTGCCCTGTGGGGCATGGGGGGACAGTGGGGGTGGGGGAGAGTGTTGGCCACAGGGGCCCAGAAGGCAGAGAGACCTGGGTTCTAATCCGGCCACAGTCTAGCTGGTGACATCCAGTGAGATTCGCCTCCTTGCTGGGCTGGCCTGCCACATGTCCAGAGGGAGTCACCATAAAAGCTACCAGTTACTGGACCACCTGCATTGGGCCAGGCTTCTGAGCAGGAGTGTCACAGAGCGCCGGGGGGTTAGCACTGTCGTTTCCCCCATTGTACAGACGAGGAAACTGAGGCTTGGAGAGGGAGAACGAAGGGATGGGGCACCAATAGGACGCAGATGGGGTTGAACTTGGCACTGCAAGCTCTGACCTCGGGCCTCCCACAGGTAGGTTGGGCTGGGGAGGGGGGTGAATGGTGAAAGTCGGGGTCTCGCTGGGTGGAGGGGGCCGGGGCTTCTCTGAGCTCAGGGGCGGGGCTCACTTCCTGCTGCTGGGCCTTGACCTTCCCCGGGCTCGGAGGGCTGGCTCCCGGCCAGCTCCAAGGCGTGGCGGGAGGGCCCGATGCCAGGTGGCTCCAGGCGCAGGCTCAGAGGCCACCTGGGGGTGAGGCCGGTCCCCACGCCCTGGCTGTGCGGTTCCCCCTCTGGCCCCCAGTCTTCCTCATCAGTGAACAGAGGGGACAACAGCGCCTGTCCCAGGACTGGGTGACCCGTGGCTGACCCAGGGGGTGGCAGACAGCAGTGACATTGTGGTGACGCTTTATGCCAGCCTCATTCCCCCTCACCCCCCACCTGCTGTGACCCCAGGGCACTCACCGTGCTCAGAGATCCGGGCGTGGGGAGGTCCAACGGGGGCTGGGGGGCCGGGGGGCCCGGGGGGCCCCGGGGGGCCTGGAGGTCCCCTTTCTCCAGGGATGCCCATAGCTCCGTCCTGGCCCGGGCTCCCTGGGGGGCCCTGCGGACCTGCAATGGAACCAGAACCGGGGATGAAGGGGGTGCAGGAAGCAGAGGGCCCAGCGGCCGCCAGGGGCAGGACAGGGCGTCCTGAGGCGCGGGGAGGAGGCTCTGCAGGCCACAGGTGAGGGCCAGTCCCGGCTCTGACTTTCCTGGGAGGGAAAACACAGCCCCCCCCCCCCCCCCGCCCCGGGCGCTGGGACAATGGACACTGGTGCTCAGTAAATACTGACTTCCGGAATGTTTCCAGAATGTTCGCTCCCCCCCAGGATGTTGCATGTGCCGTTCCCTCTGCTGTTCCTGGTACAGACACGGGTCATCCTTCAGCCCTCACCTGAGATGTCCTTCCCACTGGGAGGCTCTCCTGGCCCCACCCCACCCAGGCCCGGTCTGGGAGCCCTTCCTTGGCGCTCGCCCGCTTACCTGCAGTGTCCCCACAACGACCCTGGCCCCCGTTTCTCCTCTGCCCGGGTCCACCCTCCGCCATCGGGGAGCCCCAGGAGGGCAGGGACGGGCTGGAGCCCACCCCACTGCCCGGCTCAGAGCCTGCTGGGAGTCGCTTCCCAGAGAACACGGGCCATGTGAATACCGATGAGGGTTTCGGGGAGCCAGGCCTGAGCGGGGCGCCCTTGGATGGTGGTGAGACAAGCGAGTGGCAGGGGCTCGGGCTCCCCCTGGCTATGTTAGGGTCGGGGGGTTGGGGAAGGAAGAGCCCAGCCTGGGTTCACGGGAGAAGGGGGGGCCAGGACACTGAGGGGGGCAGTGCTGTGGACACTCACCTGGGGGGCCTCTCATTCCTGCCGGGCCCCGGCTGCCAACGTCTCCCTTGGGGCCAATGGGCCCGGGAAGCCCCCGGCCACCAGCTCGGTCTGCGGGGGCGGGGGGGGGGGGTGGGAATCTCATCAGCTCTGGCCTCGCTCCCACTCGACCCTGGCCCCCCCTCCCCCGCCGGCACCTACCATCTCGAGGGAGCAGCGGGGCCCTCAGGGTCTCTCTGACTCCGGGCAGCCCTGGAGTTGGGGGGTGGGGTCTGTGTCATCCAGAGGAGGTGGGGGCCCCCCAGGACCCCAGAGAGATGAGGGAAGACCCAGGTTCACGAGGGGGCGGGGGAGCTGGGAGCCGGTAGCAGAGCAGAGATGGGCATCTCATTCCCACGAGGGAGTGTGCTCCCCACCGACCAACTCACCTCGGAGGTCTCCATCCCCGGGGCTGCCCTGGGCGGCCGGGGAGCCCCAGAGCGGGGCGGGGTCCTCGGGGGCGGCCGGGGTTGGGGGCACCGCCTGCTGAGTGACAGTCAGCACGGCCACCTGTGGACAAAGAGGGAGTGGAAGGGACGGAGGGGGTGGGTACAGGGACAGGCGGCCACTGGGCTGCAGGGTGGGGCGTGCGGGAGGCAGCCAATCAGTGACTCTCATCATTGATGTCTCTCCCCCCCCCCATCCCAGTGGTCGGCAAACTCATTAGTCATCAGAGCCAAATATCAACAGTACGACTGAAATTTCTTTGGAGAGCCACATTTTTTAAACTTAAGCTTCTTCTAACGCCACTTCTTCAACACAGACTCGCCCAGGCCGTGGTGTTTTGTGGAAGAGCCACACTCAAGGGGCCAAAGAGCCACATGTGGCTCGCGAGCCGCAGTTTGCTGACCACTGCCCTATTCTTTCTTCTCTGAAATCAATTAAAAATATCTATCTAGCCGAAACCGGTTTGGCTCAGTGGATGGAGCGTCGGCCTGCGGACTGAGGGGTCCCGGGTTCGATTCCGGTCAAGGGCACCTCCCTTGGTTGCGGGCACATCCCCAGTAGGAGGTGTGCAGGAGGCAGCTGGTCGATGTTTCTCTCTCATGGATGTTTCTGACTTTCTATCCCTCTCCCTTCCTCTCTGTGAAAAATCAATACAATATATTTTTAAAAATTTGTCTGTAAAAATAAGGGCGGTGTTCAGGGCTGTCCGATATTCCATGCGCCTTGCTCCCTGATGATGCAGCCAGCCCCTCTGTCGTCCGGTTTTCAGATTCCGGGGAACAGCCAGCACTGGGGTGACACCGTCACTCCGGTCTCCTTACGATCGGGGCCCAGAGGAAGGAGTAACGGGGGAGCGGAGGGGCAGGCAGAGTGCGGGAAAGGGGCCCACAGATGCCGGCCCCTCCCTCCGGGCACAGGTGGCGGCTGCGAATGGCCTGGGGGGGGGGGGGTTGTCACGGTTCTGCGTTTTTTATGTTTCTGAAAACGCGAGCGTCTTACTTTTTAATTGTTCAAACCTTTTTGGAAGAACGTTTGGGACGTGCAAGAGGCGATGGGCTTTTGAAGCGGGGGCGATGGGGATAAAGGATGAAGGAGGAGCCTAGCCGTGAACCCTGGGGGTGTCTACCAACATCTGGCTGGGACGGGAATGGGGCGGGACTCCTGGAGGAAGAGCAGGGCTCCGGGCCGGGCCGGCACGGTGGGAGAGGACAGATTGGGGGGGGGGGTGGCCGGCAGGGAAGCTGCCTGCCCATGGATGCTGTGAGCGTGGGGTGCGGAGACGGGGTGGGGAGGATGGGGACGAGGGGACAGCCGCTCACCCACCTTGGCCTCCAGCACCTTCAGCCGCTCCGCTAGGTCCGACACTCTGCTGCAGTTGACACAACCTGGAGGCAGGACGGGGAACACCTGAGGACGCCCTCCCTCGAGGCAGCCCAGCCCAGCCCAGTCGGGGGTGGGGGGGCTGCAGGAGAGGCCTGTCCGGGGACACCATGCCCTGCCGGCTTCTCCCGGAGCAGGACCAGGACCAGGACCAGGGGGGCTCTTGGCATCCCGCAGCCGTGGCGTCCACAGCGACTCCTTTCCGGGAAGCCGGGCAGGAAATCCCGCGGCTTCCCACCTGGTGGGGCTGCCTGGGCTTCCGGCTTTGGGGACGGACACACTGGAGTCTGGAATGAGCTGGCTTCAGAGGCGCCACCCCCGGGCCCTCCCTCCGGAACCGCTGTCCGGCGCCTGCAGCCTCCTGGGCGACTCCCCTTCGCCGATCAGGACAGCTCTGGCTGGTCCCCGAGCCTCGGGGCCGGGCCGTCAGAGCCCGACAGACTGTAACCCCTCCTCACCGTGACCCTGTGTCGCCCGTTCACCCCGGGCCTGAGCTCAGAGCAGGGGTGGGCGAGTGTGCGACAGGCGCGGAGCCCACGGTGGAGTCTCAGCACCGCCTGTCCCGGCGGGGGGCCACGCCCTCTCTCTGACCCTCAGCTCCCTCCTCGCTAAGAGGGGGACAGAGGTGCCTTCCTGGGGTTCAGGGGCACCGAGGTTTAAACAGGTTGCCATGGAAAGCAGCTGGCACGGTGCCGCTCACAGGGCAGACGCTCAGCTTGGTCCAAATAAAAAGAGGAGCCGCCGCCGGCGGGGCTCAGTGGTTGGGGGTCGCTAAGAACCAGGAGGCCAGGGTTCGAGTCCCGGTCAGGGCGCAGGCCCGGGCTGCGGGCTGGATCCCCAGTGTGGGGTGTGCAGGAGGTGCCGATCACCAGTTCTCTCTCTCTCTCCCTCTCCCTCTCCCTTCCTCTCTGAAATCAATAAAAAATGTATATGGCTATGAAAAGAGCAAACTGGGGGCGTGGAGCTGTGTCTGCAAACTGGGGGTCGCGGTCCCGGGCGGCTGGGCCCAGATCAGACTCTGCCCCCGCTCTCCCCCTCGGGTTTCTTTGCAGCCCGGGGGGGGGGGGGGGCGGGCAGGGGCAGGCGCCCTCCTGACCTGCACAGCTGGGCCGAGACGGCTGTCCGGGCTGTCAGCACACCCCAGGGCCCCTCCAGGCCTCCCCTAGCCCAGAGCCCCCCAGGCAGCCGCCCCGGGACCCACCTGAGAAGGCTGTGGGCCGAAGCATCATCCGCCGCATGGCGCTGCCCGACCATCTGGGCTCCACGAAGCCAGAGGAGCCTGCAACTGAGGGGCAGCGGGGCTGAGAGCCCGGGGGCCTGGCCGTCCTGGTTTGGTCAGAGCCCCCCCCCCCAACCCCCTCCCCCTGGCCCTGGAGCCCCAGCAGGATCTCCACTCCCCTCCGTGCAGTGTGGACAGAGCCCCAGAAAGGTGGGCAGCTTACACCCGAGTCCCACAGCATGAACAAGGCTGCAGGCCCGCTGGGGTGGGGAGAGGGGGCTGGCAATGGGCAGGGGCCACGGGAGAGGCTGGGCGCTCCCCGATGACCCCAACGAGCTCCATGTGTTAGAAGCTGACAGGTGCCGAAACCCGTTTGGCTCAGTGGATGGAGCGTCAGCCTGCGGACTGAAGGGTCCCAGGTTCGATTCCGGTCAAGGGCGTGTGCCTTGGTTGCGGGCACATCCCAGGTGGGGGTGTGCAGGAGGCAGCTGGTCGATGTTTCTCTCTCACTGATGTTTCTAACTATCCCTTCCTCTCTGTAAAAAATCAATAAAATAAAATTTAAAAAAAGCTGAGAGGTAACAGATGCAAGGCTGAGTCCCAGCCCTGTCACTTGCTGACCTGGGTGACTCGTTCTCCCTGGAACTGTTTTCCCATCTGTAAAACGGGGCCATGAGGCCGCTGTACCCCGCCCCCGGCTGGTGTGAGGGCCCACACATCAGGGAACGGCAGCGGCGACACCGCCGCCGGCCCTCTCCCTGCCCCGCTCGGTGAGACGACACTGAGGGGCTCCAGATCTGGTTTTAAATGGAAAACAGAGGGAGGCCAGCTGGGAGGCCACCCCTGTCACCACCCCCACCCGGAGCAGGCTGCCCGGCGGGTCTGGTTTTGGGGGGCCTGGTTTTCTCCACAGCTGGAGGGATGGGCTGGCCAAACCGGGTGGGAGGTGGTGGTGGGGTGCAGCTGGAGGGGCTCTGGAGCCAGCAGGGCAACAGCTCCCAGCTGCCCCCCCCCCCCCCGCCTGCCTTTTAAGGCCACGCAGTGTTGTCTAGGGGAGGGGGGCGTGGGAGCGGGGGAGACAAGATCCAAATAAGGCGCAGCCCTGGCAGCTCAGAGCCGGCTGCGGGCTGGTGCAGGGAGTGAGACGCCAGGAACTCAAACCAGACGGGTCCCTCCGGCCAGACTCCAGCCGGAGGCTGCCAGACCCTGCCCAGTCCCCCCACGGCCTGCACTCAGGCTGGGGGGGTCCCTCCGGCCAGACTCCAGCCGGAGGCTGCCAGACCCTGCCCGGTCCCCCCACGGCCTGCACTCAGGCTCGGGGGGGTCCCTCCGGCCAGACTCCAGCCGGAGGCTGCCAGACCCTGCCCGGTCCCCCCATGGCCTGCACTCAGGCTGGGGGGGTCCCTCCGGCCAGACTCCAGCCGGAGGCTGCCAGACCCTGCCCGGTCCCCCCCATGGGCCTGTGTCACCAGCATCCCTTCCCTGGGGACCCGTGAGTTGCCACGGCTCAGGGGGTAGAGCTCACCTGGGGTGGAGGAAGGTGGGTGGCAGCCTAGGACTGGGCAGGGATTGGGGGCTCTGTGGGCAAGAGGGGGTGCCCTGGCCAGCCCGCCGTGGTTGAGAGCCCAGCTCAGTCCGACCAGGTGGGTGACAATCTCAACAGTCTCGGCCGCACGGGCGCAGCCTCCGCTCGGGCCGCAGACGCGGCTGGCCTGGCCGCCCACCCTCAGACCCCGTGAGCGGGCACTGGTCTCCCCGCCTCCTTACAGCCGGGAAACGGAAGCCAGGGGAGCCTGTCCTGTCGCCCTGTGACGCAGGCCCAGGGCCCCAAGGTCACGGCCCAGCGCCGCACAGGCCGAAGGGCAGTCGCCATCGGGAAACGGCCGGGGGAGCCCGCCCGGACCTGGCTGCCAGAGGAAGGGAGGGCCCGGGACGGGCCAGCAGTGTCCCCTGCGTCCTCTCGCCCAGCCCCAGGCCCCACAGAGAGAGCGGCTTCCAGACTCTCAGGCCTGGGCTTCCCTTTCCCCGGCCCCACCCTTCCCTCCGCTCCGACCCTTCCCGTCCGGGGGGACACCCCAGGCCCGCCTGGGCCCTGCACCCCTGCAGGGTCTTCACGGCCTCATTGCACCCCAGTATCCCGGGAGGCGGACTCTCTTATCCGGACCGTGTCCCAGGCGAGACCTGGGGGGGCAGGTGCCCGTTAGGGAAGAGCAGCCTGGTGCCCGTCAGCCGAGGCGCCCGGCCCTCGGAGCCGGCGGGAGCCGCTGCCGCTGGATCGGCCCCCTCCCGCCCCCTGCGCGGCCCTTGCACAGCATTGTGTTCCCGCCGGGACTGCCCCCCAGAACCTGCGGGCCCCACCGCCTTCCCGAGCCCGTTTCCTCCGGCAGGAAGGGTGTGACCGTCCCGACCTTGCTGACCCGCTGACCTGGGTGGCCCTTTGCTCGCGTGACCTGTTCCCATAGCTGGTGGACAGGTCTGGGCGCTCCCACGTTTGGAAGAAAGACTTGGGGTGCTGTGACTGCAGACCTGAGCTGCACAGGGTGCGTTACATCCCTCCAGGGGCTCTGAGAGCCCCCCACGGGGCGGGCGGTCCACACCCGTGGACAGCAGGCACCCCCTCGATCCGGGCCGGGCCCCACTGAGCCACAGCTGGCTGCTCCCCCACACCCCCTCGGGGAAACACGAGGCCCGGGCCCGGGGGCAGGCCTACCTTCCTCGCAGCTGGCCCCCGAGTGCCCGGGACAGCACCTCCACTCCCGGGCGGTCACCGTCTTGTACATCACCTTGTACGTGGGTCTCACCACGGTCCTGTAGCTGGAAGAACGCCGACAGGGCCCGCTGCTGTTTCTCCCGCCGTCTGAGGGCATGCGCAGAGCCCCCAGGGTCTTCTGTCCCCCTCCCCGCCCCCCAAGGTCCCGTTGGAGCCTCTCTCCTGCATTCTAGGATTCAACCCTTCTATTCAACCGTCCAGCCTTGGGGATCTGGATACCAACTGGACAGGCAGCCCCTGCCAGGGGAGCCGCCTGTCCCTCGCAGCGAATGCTCCCTGGGTGAAGGCGTGTGGGTGAAGGGTGGACCACCTCCTCCAGGAAGCCCTTCAGGGTTGCCCCGGGAACACACAGGGCGGTGCTGAGAATGGGCATAGGGCCAGCACTCCCTTTGCTCCACCCACCCTGGGGTCCTGGTCTTCCCCTGCGCCCCCATTGCGTCCCCACCACCAAGCCTGTGCCCAGGCTATGCCTCCACCTGGGACGCCATCTGCCCGGTCCCCCTCACCTGCTCGCCGGGCAGCTCATGGGCCAGGGGCAGCTCTGCAGCACTCGCTGAAGGTACGTGCCGTTCTGCACGTGGCACGAGACGGTGCGGGTCACCACGTACGAGCACCAGTTCCTGGAACAGACCCGCAGAGAGGACGCTCGGGGGCCACTCAGCCGGGCCCCTGCCCAGGACCCCGGGAGGGTGAGCGAGGAGCACTGTGTTCCCGCCGGGACGCCCCAGTCTCCAGGCAGAGAGACC
This sequence comes from Antrozous pallidus, assembly GCA_027563665.1. Taxonomy (NCBI): domain Eukaryota; kingdom Metazoa; phylum Chordata; class Mammalia; order Chiroptera; family Vespertilionidae; genus Antrozous; species Antrozous pallidus. Next base: position 4,157,146 of record CM050528.1, read on the forward strand.
CCCGAGTCCTCAGCGCCCTCGGACCCTCCCGCCCCCGCCCCCGGGAGTCTGTGCAGCTGTGGCTGAGGAGTGGATCCCACAGCCCCAGAGGGGGGCCGTGCTGGGGCTCTCAGGGGGGTCTTGGGGAATGAACTTCAGGGGACAAGGTGGGAGCAGGCATCTCTTCTCTCCAGCCCTGACCCACCCAGGCCCCCTGCCTCCCGCCTCCCGCCTCCCGCCGGGATGACAGCAGCGGCCCCTCTGCCCTTCCCCTCGGCCTCTCCCTCCTAAAACGGAACCTGGGCCCTGACCGGGTTGGCTCAGCGGAGAGAGCGAAGGCCTGCCGACTCAAGGGCCATGGGTTCGATTCCGGTCAGGGGCATGTGCCTTGGTTGCGGGCAAATCCCCGGTGGGGGGGTGTGTGTGTATGGGAGGCAGCTGATCGATGTTTCCCTCTCAGCGATGCTTCTAACTCTCCATTCCTCTCCCTTCCTCTCTGTAGAAATCAATAAAATGTATATAAACAAAATAAAATAACATGGAACCTGGGCTGGCCCACCCCGCCCCCAGCCCTGTAGCTCTCCCGTGTCCACGTCTCCCTAGATCAGGCACCTGCAGGCCTTGGCTCACGTTGGGCCCACTGCCTGGCGCTCCCTCCCTCCACCCTCCCATTTGGCAGCGGCTGGCTGCGCTGCCGCCACCTCCCGCCTCGTCCTTTCCCACCTCCGCCTCCACCTGAGCAGAGCCGAGGGTTCCCTGCTCCGGGCGCCCCGGCTCTTGGGAGCTTTTGTCTTGCTGAGTTAAGCTGGTGACTCACCTCTGCCAGCTCCCTCCCTGGCACAGGAGAGGAGAGGCCCCGGCATGGAGAATTGACCTCTCCGGGGGCCAACTCATCATCATATTGCACTGCACATAGTGAGCACCTTCTGTATGCTAAGGATACGTACATCCTCTCCCCACAGTGATCCAGGAAGCCCCCCCCCCCCATTATACAGAGGGGCGCCCCTGAGGCTCGAGGAGGGGGGGACTGCTTATGTCCTAGAGCCGGGGCAGGCGGAGCGGATTTGAAGCCAGGAGTCTGGATGGCCCAGCGGGGCCCTAACTCCATCTCAAAGGCCTCCCTCAGCTCCTGTCTCCTCTCCGTCTCCTGAGCCACGGGCCACGGCTCCGTGAGGGCCCAGCCTGGGAACCGGCTGACCCCGGGCTTCGGGTCACAGAGGGAAGTCTGTGTGGGGGGTGGGGGTGGGGACTCAGGCTGAGAAGGGTCACCTGAAACGGTCCCTCCTTTCCCAGCCCCGGCAAAGAACGCAGGGCCCGTGACCCCGTGCAGGGCTGGGGCCACTGCGCCCCGGGAATGTCCCAGCCGAGGCCCAGGTGCCCGCCACCACGGAAACCCAGCCCCTACCGCTGCCCCGCCCCCACCCAGGCCCACCTGGAGGAGAGGCCTCGGCCAGTCTACCCCCCGGGGACGTCCCCTCCCCGTTCTGTCACCTGGAATCGGTCCAGGAGGAGGGAACAGCTTAGCTGAAGGCACAGAGGTGGGAAAGCAGCGGGGAGGGATGGCAGCAGCTCAGCAGAGCCAGGGCCAGCCCGCCCGGGGAGGGGGGACAGGTGCTGGCCGCAGTGCACACCCGGGAGCGGCCTGAACAGGACCACGGGGCACGGGTGCTGGGAAAGAGCCCGAGGCCTCCGTGTACAGCCCCCCTGTACAGCCCGCTGTGCCTGCGCAGACCACCAGGGCAAGACTGCATTGCTATGCACCCAGAAAGGAAGAGAAAGCAAACTGCTCTTCACCCACGAATGCACACGTGTGGCTTTGTGTGCACGAAGTTAGGCCACCTGAAGTCAGAGAGCCACACGCTCAGTCGCATGGCCACCTCGGGGGGCCCAGAGGCGCTTCCCCTCTGGCTGCGCAGGCTGTGTGCCCAGCGCTGGGCCCAGGGCCCTCCACATGCCCGGGCATAAGCCCCGCTTTACAGCTGGGGAGACCGAGGCTCAGGGCTCTGGGACGTGCCTGAGGCGCCCAGGATGCGTGACAACAGTCGTGGGAGGAACTCGGGCCTGGCTGACTCCACAGCTTGCGGTCTGGGCCTTCCGCTGGAGGTATTTTTCCTAACGAGCGGATGGGGTTTGTAAGTTTGAAAAGATTCCTTTCCAAAAGGCCCCCCACCCTTTAGAGCCTCTGGGTCCCCAGAGCTGTGGGTTTAAACCTGTTGGGTTGTGTTTGGGGAGAACATAAGCCCCCGGGGAAAAGTGATGTGAGTTGTGGCCCCTCCCCAGAAAAGTGCACAAGATGTGGGGTACAGGTTCAGGGGGCTCCGGGGCTCCCTGCAGCCGGGGAAGTGCTCCAGGCTGGCCCCGGGGCCTTGTGAGTGAAGGAAGAAGCGAGAGAGGGGGCACCCCGGGCAGAGACAGAAGCTCCAGACGCGGAGGGGGCCCTGCACACAGAAGGGGGACCGCATGCCAGTGGTCAGACACGTACGCGTAACGCATACAGGCAAACACAGACACACACGGCAGCACGCACGTGCAGTGAGCACAAGACACATACGGACGCGCACGCACACACACAGGCCCACCTAAGGACACACACACACACGCACTGCAGCACACAGTCAGACCAAAGCAAACCCTACAGAAAGGACTGTCCTCTTTGCACAGGGGTCCCCACCCCTCACACATGCACCCGGACCGGGCCGGGGGACATGGCCTGTGACTGCCCACCACCGCCCCAGCTGCCCCCCGTGGGGGGCTACGGGGAACCGTTTTCCCCTTCTCCTTCCTGAAGCTTCCCCCCTGTGGCTGCCGCCTGGCGCCCCGGTTTACTGCCCTCGTGGTGGAGTCTGCGTGCATCCCCTGCTTAGGAGACATGGGGCTGGCGGCTAGCTAGCGAGACATTTCAGACAGAAGGGGACACTCGGGCCAGATGGGGTGCAAGGTGAGTCCTTCATCCCCTCTCTGGGGGCGTCACCAGTAACCATGTCTCACCCCTCCCCGGCCCCCCACTGTCCCTGGGATGAGCCCAGCCTGGCCCCGCTGTGCCCTCTGGCCACTTTCCAGGCAGCAGAAGCCCCCCCGCCCCCGTGGCTCCTGCAGCCCTGCCTGCTGTCCCACACACTGCTCCCCTCTCCTCACTCCCTTGACCCCTCCTTGACCTTCCTGCCCCCCACCCCTCCTGCACTTCAGACCTGTGTACACTCCTGCTCTCCCGAAAGCTCCCAGTCATCATTGGGGTCTCAGTCCTGAGGACCCTCGCAGAGCTGGGCACCTCAGGGGTGGCAGCAGCCCTGAGTGTTTGGGGCAAAGACAGGCAGCGGGGATGGGGTTCAGGTGAGGGCGCTCAGAGAGGTGAGCCGCATTACTGGGTAGAGGAGCCACGACCCAGGTCCCCAGAGATGTCTGCAGCCCCTGGGACCCCCTGCCTCCACCCCGATGCCCCTAGGGCTTCCTTTCCTGGGCTGTGGTGGGTGCCAAGCTGTCCCGGAGCCTCAGGAGGCTGGGCCGCCAGCGGTGGGATGGGGCAAGGGTGAGGGGACGGGGCACCCTTCTCTCCTGGGCCTGCCGCTCCTGCCCCCTCAGCACCTTCTGAGCCCCCAGAGGCCACTGGGGGAGAGAGAAAACAGGACAGACCAGCTCAGCCTGGAACCAGCTGTCCCCACGAACCCCCCAAACCCCCTCCCTTGCCACGAGGGGCCCAGGGCTGCGATCCGGAACAGAGATAGGGGCTAATTGCAGGAGGCAGCCAAGTGGGCTGGGGGCCAGGGCGGTTATGAAAAGGAGAGGAAAGAAAGGAGGCGTGCTGGGTGGGGGTGGGGTGCCTAGAGCCAGAACCCCAATGCTGGAGGCGAAGCTCCGGTCCTAGCTCTTCGGGTTCCTCCCTTGGTGACCTTGGACAAGGCCCCGCGCCTCCCCGGGCCTCCCCTAGCCCATCTGCACACGGACGGGGACAGCAGGCCCCTCCGGCGGCGCCCACTCAGCACCCAGCTGACCGCCTTTGGCGGTTCTTGTTCCCGGGCTATGACACTGGCCCCACAGCCCACAGCGGTGGTCCAGGGCCTCCCCTGGGCTTGGGGGCACCAGCCCAGTATCCTCACCGTGAAGTCCTCCCCTTGCATCCTCTGCTTAGGAGACATTTCAGAGAGAAGGGGACACTTGGGCCAGATGGGGTGCAAGGTGAGTCCTTCATCCCCTCTCTCCGGGGGCGTCACCAATAACCACGTCTCATCCCTCCCCGGCCCCCCACTGTCCCTGGGGTGAGCCCGAGCGCCCCTCCAAGGTCCCAGGAAATTAACATGATCTAGGCTAGGGCCGGGGTATCAGGCTCTGCGTTTCACAGAGGGGGAACCTGAGGCTCCGGGAGAAATCACCTGCCCCGTCAGCTCAGCACCTGGGACCCTGGGGCTCACCCATGCGGGTGTGAAGCTGGGATGTGAGCGCTCTGGAGAGGGGCTGGGAAGGGCATTCTCGGCTCTCCTGTGTCCCGGGAGGCGTCCCCGGAAGCCAGCGCTGCAGGGGGAAGAGGCCTGGCCAGGCTGCTGGGATGGCTTTCAGTGTAGACGGGGGTTGAGGCTGGAAGGGACCTCAGAAGGGCAGGAAGCAGGCCCAGCAGGGATTGGGGGACAGACAAGGGGTAAGGGGTGAGCCAAGCCAGCTCTGCACAGCCCCAAGGCACCCTGGTTCTGGGTGTGTGTGTGTGTGTGTGTCTCAAAGTCTCACCGCATTCCTGGGGCTGGGGGCGGCCCCTTGGATGGCTTCCCGGGCCCCCCCTCCCCAGACACAAAGCCTCTTTTCTGCCTCTTGTCCCTCGGCTGCCAAGGGGTGCCTGGGGCGCCGGGCTGGGGGCGGGGGGGGGGGGAGGGCTGATGGGGCGAGACATCCCCATGTGCTGTCTCCAGCGATGCTGGGATGGGGCCACGAGGGCAGGTCCTGGCAGCGAGGACTGAGGATTCCTCCAGCCAGGGGTCCCTTCCCCCACTAACGCCGGCGACCGCAGGAACCCCTCTATGGCAGGGCCCCAGCGGTCCTCTGTCTATCCTGACAGCAGGCCTGGGAGCAGGGGACGAGGGGAGCACAGAGGGGACAGTGAGGACACGGCGAGAGAAAGTGAGACCCGGGGGCCTGCCTGAGGTCACACAGGGAGGGGGAGAGCCAGGGCCGGGACCTCTAACTCTATGACCTACGGGATAGTTCCCAAACCTGCAGCCGACGACCTCTGCTGGGTCCAAGGGACCCCGGATTTGGGAGCCGATGGCCTGGACTGAAGCACCTCTACTCTGGGGGCCTCGGTCTGTATCACGGAGCCACAGCGGCGTCCCTCCGCCTCCCCCCGGCTTTTGTGATGCTCAGGCTACTGGGAGCCTCCTGTGCGCAGGCAGGGTGACAGTCCCCAGAGACCACAAATACCCACCACGGCCACCACCCTGCTCCCATCCAAACCCCGGAGGCGCGTGAGGAACCCGGTGGGAGGCCTCGTCCTTCAATCCCGGGACCACCAGGCCGGAGTCCCCGTCATCTCCGCCCCTGGGACGCTGGGGGCTCACATCCGGGTGCGAGGCAGGGCATGTCCCCTCTCTGAGCCTCAGTTTCCTCCCCTAGGAAACGCTTGCCTCCCGGGGCGGTCGGAAAGGTTCTGGAAGCGATGGGTGCAGGCGAACTAGCCAGCCCAGCCTGCAGAAGGTGCCACCTGCCCATCCCTACCTCAGACAACTGCTCTTCCGGCCTCGGCGGCCTCAGCCACCGCCCCCCTCCGGCCCTGCCCGGGCCACCTGCTCTCGCTAGCCCAGCGGAGGCATGCCGGCCCCCGGACCACTGGGCCAGGAGAATTTCTGAAAAGAATTTAAAGAGCGAGGAGGCCTTGGGGGTGGGGGCTGGGCGGGCATTTGAATGCGATGAAAGGGCCCGAAGAGGCTTGGCTACTCCGAATTGTGTGCTGAGCTGACCCCTTAAGAGGGGACGGCAGCCGAGACCCGTGTGGCTCAGTGGATAGAGCATCGGCCTGCGGTCTGAAAGGTCCCGGGTTCGATTACGGTCAAGGGCATGTTCCTTGGCTGCGGGCACATCCCCAGTGGGGTGTGTGCAAGAGGCAGCTGATGGATGTTTCTCTCTCATCGATGTTTCTGACATTCTATCCCTCTTCCTTCCTCTCTGTAAAAAATCAATAAAATATATATATATATATATTTTTTTTTTTAAAAGAGGGGACAGCAGCAGGGGGAGGGCTGCGACCGGGCCAGGGGCCAGGCAGGGTCAGACAGTGTCCTCAGGGCCAGGGAGACACGGGTTTGAACCCCAGCTCTCCTATGAATGGCCCATGAGTCTGGAAGATCGTGTTCACTTTCCGGGAACTCAGTTTGCTCATCTGCTAAATGGGAACAAGTGTCCCCAAGCTGCATCCAGCCCTTGAAGGACGAAGGGGGACACTGCCTAGGAAGGCCCCCCTCGCTGGAAGAGGCCCCCCAGCCCGGAGAGAGCGCAGGAAGGCAGTACTTCCTCCTGTCTCGGTTGGAAATGCCAGGTCCCCGGGGGCCGCCGCTGACCAGGCACTGCAGCTCGCCCCAGGCCCCTTCCTCCGGAGAAATGAGGAGCTGGCTCTACAACAGGCTCTACAACAAGGCGGGAGCAGGGAAAAGGGAGGAGAGCCCCAGAGTGTCAGCTAGGGGGTGTCCTGGGCTTTCCTATGGGCGGCAGGAGGGGAAGGGGTGGAGGTTTGGGCTAGGGGGAGGGAAGTCCTGGGGGGTTCTCTTCCGGTGGTTCTCCTTCCCCCTCCTCTGGGCTCCGGGTGAAATGCGGGGGGGGGGGGGGGGCGGATTGGAGGAGGCTGCCTGGGCTGCTGGTTCCAGACACATGGAGTAGGGGACCCCTGCATTTTGGGGAGCCTCTGCTAGACAGTGGAGCGCGCAAGATCCCCCCCCCCCCCCCCCCCCCCCCGCAACACACAGCACCCCGGCTGGGCCGGCACTGCGGTTGGGGACCAGGTCCCTTTCCCAGCCGCGCATGCACGAGGGTTGGTTACGGGGTGTGGGCACGGGGAGTGCCCGGGGTTGGGGGCCGGGACTCCGGGCACAGAGGTGGTGTGGGGGGGTAGGGGCAGCCTTTACCTGCGTCCTGAGAACTGGGCTCCCTCGACGCTCCACGCGGCGCCGCCTCCCGGGAGCAGGAGCCCGAGGCAGAGCAGCGCCCAGGCCCGTGGGCCGCCCATGCTGCGCCCGCCGCCCGCCGCCCGCCGCCCCGGACGCGCCGATCCCGGTCCCCAGCGCAGCGGCGGGAGGGCGGGAGGGCGGGAGGGAGGCGGGCGCGGGGCGGGGGCGCGCGTCCCGGCCTCGGCCGGCCCCTCGGCTCAGCCCCCCGCCCCCTGCGCCGCCGCTGCCAACCCGGAAGGAACCCCGGGGGGTGGAGGGGAGACGGGCGCCCCCGCCAGGAGGCCCGCCAGGTGCCCACCTGATCCTGGCGCCGGGCTCCGCGCGGTCCAGTTGGGGGCGCGGGACCGGTTCGGAGATGCCCTGGCACACGTTGCAGGACTGGGGGACGCATCCGAGACCCCAGGTCGCCAAGCTGGGACGAACGATTCGGAAGCTCCTCCTTCTTCTCCTCCTTCTTCTCCTCCTTCTCCTTCTCCTTCTCCTTCTCCTTCTCCTTCTCCTTCTCCTTCTCCTTCTCCTTCTCCTTCTCCTCCTTCTTCTCCTCCTTCTCCTTCTCCTTCTCCTTCTCCTTCTCCTTCTCCTTCTCCTTCTCCTTCTCCTTCTCCTTCTCCTCCTTCTTCTCCTCCTTCTCCTTCTCCTTCTCCTTCTCCTTCTCCTTCTCCTTCTCCTCCTTCTTCTCCTCCTTCTCCTTCTCCTTCTCCTTCTTTTTCTTCCTCTTTTTTTGTTTGTTAATCCTCACCTGAGGATATTTTTTTCCATGGATTTTTAGAGAAAGTGAAGGGTTGGGGGGAGAGAGAAAGAGAGAGGAGGGAGAGAGAGAGAAAGAGAGAGAGGAGGAAGAGAAGGGAGAGAAGGAGAGAGAGAGGAGGGAGCAAGAGAGAGAGAGAGAGAGAGAGAGAGAGAGAGAGAGAGAGAGAGGAGAGAAGGGAGAGAAGGGAGAGACACATTGACTACTTGCCTCTTGCAGGTGCCCAGCTCCAACCTGCAACCCAGGTGCGTGCCCTTGATGGGGAATTGAACCCGAGACCCTTCAGTGCCCATGCTGTCATCCCTGAGCCAGGGCCAGAGCTCTGGAGAGCCGGGTCTGCCCGCCCTGCCACCCAGGCTTCCTGAGCCCCGAGTACCGCCTCTGCTGCACATCCTATTTGGGTTTAATCTTCAAACTCCGCTGGGAGAGGGGCTACCCCAGTCCACAGAGGGGAAAACTGAGGCCCAGACACCCACACCCTCCCCGGGAGAAGACCTGGTTCGACCCCATCCGGTCGGTGTCCACTCATCGCCACATCACAAACGGAGAAACCGAGGCACGGAGGGGAAGCATCACTGGCCCGAAACCGTCCGCCGGGGTTGGCAGAGCTGGTTCTGAACCGAGACCGGACTGCAGAGGGTCAGCGCGGTTAGGGAAGAACGTAGACAACACATCGGCCTGGGACCGGGGAAGGACTGGCTGAGACTGGGGTTTCTGCATCTGGGGTTCGTGGACGAGTGAGCCTCCGGGGAGAGAGCCGTGAATACCACAAGGTGTACACAGATGTGTGTGTGAAGTGAGAGGATGTGTGCGTGAGCGTGTGCGTGAGCGTGTGCGCACGCACGCTGTGTGTGCACAGGTGTGATGGGGGGGGGGTGTTTATGGGGAGAGACCACAGCTCTCCCCAGAGGGGCCCAGACCCTCCAAAGCCCCAGGACAGTCTGACCTCCTTCTGCCCGGATTGATGTGGGGCAGGCAGCCCTGGGCCGGGGAGCCCCCTGCCCAGCGTGGTGGCCACTGGGGGCCTGGCCCTCACAATCCGGCTATGGGTTTGTCCAGACCCGAGATTCCTGCTAGAAACAGGCCAGCGGGAGCCACCCTGCAGCCCGGCCTCCGGTTTCCGAGGGCTGCTGCCTCCTGGCTCAGCGGGGCTGGCGGCACCAGGTACGGGCCTGAGCCAGGGCCAGGGAGGGTGTGCGGGTACGGAGGGAGCCGGGCCGGGGCCCTGAGGGGGCGGGGAGGCAGGGAGAGCTGGGTTCAGACCCGCTTCTAAGCCCTGCCCTTCTCTGAGCCTCAGTTTCCCCTTGTAAGGAGGACAGTTGCGGGTTCCTATGGGTGTGGGCAGGGGCCAGACACCACGGTAACGCCCTGATACCCACATTCTCCTGCTTCACACCGTCTCTCCAGGGCAACCCCCTTGCTCCAAGGACATCGTCACAGGCCCACTCTGGCCCCTTGGGAAGCTCCCTCCCTCCCTTCCACGTGTGATTTTTGCACCCCGACTATGTGCCGCCTACCTGAACGCCAAGAAGTGCAGCTTTGTGCCTCTCTGTAGCCCTCGTTTTTTCGTTTTGTTTTTGTTGTTATAAATCCTCACCTGAGGATTTTTTTCCCATCCATGTTTTTTGAGAGTGGAAGGGAGGGAGGGAGAAAGAGAGAGAGACAAATATCCATGAGAGAGATACATTGCTTGGTTGCCTCCCACATCATGTGCCCCAACTGGGGCTGGAGATCGAGCCTGCGATCCAGGTACGCGCCCCGGACCAGGCATCGAACCCAAGACCCTTTGGTGCACGGGGTGATGCTTCAGCCACTGAGCCACACCGCCTTTTGGGCCGCCCTAGTTTTGGCTCAGTAACTTAGTCCCCGGGAGGGATTGTCCTTCTCAAGGTGCCCTCTCCCGAGAGCCTCCCAGGCCTGTCTTCAGTCTGGTCGGGTGACTGGCATCAAGAAGCATCTTTCTAAAGGGCACTCCGAGGGCATACGGCTCCTGAGGAAGGAGAAGAGCTGGGCAGTGGCTTCTATCCTGGGGAGGGTCTGGGGGGGCCTGGGAGGTGACTGGGACCCCAGGGAGGGTCTGGGGGAGCCTAGGAGGTGACTGGGACCCCAGGCAGGGTCTGGCGGGGCCTGGGAGGTGACTGGGACCCCAGGGAGGGTCTGGGGGGGCCTGGGAGGTGACTGGGACCCCAGGGAGGGTCTGGGGGAGCCTGGGAGGTGACTGGGACCCCAGGGAGGGTCTAGGAGGGCCTGCGAGGCATCTGGGTCCCTGGGGAGGGCCTGGGAGGGCCTGTGCCCCGCCGGGCCTGTTGGCAACAGGTTCAAGATGCTCCCGTGATTCATGGCATACACATTCCTTTACCCCCAAACTCATGGGGGCTTCAGGCGGCTGCGGAGTTTCTCCACCAAGGGACCCTCTCAGTAAAAGCTGTTGTCAACATTGGACATCAGAGGGGACCCTGGCCTTGCTGAGGCTGGGCCCCCTTTGTCCAGGGTGTATATTTATGACTACAGTCGCACCCCGCGATGGTGTAGCCCGGTGGTTACTACATGGGCTCAACACCCCAGCGGCCTAGATGGCGATTCCCAGGTGACCTGGGACAAGGTCCCTTCCCAACTCTGAGCCTCATGTCCTTGCCTGAAAACCCCCCCACAAAGTCATAGGACCTTTTGTAAGATCCTCTGGCTCCAGAGTCCAGGCTCCGGGGAAGTATGAAGGCGGCTTTGGTCTCCCCATGGCACAGCCCAGAGCCCCCTCCAGGGGCCACTGTCCCGGTGGACGGCAGCCTGCTTCCTGGTCCTGTCCTCCCCGAAGGAAGGGCAGGAAGTGCCTCGGGGACCCGGGTCTTGGTCATTGAGGTTTCAGAATTTGCTGAGACAGGGAGGAGGGCCCCCGCGGCCTGCCCCCCCCAGCCTCCAAGCTTGAGGTCTCAGGGCTGTCCCTGTAGGCAGGGCCTCCTCCAGGGGAGGGGAGGGGGGGCTGGTCCTCTCTGCTGCCAAGACCAGACAGACCACAACCGCCAGTAAGGTCAGCAGCTTCCGGTCCTGAGCTCTGGCTGTGCCAGGCGCTGTGCTCAGCATTTTGCTGGCATTGTCTCCAGCCCTCCTTCCTCTCGGCCACCGGGGAGGGAGGGGGTGCCTTATGGTCCCCAGGTGTGGGGCTGGCCCCAGGCCCACAGCTGGTGACAGATGGCTACCCACTGAGCCACACTGCCTCCCTCCGGCTGAGCCCCTCGGGGGGACTTCTTTGGGGGTAAAAGTGAGAACGCAGCTCAGGTTTAGCCTTCTGTCTGGGAGCTGATGAGGTGAGAGAGAACACATGGACCACACAGGGACATGGACTCAGACATGTGCGCGCGCACACACACACGCGCACACACACAGCCTCCCTCAGCAGGCCTTCTGGTGTGGACTCACTGACGCGTCCATCCTGGCCGCGTCCAAACAGGAAATGCTGCTCTGCTGACAGCAAACAAACCTGGGTCACAGCCTCCTTCCTCTGTCACCTCCCCCTGGGCCCGCACCAAGTGCCTCTTTCCTCTGCCTGCCCCCCGGCTCGGGTGCCCCCCCAGCCTGTTCACACACCCGTCTGTGTGCCCGCAGGCCCTCCTGGTCTGTGCCACACCGTGCCCATTCCGTAGGCGGGGAAGCAGCCCGAGGGTGCCGGGCGTTGCCAGAGCCGTGGCAGCCCCCCGGGGACCCAGAGCCCATGGTTGCGCCCCCCCCCCCCCCATGTCATGAAAGGGAGGGGACCATGTAACCGTCCCTGGCCTTCAAAGCTTCTGCCGGACAAAGGGGTGGCCGGCGGGCGGGGCCTGCCCCAGGCTCTGGGCCCGGGAACAATGCGGCTTTCTGTGCCTGTCATATGGGGGCCGGCCCTCGGGCCCAGAGTAGGGGACACCCTGTTGGGCTACAGCAGGGGCGGGAGGGGGGGTCCCAGAGGGCCTGCAGGGCCGGGCTGAGTTATTTATGCTCCAGGGAGCTGCCCTCTCCCCCAGCTCATGCCTTCCTGCCCGGCTGGGACTGGGGGGAGGGTTGGGAGGAAGGAAGCTGCCAGAAACTCGTAAATTAGGGCCTTCCTGCCCTCCTCGGGAATCCTCGGGGGAGAGGCCTGCGCTTCGGGGGCTGGGGGAGCACAGGGCAGGGCGGGGGCCTGTATTTGGAGCCGGGGGACCGCGAGGTTCAGCGTGCTCTAAGCAGCCGTCGCTAACCGGTGGTCCGAGGACTGAATGGTCCTCCCTTCCCCCCACGGTTATGACGTAACTGCACCTGCGGCCTGGACATTCCTGAGCACCGAACCGGGCACCTTATATGGACTGTACACTGAGCCACCCATCAGCACCTGCCAGACACCCCAAGCCAGTGGTCGGCAAACTCATCCGTCCACACAGCCAAAGAGCAACAGCACAACGATGGAAATTTCTTTTGAGAGCCACACTTTTTTCAACTTAAACTTCTTCTAACGCTGCTTCTTCTACTTTGTGGAAGAGCCACACTCAAGGGGCCAAAGAGCCGCATGTGGCTCTCGAGCCGCAGTTTTCCGACCACAGCCCTAAGGCCCCCACCCCCCCATTCCTAAATACCTAAGTGCCTAATCATGTGCCTTATATGAAACCACCAATCAGCGAGTGCCGAGTACCCCAAGCCTCACCCCTTCCCGTTCCTCCCCTCAAAAGGCCTGTTCCCCTCTGCACCTGAGGGAGAAGCTGTGGGCTCATTCATCCCGTGACTGATGTTTAAAGTTGTTAAATGTTGGGGTGCAGTTGATAGGGGTTCTTCTTCATTTAAACCCCGAGTCGCTGGTAGTGGAACTTCTAGGCCGGTAAGGGGGATGAATGGGGGGCCAGGGGCTAGGAACGAGGTGTGCCGAGTGAGTGGACGTTCTGTGCGGGCGGCCAGAAGTCCCTGTGGGTTAGACAGAGCTGGCAGGTGTGAAGGGCAGGCAGGAGGAGCCACTCAGAGCAGACCCCGTGGAGCAGCCCACCAGCCCTGCCCGTGAGAAGATGGATGGAAAGGTCAGGGAGAGACAGAGAGAGAGAGAGAGAGAGAGAGAGAGAGAGAGAGAGAGAGAGAGAGAGAGAGAGGGAGAGAGAGAGAGGGAGAGAGAGAGAGACTCAGAAAGAGAAAGAAGATAGAGAAAGGGGTGCTTCGCCCTAGCTGGTTTGGTTCAGCGGATGGAGCGTCGGCCTTCGGACTGAAGGGTCCCAGGTTCGATTCCAGCCGAGGGCACGTGCCTGGGTTGTGGGCCTGATCCCCAGTAGGGGACGCGCAGGAGGCAGCCGATCAACGATTCTCTCTCATCATTGACGTTTCCATCTCTCTTTCCCGCTCCTTTCTTCTCTGAGATCAATAAAGATAAATAATAAAAAAAGAAGGGGTGCTTCTGAGAATTGTTTTTGTAATAAAGAACATATAATTTGGGAATGGATAGGCAGCAAGATCCTTGAGAAAGCAAACACAAATGCTTAAGAAAATGAACTGCCTTACTTACTAGTCATGAATGGGTAAGAATTTCTGCTTCCTCCCTACAAGTCTTCAGAAGAGAAACCCGGGATACCTGTTTTTGTTTTTGTTTTTGCCGGCTTTCCCCCGTGTGCGTTCATAAGCATCGCTCGTTCTTCAGCGGAGGGCTCAGGCCTGTGGCTGGCTGCTCGCCTCTGCGTCAGGGAGTCCGTTCTCGGAGGAAACTGTAACGGAGAAGAGAGCCTCTTGGGCTGCATTCTTCCGAAGAATCGCTGCGTTTTTTAAAATCGCCCTTTTCATCAGGAATCCCTCAAAGGCTTCTCAGGCTCTTTCTAGCGGTAAAACGTTATAATAATATGCTGTCATTAACATTTTTCTAAAAGAAATCACTTATAATCCATTAACCTTGATATAATGATTCCCTAGGTTTTGATTTGGGGTTTTTGCCTCCTTTCTATGTAGTGTTTGGTTGTTTTTTGTGTGTGTGTGTGTGTGTGTGTGTGTGTGTGTTTGGCAGAGAGAGAGAGAGAGAGAGAGAGAGAAGGTTCTGTCCCCAGCTCCAGGCACCTGAAAATCCTCCTTTCTCTGACTTCTGTTTGTTCTTTGAAGTGGAAGCTGCTTTCATTTCTGATCTGCATGGAGTGGTGCTTTGACAGTCACACGGGCCGGGGGAGTCAGCCCTGGCCGCCTTCCGCACGGGCAGGGAGTGGTCGGCTCTGACACACCGATGCCTGTGAGTGGACACGTGCACAGGGACGATTACAGGGCCAGGCACCGGGCCTCCTCGTTGGCAGGAATCACAGGGGTGTCTGTATTTTCTTGATTGTAATTTGTCCCTTTGGGGAATCTCTCGTGTATCGCGTTTGTAACTTAAAATAGAGTTTAAGTTAAAATATTTTTAATTTAAAAAACACATTCACCACTCCGAGGTATATACCCAAGAGAAGTAAAAACATCTATTCACACAATAGCTAGCACGTGAGTTATCACACACACACACACACACACACACACACACACACACACAGGCAGGCTGAGGAACACACGAGGCCACCAGAGCTAGGAGAGACTGTGGGACCCATGGCCCTCTGACAAGACAGTCCAGCCAACACCTTGATTTCAGACGCCAGCCTCCCAGAGTGTGAGACAATGCCTTCCTCCCTCCCTCCCTCCTTCCCTCCCTCCCTCCCTCCCTCCTCCCTCCCTTCCTTCCTTCCTCCCTCCCTCTTTCCTTCCTTCCCTCCCTCCCTCCCTCCTCCTTCCTTCCCTCTCTCTTTCCTTCCCTTCCTCCCTTCCTTCCTTCCTTCCCTCCTTCCTTCCTTCCCTCCCTCTTTCCTTCCCTTCCTCCCTCCCTGCCTTTCTTCCTTCCTTCCTTCCTTCCTTCCCTCCTTCCTTCCTTCCCTCCTTCTTTCCTTCCCTCCCTCCCTCCCCTCCTTCCTTCCTTCCCTCCTTCCTTCCTTCCCTCCTTCTTTCCTTCCCTCCCTCCCTCCCCTCCTTCCTTCCTTCCCTCCTTCTTTCCTTCCCTCCCTCCCTCCCCTCCTTCCTTCCTTCCCTCCTTCTTTCCTTCCCTCCCTCCCTCCCCTCCTTCCTTCCTTCCCTCCCTCTTTCCTTCCCTCCCTCCCTCCCTCCCTCCCTCCCTCCCTCCCTCCCTCCCCTCCTTCCTTCCTTTCTCTCTCTCTCTCTCTTCCTTTTTCAATCCTTACACAAGGATTTCCCATTGGTTTTCAGGGAGAGAGAGAGAAGCGTTGATGTGAGAGAAGCACATCGATTGGTGGCCTCCTGCCCGAGCCCTGCCCAGAGCCCAGGCCGGAAAGGAGCCTGCAACCAAGGTACACGCTCTTGACTGGAGTCAAACCCGGGACCCTTTGGTCTGCAGGCCGACACTGTCCACTGAGCCGAAGCAGCCAGGGCGAGACAATGCATTTCTGCTATTAAAGCTGCCGGTTTGTGTTCCATTGTAATGGCAGCCCCATGGCACTGACATGGGCAGGAGGAAGATGAGTCTCGCCGTGTGAGGACACTGAGCATTGCAGAGCCTGCGGGGACACCTGGGGGCTGGTGCCACCCTTCCCCTGCCCCCAGCAGTCATTGTCAAGGCCTGCGGCCGGGCCTGGCTGTCTCTCTGTCCCCCACGGCTCCAGCAGGAGGGCGCCAGGCACTCCCAGGACAGAAGTCTGGGATGCATTTGGAAATCCTGGCAGAGGGCTTTCGAGTTTAGCTCCATCTTGGTCAGCGGGGGAACCGCCATCTGGATCCTGTTTGCTTTCCCTTGGCAGGGAAATCGGAGCAGAATTGTGGAAAATGGTCAGGGCGGGGACGGCTCCCACTGGGGCCCGGGCCCCGAGTGGGGAGACAGCAGGCCCCGCAGTCAGGCCCTGGGCTGGGCCCTGGCTCAGCCACTTGCTGGTGGCATCAGGCGGCTTGTGTTGCCTCCCTCATCTCGGTTTCCTCACCTGTAGATGGAGACAACGGTCGAATTCATCTCCAAACGTGGCTGCTGGGCCTGAGATAATGCGAGCAAGAGGATGCTTGACGAAGGCAAACTTTACCTATCTGTATTCTTTTAAAAAAATTGATTTGAGAGACAGAGAGAGAGATCAATTTGTTATTCCACTTAATGGTGCATTCACCGGTTGATTCCTGTATGTGCCCTGCCTGGGATCAAACCGAAACCTTGGCGTATCAGGAGGACACTCTAACCAACTGAGCTACCGGGCCAGGGCCTATTTTTTTTTAATTTATTTCAGAGAGGAAGGGAGAGAAAGAGAGAGAGAGAAACATCAATGATGAGAGGGAATCATTGATTGGCTGCCTCCTGCGCAATGGACCGAGCCCACCAGCCAGGCACGTGCCCTTGACCAGAATCAAACCTGCCACCCTTGGGTCCACAGGCTGATGCTCTATCGAGGGCCAGGGGGTAATAAAAAACATTAAATTAAAAAACATTAAATTAAAAAACAACAACGTTGCATTTACCACGTTAGCCACTTTAAAGCGTGCGGTTCCGGGGCAATAAGCACATTCACACTGTTGTGGAGATGCCTCCATTCAGGCGTCTCCAGAACCCCTTTCCTCTTGCAAAACGGAAACTCTGTCCCCACTTAACACTAACTCCCACCCCCCGCACCCCCGGCCCTCGCCAGCCCCTGGCAAACACCGTCTCACTCCCTGTCTCCAGGAATAGGACTGCTCCAGTCACCTCATGTAAGTGGCATCATGCAATATTTGTTCTTTGGTGACTGGTTTGTTTCACTTAGCACGGTGTCCTTAAGGCTCGTCCATGTTGTCGTATGTCAGAACTCCCGTGAGGTTTTGTTTGAAGAAATGAGAACTGTACCAGTATTAGTACCTGCTTTGTGCTGTGGAGGCCTCCCGGCGGAGAGGCTGAGCAGCCACACGTGTGGTGAGTACAGGCCTGTGTGAACGACAAAGGGGGAGCGGCTAAAGCGCTGGGGTGGGGGTGGGGGCACGCAGGCTAATTTGGAATGGCTCGGCCAGTGTCTGACAGGGCCCCGGATTCTCCCCTCCAGGGTTCTGTCTGAGTTCAGGTCCTGCCCTAAGTGCAGCCACGCTGGAACCTGCCTGAGAAAACCCTGAGGCCGCCACATATGGGATGGAGCCCCTGACCCCGAGTCACCCTCTGCCTCCCACAGGGCTGGGCTTCTGCTGCTCCCGCCCACTGCCTGGCTCCCCAGGGCTCAGCGGAGCCTCGTTGCCTGGATACCAACCCGAGATGGAATGGTCCTTGGGCAGAGGGTGGACTCAAAGGCTTAGGGGGGTCATCCTCCTACACGGCCATCTTTGCTGTCTGGGGAGATGGGGGCGCAGGGGGAGGTGGGGGCAAACCTGGGGCCTGGCGGGCAGGTAGGGAAGACCACTGGGGACACTGGTGCCTTCACCCAGCAAGGGATGGCTGTGGCTTGACCTTGGTCGTGGCGGACGGATAAAGGGCCATGCAGGGGATTGAGAGAGAGGTGAGGACGAGGTCCTCATTTCTGGCCCATTGAGGGGCCAAAGGTTACTGGTGTGTAGATGGGAGTCACACCTGCTGAGGACAGTCCACCTGCTGGCCTGCTGGTCTTCCTTCAGCTGCAGTGTTCTCACTTGCCGACTACAGAGAGCTGTGGCCTCCTGGGGGGGTGGGCGAGGGGTCAGGGGGGCGATGTACAACCCCAGACTGCCCCAGGGCGTTAGGAGTAAATGGTTCTGTTAGCATTAGCGGGGAGGACAGCTGCCCGGAAGCCCCCCCCCCCCCCTTTTTTATGGATCAGCTCACTTTCTAGTCACGGGCCCCTCCTAGAAGTTGCACGCAGATAAAAGGTCCCAGTTAATGAGGACCCTGGTTAAAGTTTTAACATGCACAGCAAGCCCACTCCGCATAATGACGGGTCCGAAACACAACAATCCTTTAATCTAGAAGGAATTCATTGCCGGGCCCAGAAATTCAGGGCACGCGGACAGAATCCTTAATTTTCTCGAGCCGATGGTTTCAAAAAGCGCCTGGTTCTAGACGGGCTTTGCTCTGCGCCTTAGTACGACTCCCACAGTCCCGACAAAGGGGGAGATTGTCCCTGGGCCTCACTCCCTCAGGAGCCTGTACGAGGCGTCTGAATCGATGTCGGCTCTGAGTGCCGCCTGCTGCGTGGACCGTGGCAATGGGTCCCCGGAGACTCAACGCGGGCTCTGTGGCACCGGCACAGCGGGTGCTGCGCAGGGAATGTCCTCACGTGTCCCACGCAAGTTTGCTGAGCCCACGAGGAGGCCAAGCTCAGGTTCGGTGTTGGCGACGCGGGAACAGGCACGCACGGCCAGCCACGAAGACAGAGCAGAGAGACCCCCTCAGTCGGAGAGCAGTGACTGCGCACTGTGACAAGGAAATGATGGGGGGCCCTAGCCAGTTTGGCTCAGTAGATAGAGCGTCGGCCTGCGGACTGAGGGGTCCCAGGTTCGATTCCGGCCAAGGGCACAGGCCCGGGTTGTGGGCTCGATCCTCAGTAGGGGTGGTACAGGAGGCATCAGAGCAATGATTCTCTCTCATCATGGATGTTTCTATCTCTCTATCCCTTTCTCTTCCTCTCTGAAATCAATAAAGAAATACATTTTAAAAAATGATGGGGAGGAAGAGGCAGGGTATATGGAAGAGAGTAACATGGACCTGATTTGTTTATGGATAAATGTGTTTTTATTGGTTTCTGAGGAAGGAAGATGGGGAGAGAGGCAGAAACATCAATGATGAGAGAGAACTGAAGGTGGGTGGTAAGGTGGGGATGCCAGAGACCCCTGTCCCTTGTCTCTGTTGAGAAAATAGTGAGTTAATGAAGTTGGGGGTGTTTACTAGGTACATCAGCTACTAATGTGGATATTTTTTCAAGAGATAGAGTTACATATATGTTGATATACGTGTGCTTTGATATGTATGCTGTTTTGTTGTATTGACAACAAGCTTCAAAACTTCCTATGTCAAATTTTCAGAAGGTGTTAACATCATAGATAGTTTTATGCTTAAAAATGTAGAATTTTGCGCCAAAAAAAGAGCATTTGCAGGAAGTTTTAATTCATTACTTTATTTTGAAGAAAAGTGCTGCTGAAAGTGATCGTACACTTTGGGAAGCTTATGGTGAACAGGCTCCATCTCAAGATACTTGTGAGCACTGGTTTAAACGCTTTAAAAGGGATGATTTTGATGTGAAAGACAAAGAACGTCTAGGTCAACCCCAAAAGTTTGAAGACCGACAATGACAAGCATTACTGGATGGAGATGCTTGTCAGACTCAAAAACAGCTTGCAGAAAGAATACACGTTGCTCAGCAAACAATTCCTGATCGTTTACAAGCAATGGGAAAGATTTTAAAGGAAGGAAAATGGGTGCCACATCAATGGAAGGAAAGACAAATGGAAAACCAAAAAGTTATCAGTAAAATGTCGCTTCAACGGCACGAAAAAAAAGTGGAATTGCATCAAATTGTGACTGGCGATGAAAAGTGGATTTATTTTGAGAATCCCAACTGCACAAAATCATGGGTTGATCCAGGTCAACCATCAACATGGACTGCAAGGCCAAATCAGTTTGGAGAGAAGACACTGCTCTGCGTTTGGTGGGATCAGGAAGGTGTGGTGTATTATGAGCTTCTAAAACCAGGTGAAACTGTTAATACTGATCGCTACCAACAACAAATAATCAATTTAAACCACACTTTGATCAGAAAACGACCAGGATGGGCCAGAAGACACAGCAAAGTAATTTTGCTTCATGATGGTGCACCATCACACACTTCAGAACCAGTTAAAGACACGGTAAAAGATCTTGCCTGGGAAGTATTGGCCCACCCGCCGTGTTCACCAGACGTTGCTCCTTCAGACGACCACGTGTTCCGATCGATGGCACACGCACTTTCTGAGCAGCGCTTCAAAACACACACAGTGGAGAGCTGGGTCTCTGAATGGTCTGCCTCAAAACAAGAAAAGTTCTATTGGACGGTATCCACAAATGACCTGAAAGATGGGGGAATGTATAGCTAACGATGGACATTACTTTGAATAAAGCACTTTTGATGTTTCTCTTGAAATTATCGTGTTTTCTTTGATTACAAAACCCGCATTTAAAAATATATATATATATTTTATTGATTTTTTACAGAGAGGAAGAGAGAGGGATAGAGTTAGAGACACCGACCAGCTGCTCCTGCACACCTACTATTGAGGTACATGCCCTTGACCAGAATCAAACCCGGGACCTTTCAGTCTATTGGCCGATGCTCTATCCACTGAGCCAAACTGGTTAGGACCAAAACTTGCATTTGAAACCCGTTAACAGCTAATCCGCATTTTTAACTGGTATGCCTAGTAAATAGTGTCTGCAGCTTGGTAGGTGCTATGTAAGTGCTGGCACCCACCATCATCGTGCTGTTATTTTTATCATCATCATCATCATCATCAATGAGGTTGGAGATGTCGGTTGAAGCCAGATCATGGAAGGATTTAGGCAGAAAGGAGCTGGTCAGCCCTGGGTTCAGGAAGGGCAGCCTATGGGAGGGGGGAGAATGGACAGGATGGGGAACACCATTGAGGACGCTGCTGCCTTAACCCAGCGAGGGATGGCTGTGGCTTGCTTGACCTTGGTCATGGCAGAGGGATAAAGGACCGTGCAGGGGATTGAGAGAGAGGTGAGGAGGAGGTCCTCATTTCTGGCCCAATGAGGGTCCAAAGATTACTGGTGTGTAGATGAGAGTCACACCTGCCAAGGACAGGAGCAGGGACCTTAGGAGGCATGAACTGCGATCCCCCGCCCCCAGGAAGGTGCAAGCAAGGATGGAGGGTCACCTGCCCAGGATGCTACAGGACAGCGGTGCTGGGACGGACGGTGACTTCCAGCTCTGACAGGCAGACTTTCTGGACTGTGACTTTCAGTGACGTGGCCCTGCTATTTAAAAAGGCATCTGTAACCAGTGTTAACTCAGGGAGCCCAGGTCCACAGGTGGGGTGGTCTGAAGGTCATGAGCTCTCTCAGACGCACACATGGCCTCCCTACCAGGTGCAACTCTACCTGGCATCATCCACGATCCTCATCCTCTGCTGGGTGCCCAGGTTGCCCACTACTGCCTCAGGCCCGAGGGTGGAGTCCTTGTGGGACTGTGGCACTCAGGGCTGCTGTTCAGCTGGGAGCTCCAGGAATGCCACATCCTGCTTCCCCAGAGGCCCCCTGCCACGATATATGCACCAGGATGACGACAAACAGGAAGTCAATATGCAACTTGGTGGTGCTCAGAAAAGCCTGCACTGGGCCCAGGGCCCTGGGGTGTCATCAGTGACAAGGCCCCCTTCGGAAAGAAATGACTGTGACCACTGAGCCTGAGCGAGCCACTCCGGGCTTTAGGTGCAAATGATAAGACTTATTGCAATCAGGGCTGAGTTCCCGTGGAACAGTCCCTCCCTCTGCCCTCGCAGGGGTGGCTTGCTCTGTGCTGTTTCAACGAGAGAATACAGCGGGACTCCCCTCCGAAGGTCTCAGGGGAGGGAAGAAAGCTGTGACCTGCCTCCGTGCGTCAGATGGCTGTGACTGGCTGTTCTGAGCCCACCCTTCCTGTTGGAGGAGGGGTGAGCAAGATGTCCCCTCTGCCCTTTGAAGTGCCACCAGTGGTGCCCACAGACCTTGGCTCGGCCACCGCCGATCCCTGCACCGCCTGCACAAAGAAATCCCCCTCCCTGGAGAAGGCAGGAAGCACAATGAGTCATATCTAAAAGCTGCTTAGCCCAGTCCTGGGCAAGGAAGGAAAAAAAAAAATCCCCTTTGATCTGTGTCTCTGATTTTTTGGAACGTTCCATCTCATTGTGACTTGGAGAGTCAAGGGAGGATGGGCATGTCTAACCTGGCAGACTCTGAAACGAAGTTGTCATCAACTAGGCCCGTGGTCGGCAAACTGCGGCTCGCGAGCCACATGCGGCTCTTTGGCCCCTTGAGTGTGGCTCTTCCACAAAATACCACGGCCTGGGCGAGTCTATTTTGAAGAAGCGGCGTTAGAAGAAGTCTAAGTTTAAATAATGTGGCTCTCCAAAGAAATTTCAATCTGTTGTACTGTTGATATTTGGCTCTGTTGACTAATGAGTTTGCCGACCGCTGACCTAGGCTAATGGTCGATTCCATACCGTGGACCCCTGCTCGAATCCACAAGCTGGTGGAGCTGAAGATGGAAGCAGTCATGGCCCCCGTTGCATTAGCAAGAAAGACCCTTTGAAACTGCAAGATGCCCTCCTCCCAGGAACCCTTCAGGAAGATGAGCTTTCTCCCCATTTTCCCATTCAACTTCTTGCCACCTGCTTCATCTCCGTCCCCCCGACACCCCCCCCCCCGCCCCCGTTAGTCCCAGGACAGTCCATGCAGCCATGGGAAGTCCATTGACTGTGAAGGCAGGACCTTGGGCATGAATTCTGCCCTCTGGGCCCAGTCTCCCCAATGGAAAGGGGGAGGGACTAATCCTTTTGACCTCCCAGCCTCCCGTGATGGGATTCTAGCACTAGAAGCAGCTAACAGTGGCCCCTCTAACGCCCTCTGGCTCCACCCAGCGGGGGACCTGGTTGTGATCTTTGCATGGAGCCCCCACTGGTGGGCTCCTTTGAGCCCGGCATTGCTCCTGGAAGTCTGAAAGGTGGTAAGTGTGTCGTTTGTGTTTGCGGATGTGGCTCTGAAGGCATAAAGCCCTGGGTTTTGGCCCTAGCTCTGCCACCATTCGTCAGCTTGATGACCTCGGGCGATGGACACACTCTGTCAGAAGAACAGAATCTACCAAGATGGACTTAAAAGCTGTCAGCAGCAGACATCACTTCTCTGAGACTCAATTTCCTCATCTGTAAAATGTGGACATAACCATCTCCATCCCATGGGGGTTGTCCGATGAAGTAACGCACAGTGTGTAGAGTTTAGCAGGAAGCCTGGTCCTTAGGCATTTAGCGCATGTTCGCCATCGATATGACCAAGTCCCGGCCCTTCAGCAAAGGTTAGACTGTGGCAGGGCTGGCTCCTCCCGGCTCTGTGTGCGCATATGCATCGCTGGGGGCCTCGCCCAGACTGATGGGAACGCTGTGGCTGCTCACAACCCTTCCTTCACCTGTAGCGAGTGCTGGGGAGTCAGAGGCTTTCCGGGGGTGGGTCCCTCGTGCTTAATTCAGAGTTTTCACGATGTAGCAGGTGTCCTTTCCAGAGAGTATCCCGAGGCCTCAAAGGCCCATCGAATGCAAAGCTATAGCCCAGGCTCACATCAGCCACGCGCCGAGCGGCTGAGGACCTGCTGGCGGGAGATCAGACACCCAGTGGCTGGGGGTTAATTACTGACTTGGCACCCATCTTCTTGGGGAGCTCTTGCAAGAGGCTCTTTTTTTCTCTTTCCAGTGGCATAAACATTTGCACGGCCAGTTGCCCAGGGCGGCTGGAGATGTTTACTTTGTAGTTAAGGAAGAGAGGGTCTTTTTTGGTTTGGGGACCAAGTGCACTGCTGGCCCAGGGGAGAAGCCTTTAGGAGACCCCTTGCACTAGCAGGCATCTGTGGGGGTGATTCAAGGTGGGGAGGGACCGCTTCATTCCCCGCTGATGGAATAAGTTCCTTCAATTAGCAGAAAGTGGATGCTCTTCGATAATGACTTCCCTGTCCTGACCGGTGTGGCTCAGTGGATAGAGCATCAGCCTTCGGACTGAAGGGTCCCAGGTTCGATTCCAGTCAAGGGCATGTACCTCGGTTGCGGGCACATCCCCAGTAGGAGGTGTGCAGGAGGCAGCTGATCGATGTTTCTCTCTCATCGATGTTTCTGACTCTCTCTCCCTCTCCCTTCCTCTCTGTAAAAAATCAATAAAATATATTAAAAAGTGACTTTCCTGTTGTTGGGTCCCTTGGGGTCAGAGACCAGACGACTCACCTTATGGCAGCGTTAGCAAGTCAGAGAGCCTCTAGGCGCCTCAGTGAGAGTGAGAGTCCTGGGTCACTAGCCAGGCTTAGGGCCCGCAGGGTTGCATGGAGTCAGGGGTTGAGGGCCAACTTTCTCTGTTCCTACCACTGGGCGGCGCAGGTGAGCAAGGCTGCACCGGGATGGCTCCTGCAGGGAAAGCAACGGTGCAAGGAGGCAGCAGGTCTGGGGCCTGTGAGAACCGGGAATCCAGCTGGCAGACAAGCTCCTGGGTGCGAGGCCTGGGGGGCTTACCCTGCCTGTCTGCCCACCTCCGGCCAGGAGGGAAATATGAGGCCATCCAAATTCTGTACTTGTTCCTGACCTGCAGCAACAGGTAGAGAAACTCACTGCCAGCTAGACGCCAGCCGAGAAGGGAATTCCCACCCAATAGACATGTCCCTGACAAGGCCAAGGTCAGTAGGTGCTGTTATAAAACAGGGCCACAGGAGGAATGTCTCGGGCAGGGGAAACTAGCTACTTAAAGGAACCGAGTCAGGAATTGTTTTCTAAGGAGAGAACTGCCCTGCCGAAACCGGTGTGGCTCAGCGGATAGAGCGTTGGCCTGCTGCGGACTGAAGGGTTCCGGGTTCGGTTTTGGTCAGGGGTATGGACCTTGGTTGCGGGCACATTCCCAGTCGGGGGTGTGCAGGAGGCAGCTGATGGATGCTTCTCTCTCATCCATATTTCTAACTCTCTATCCCTCTCCCGTGCTCTCTGTAAAGAAATCAATAACATATATTTAAAAAATAAAGGAACCGAGTCAGGAATTGTTTTCTAGGGAGAGGACTGCCCTTATTTTGCGCACTGTGTGCTTGGACTTTGATAAATGGCTCCCAGCCCCAAAGGCAGAGCGCTGCCGAGGCCCCCACACTCTTGGTGGCCCTGGGAGGTGTGGCGAGAAGCGTGCGATTCCGTTCCCATTTGCAAAGTCGGGACGACGGCCCGGCCCTCGACGCGCTGGCTCCCCTCCAGACCTCTGTGGCTGGGAGCATCACCACTTCGGTCTACGAGTAAAAATCAGCTCAGCACCTCACCTTTGTTACATTATTTAATCCTCTAACAACTCTAGGAGGAACGACCTTTGCACCCATTTTATAAGTGGGTAAAGCTGAGGTTAGAAAGGCAACTTGCCTGAGGTCTGGGAACTCGGGTAGACCTGCATTGATCCCAGGTTTCCTGAGTGCGGCCAGAGCTCCTAGTCTCAAGGCTCCTCTGATCGGGAGTCAAGTTTCCCTAAGCGAAGCCAGGTCGCTTGGCCAAGGTCCCCTCCACGGGCTGTGGTATCAGACCTGCCTCCTCCTCTGGCCCCTTGTGCGGCCACCTTCCTCAGCCCCGGCTTCCGGGCCTGCAGCCCGAACAGCACACAGGCACAGCCTGGAGACAGTTTCTGGCGGAGAGAGTTTGTTCTAAAGCCTTGGACCCAAGCTGCTCCGAAGCAAGGCGGGAATGGGGCAATGGTGAAGTGGAAGGAGAAGAAAGACCACCCTGAGCCATCTCCCCGAGCCCGAGCCGGCCAGGCAGGCCGGGAGTTGGGGAAAGTTAAGCAGACTCGGTCCCTCTCTTTGCTAAGAGATCTCAGCTGAGCAAGGCAGCATGCAAAAGGGCGGGCCTCGGCCGCCTCGGGGACGGAGAAGAAAGGCATGTTTCTAAGAGACTGGGGCTCCCCACATGGGAAGGGAAGTGATGGTAGCTGAATGTTTGTTTGGCTGGGAGTCCGGCCCATGGTTCCAGCTTATGGACGTTGGCAAAGGAGCACAAGGAATTGCTGAGGGTGGCAAATTGGTCATAATGAAGAGAACCTGGGAGACGCAAAACAATGTCAGGGCCACCGGCTGGCCGGGGTCTGGGTCTCTGTCTGGAGCAGCTCAGGAACCCGGCCGCCCTCCCCCACAGAGCCGGCCATTCCAGCCAAGAGCCTCTTCCCGCCCCTCCTTATGCTCCCGGGGCCCCCCCTTCCCCACTCGGCCTGCACCTTCTCTGATCCTCCTCCGCAAACTCACCGGGTCTGTTCCTCAGGAAAGCAAACAAGATGACGGTGGGTCAGGTTCTAACTCCAGTGCTTCTCGCGTGAGCTATTTAACCTGAGCCTCAGTGTCCTCATCTGACAAACGGGGACAACAACAATGCTTAATGCATGCAGCTGGCTGTGAGCATCAAACATGATGTGTGCAAGTGGCTGGCACAGTGCGGGGGGGGGGGGGGGCAGCTAACTATGGCCCGTGGGCTTACTGCCTATTCTGTATGCCCCACGGGCTAAGAATGGTTCTTATAGCCAAGACCGGTTTGGCTCAGTGGACAGAGCGTTGGCCTGCGGACTGAAAGGTCCCAGGTTCGATTCTGGTTGCGGGCACATCCCCAGTAGGGGGTGTGGAGGCAGCTGATCAATGTTTCTCTATCATCAATGTTTCTGACTTTCTATCCCTCTCCCTTCCTCTCTGTAAAAAATCATAAAGTATATTTTTAAAAAAAGAATAGTTTTTACAGGTTTTAATTGTTGGGGTAAAATAACAACAACAACAACAACAACAATAGTAACATGTGAAAGAGATATAAAATTCAAGTTTTAGTGTCCATAAACTAAGTTTTATCAGAACACAACCACCAATTACTTATTGTTCTGTGGCTTATATGTGGGCCCTGGTGCTCCCCTCTCCCCTCGCCACCCCCCTTCCCTCGGAGTCACCTGGAAGGCTCCAGGACTTGCAGTGTGAGGTCCTTGAAGGTCTCAGTGTGTGGGCCCCGGTTCTAGCGGTGGGCCCCAACAACCAGTGCGGGGGGCAGAGTTGAGTAGCTGTGACAGAGATCAGAGGCTATATGGTTCAAAAAGGGTAAAATTACACATTTGTAATGCCTTCATCAATAAAGAAAAATTTTAAAAAGCAATAAAACATATTTTAAGGAAGGAAATAAAAGGGTAAAATAGTTACTATTTAGATCTTTGCAGAAAAACTTTACCAACCCTTGGAATAAATGCCAGACGCTTAATAAGCGATCATTTAAATGTATCAATCAGTCCTATTACTCTATTAATACTCCTGTTATCCTCCTTTTGGTCGAGTTTTAACTTTCAGGTGCCCATGCTTACGGCTTAATGGGGAGATTCTAAACCTGAAGTGCATGGAGGGTTTTAGGGGGACTTTAAAATCTCCAGAATTTCTATGCAGATTTTTATAGGTGGGATCTTTTTGGGGAGGGGCTTGATAATATTCACCAAAGCGGTTTGTGTTCTCAATAGGTAAAGAAGTGTAGGCTTTTCTAAAAATTGACTTCGAAGAGAAAGAGAGGGAGAGAGAGAGAGAGAGACATCAATGATGAGAATCGCTGGCTGGCTGCCTCCTGCATGCCCCACACGGGGGATGAGCCCACAACCAGAGCCCATGCCCTGACCGGGAATCGAACCAGGACCTCCATGTTCCTGCGTCTACACTCAGCCCCTGAGCCATGGCTGTAGGGCAAGCAGTGTAGGCTTGCTGCCTGCCTCGCCCCAGGCAAACGGATCTGTGCTTTTCTGGGCGGTGTGGCGGCAACATCTGTGAGGGCGAGATATCTGGGAGCTTGGGCCTTTCTCAGAGCCCAGCTGCCTGCCCCGAGGGGCCTGAAGTGCCACAGGAGTGAGCCCTAGCTCTGGAGCGGCCTGAAGCCTGGGTCCCCTCTCTGAGCCTCGTTCCCCAGGCAGTTGTCACACGGATGAACTCAGTCATTCTGTTGAGTGCTCTGTCCAGCGGCTCACACACAGACCGGTAGGGAGTGCAGAAATGTTAGCTGCTGTTACTGTTGCCGTTGCTATCACTGTCCTTGCACATGCAAAAGCTGTTTCCTCAGCTGGCCCCGGGGCTCGTAAAAAGCTGCCCCATATTAAGTTAAATGTGAGGTTTGAATACCTCTCGCATGCTCTTGACCCGATTCATCTGTGGCACCAGCAACTAAGGCAAGTCCATGAAACGCAGTCCCATGATCAGTGTGCAAAATAGTGGGCGCCTAGTTAAGTTTGTGAGAGTCCTCATTCGAACAGGGACAGTGGGAAACGTTCCTGAGGGGGAAGTAAGTGAAATCTGAAACTTATCAGTTGCAAACGCCTGGACTGTTTTAGCCCTTTCTGTCCTTCCCCCCTGAGGAGGCAGCCTGGACCCCAGACGTGGATCTGTTTTCCTCCTAAAATGCTTCTCTGTGGAGCCTGGTTCCCCTGCTGTCATCCACAGCTGGCAGGTTCACTCCGGGGCCCAGTGGCCAGTGTCAGGAGAGCTGGGGCCGTCCTTGCCCCTGGGCTGTCCTGGAGATAGGCCCCCCTGGACACGGGGTTGCCGGCTGCAGTCCCACTCAGCAGGGGCCTGGTGGCTCCAGACAACAGCTGGAGACCAGCAAGGAAGACTTCCAGCAAATGTTGCTGCTTCTTGAGGTTGAAATATTCTGTCCCCTAAGTTCCCCCTTTCAGCCGAGCAAAAACATTCCCCCACAGGGACCCGACCTCGCCACAGAGGAACAAAAGCTCCCCAGTTCTCAGAGTCCCAGGGACTGGTCTGCAGTTTCAGGCTCGCACAGCCCAGGGGGGAAGAGAAGATGATCGTGTGATTTCCGAGCTTGGAGACAAGGTCACCCTTGTCCAGCCCTTTCCGTCGCCACAGGAAGAAGAGCCTTTGATTGCCTGACAAAGGACGAGGCTGACGCGCCCCGGTATGGGCTCCAGGGAGGGCGGGTTTCACAGTGTCTGAATCTCTCAGGTTTCAGAAAACAAGGCGATGAGGTTAAGGTCAGCGGTGCCCAAAGTCCACGCAGATGGGTTTGGGGTGCTCTTCCTGGTCCTGCTTCAGGCAGGACAGCTGCACATTCTGGCTGCGTTTGTTTTTCTGCCCCTCAGTTCACCAGTGCACCGGCCCATTTGTTTCCCGCCAGCCATGAAGACATTTCCCTTCAGAATATATTCGCACATGCTTTATCTGATAAGGGGTTGGTGGCCAAACTGTATAAGGAACTCATACATCTCAATAACAAAAAAAAAAAAAATCTATCCAATTAAAGAATGGGCAGAGGACAGAAAAAACACATTTCTCCAAAGACATACAGATGCCAACAGACATATTAGGAAAGAATGCTCAACTAATTCTCAGGGAAATGCAAATCAAAAGCACAATAAGATACCATGTCACACCTGTCAGAATGGCTGTTATGAAAAAGTCAAAGAATAACGTGTTGGTGAAAACGTGGAGGAAAGAGAACCTTGTGCACTGTTGATGGGACTGCCAATTGGTCAGCCACTGTGGAAAACAGTATGGAGGAAATTCCTCCAAAAACCAAAAATGGATCTACCATCTTACCCAGCAATTCTACTTCTGGGTGTTTATCTGAAAAATTAAAAGATATATGCAGAGATTAACCAATTAACATGCATATATCCATGCATAACCCATGGATACCAACAATACAGCAGTGAAGGTCTGGGGTGGGGCGGGAGTCAGATGGAAGAGGGTAATGGGGGGAAAACGGGGGATACTGCAATGTTCTCAACAACATAAATTTAAAAAAGATATATACACCTTTAGGTTCATTGCAATGTCTTTTACAATAGCCAAAATATGGAAGCAGCCTAGATGTCCATTGATTGATGAATGAATGAAGATGTGATGTGCGCATGCACACACACACACACACACACACACACACACACACACACAATGGAATTTTATTCAACAATAAAAAAGAATGAAATCTTGCCATTTGTGACATGGATAGAACTACAGAGTCAGATGAAGAAAGACAAATACCGTATGGTTCACTTATATGTGGAATCTAAGACAACAGCATGCAAATGAACAACACACAACAAAACAGCAGCCTCATAGAAACAGATTGAACTGATGGTTGCCAAAATAGTGTGTGTGTGTGGGGGGGGGGGCAGGAATAGGTAGAAAAAATGAAGGGGAACAGTCAGTAATACTGTGATGACTCTGCCTGGTGACAGGTGATTACCAGACTCAGTGTGAAGGCCACATTGTAAAGCGTGTAAATGTGGAGTCACGTGCTGTACGCCTGGAACTAATATATTGTATACCGACCACACTTAACGTTTTACAAAGTCGAAAAGAGCTCACGGGAGAGAAGGAAAGCTCAGAGGAGAGAAACACTGGGGTGAAGCTCTCAGGGGCCATCATACTGAACAGCCCCCGTAGGGCTGGGGCTGGCTGCTGTGGTGCAGGCCACGGTCAGCCAGGAGAGGACGGGGGCAAAGAGAGGGCCACAAGTGCCATCTCCAGGTAACGTGACGGCCAGCCCTCACTTAACGTCGCTGACGGGTTCTGGGAAACCGCGGCTTCACGGGAGCCGAACAGAATGAACTGATCTCACCACAGGCCAACGGCCAGACAGGAGTCGGGTTCCTGCGGCACATTCTGCTCACAAAGCACCTCCAGACTCCTGAACACAGACCTTGGAGAACGCTTCTAGTATTAATCACGGAAATAAATGTGAGGTATATCCTAGACCAGTGGTTGGCAAACTACGGCTCACGAGCCCCAAGTGGCTCTTTGGCCCCTTGAGTGTGGCTCTTCCACAAAATACCACGGCCTGGGCGAGTCTATTGTGAAGAAGTGGCATTAGAAGAAGTTTACATTTAAAAAATTTGGCTCTCCAAAGAAATTTCACTCGTTGTACTGTTGATATTTGGCTCTGCTGACTAATGAGTTTGCTGACCACTGTCCTAGACACTTCTCCTTGTTCTTAACCCCCCACCTCTACAATAACAAAGCTCAGCTACCATTTACTGAAACTATGCTAAGATAATAAACCATCACAACATTGTGGGCAGGTACTGAACTGCCCCCATCTGACAGATGAGAAAGGGGGCGCACAGGACTGAGTCACTCGCCCAAGGACGTGGTAGGTGGTGGGGTGGGGATGTGAGCCCAGGCCCCGAGTACCTAGCCCTGGCCCATGGGTGTAGCCAGCTTACTCTCACCTAGTCCTCTCTTCCCGCCATTGCTGGTTTGGGGGCCTGGTGAGGTCCCCCGAGTCTCTCATTTGTGTACCTCCGAGGCTCTGAGGGGCCTCCTCACCCTCGGTTTCACCCCACTCCAATCTGGTTTTCCTAAACCTCCCTGTGTTCCACTTCCTGGCCGCTCAGCAAATGGGTGGTGGGAGCTGAATCCTGTCGCTGACTCTAGGGCTGTGCTCTCCACTACCACATCAGGGCCAAACAGGGCGACAGTACCTGCAGGAAGGGCTGTCGGGTGTGCACAGCGTCCGACAGGAGAGTGCCAAGCGCAGAGGGCCACTCCCACGGAGCTCCCCTTGGTGTTAGTACAAAGGAGGGCGGGCAGAGGAGGAACTGGCTGCTCTGAAAGGCAAGACGAATTCCACATGGGAGAATAACTACATGAGTGTTTTAGACATCTTTTCTCACTTAATCTTCTCCGCCGTCTGGGGCACAGAGACTGTTACATTTACAGGGAGGGGAAACTGAGGCCCGTGCTCATCGCCGAGGACCGCCCCATCTCACCGGGTGTGTGCCCATCTGGAATCCCCACTCTTTCAGATCTTACCAGCCGGAGGTCACTGCGGGTCAGAGCTGCGGCGAGACCTGAGGGAACCTGAAGACACTTGGGAAAAACTGAGCCAACGGTGAGGCCTGGCCCGGGCACAGGTTAGGAGAGCCGAGGGTCTCCCTGCATGCGACACCGTCCTCGGCCGGGGGTTCGGGAGGGCGCCCACAAAGACAAGCCAGGGCCCATCCCGTTTCTACAACAATGAGAATATTTATTTTCTCCAGGCAGTAAAAATAACATTTTTCTCTCTTTTGTAAAAGTTAAGTACCATTACATTCCATTTTCTTAAATAACAAAACCCTAAAAATATATATTAAATTGTATACAGTGCGTCACACTTCATCTTATATTTTAAAATACATGATGTTTCTATTTTATTCTCAAAGTTGCATGTTCAGAGCATATTTACAAATAAAGCCTTGTCATCCAAAGTCCAGATCCCCCGGGAAGGCGAGCTGGACGCGGGCAGGCCTGGCTGCTGTGTGTCCGCGGCGGCGGCTCCCCGCCACGGGCTCCGGAAGACACGTTCTTTCTGAAGCAGATCCGCCTCGGACTCTCCTCCACACCCCGCTTCCGTCTCATTGAGCGTGCCGGGCTCACAAGACAGAAGCCTGTGCAATGGGCAC
The DNA here is from genome assembly GCA_027563665.1 of Antrozous pallidus. Classification (NCBI taxonomy): domain Eukaryota; kingdom Metazoa; phylum Chordata; class Mammalia; order Chiroptera; family Vespertilionidae; genus Antrozous; species Antrozous pallidus. The sequence goes on from CM050528.1 coordinate 4,189,067, forward strand.
CCCCTGGGGCTGCAGGCAGAGGGGGAGGCCCGTTCCCCCCCAGCCGGCCGGCCGAGGGGAGGCAGCTGCGGCTGGAAGGTTGAGAAACACCCCCGCCAGGGCAGCTGAGCTGAGACCGGCCAGGAGGTAGAAGAGTGAGGAAGGTAAACACAGACACCAGTGAAAGGTTGAAAATTCCCAAGGTAGTAACAATAGCCGCATCAAACGCCAAATAGGAGATTTGCAACCCAAGAGGGTGCCGGTGGACTGGGCTGCGGAGTGGAGCCGGCCTGCTCTGTGGGAGCCCGGGGGTGGCGTCAGGCAGGGAGACGGGGATCTCTGAGGCCGTCCACTAAGTGCTGGTGAGGATTAAGTGCTCGGACGGACGGGATGCACAGAGGCTTGGCGACAGCCTGCGTGCCCGCTGGTGCTGGGACGGCCTGGGATCCTCAGCTGGTCAGCCGGCTCCTGCCTGAGCTGTGAGGGGCGTGTGGCTTGGCCTGCGGGTCAGGATGGCTGCTCTCACGCGTGCTTTGATCGCTGTGGGTTTCTGGCTGATTGGAGTCGGAGCCAGAGCCCACACTTCAGAAGTTACAGCCATCACCTTACCTCGCTTATACCCTGTTCTGACATGGGGGTGTGGGGTAGGTACCCGGGGTTCATTCCTCCTCCTCCTCTGCTCTGCAGGCAGTGACACATGGGGAGGACACAGGGCACTGAGTGCCTGCTGGAGGGGCCAAGGGCACTGTGAAACACGGCTAAGGGAAGGGGGGGCAACAAGATGGCTGCCCTCCCTCCTGTTGGGGCACACGCGGAGAAGCAGGGACTGGGTACCAACAGTGAACAGGATGAGGAGGCACGCAGGTCCTGAGGCACCTACCTGCAGCCTCCTCCTCACCCACCTCAGGGCAGAAACTGTGGACTGGATGCTTCCAGAGCCACTGTCCACGGTGGTCCCCGGAGCCCCTCCCCCTTCCTCTTCCATCATCTTCCGCTATGTGATCTGTAATGGACTTTTCTCAGGGTCACCCTTTCCAATCGCCTCCAGCCCCCACTTCCTCTCTTCCACAGCAGTGTCTTAGAAGGTCAAGTGCCTCCTAGAGGCACCCCGCACCTCCTGCTCTCTCAGGCGTGCACTGAGCCGCAGGGGACCCTCTGTGGGGTGTTGCTGACAGGCTCCAACCAAGACATGCCGGACTGTGGCCAAGGAGACGGAGGTTCGGCTGAGACGATTTATGGCTCTCTCCCCCCAGGCCGTCCTGAAGCTGGTTTGGGATGCCCGGGGCCCCTCCCTGGGCAGTAAGCCGATCCTCAGGGCCAAACAGGGCGACAGTACCTGCGGCACTGGGCTGCGAAGGGCCAGCCGGAAGGAGAGCACTGGGGCGTCACCAGCGCTTCCAGGATCTCTGAAAAGGGGATCCTGCTGCAGGATCAGACAATACACTGGGTTGGGGCTTGGCCCCTGTGACCAGCGTGTGAGGTGGGCAGGCAGGCGGGTGGCCCCAAAGGCGGTGATCAGAGTAAGTCTTAGTCAGCTGCACTGCCTGCTGGCTGGGTGCACCCTATGCCAAACTCCACATTCCCTTGGATGTGGGTCTGTTCACAGCCCAGGGCCTTTGTTAGCGCACACCTGACACTTGTGTTTGAGAAGAGATTCCTCAAAAGCCAGGAATAGCTTGGAAGGGAGGCCACACATGTCAGTGTATTTCCAGTGGTCCTTGAAGGGACAGAGCTGTCTCCAGACCCCGGGTGTGCGGACAGCTGCTCCCGGGAAACGGTCCTTTCCAGATTAAAGCGTGAAGATAGCACCAAGCAGATCCAAGCCTGTGGTGGGTCTCCCGTGGTGCCTGGAGCGGCGGCCCTGCCCCCTGTGGACACACGGCCCCATTCCCCCTCTGCAGGCCCCTCAGCCTCCAGCTCCTAGCATCTCTCCTGGTTGCCACGTGTCACTTCTCCCTGTGGACACCTCCCGGCTGCCCTGTTTTTCTGGCGGCAGCCAGTTTCAGACGGGTTGCCAGTGTGGCAGAACCCCAGGAAGGGCTGTGGCAGGCAGTGGGTCAGGGACTTGGGGAGATGAGGCAAAATGCCACAAAGAGGGAACCTGGGAGGCCAGAGGCACAGCAAGGCCCAAGGCCTGAGGAGCATCACGTTCTGCCCAAGGCCCAGGCTGCCCTTCTCACTGCTGCTGGCAAAGCCTGCTGGGGGCGGTGGGCGCTTCCACACTGGAGGTGGCACAGACCCGCCACCAGGGGCAGGGCGGTGTGGGATCCGCGGTAAGAGCCCTCTCCCTCCCCACGAGGCCGTTGTGCTCCGGGAAGAAGGGCCAGAGGGGGCTGCAGAGAACACAGGCGAGGGAGGGGTTTCTGTCTCCTTTCCCAATGAGGGACAGCTGGAGGGGGGACTGATGGCGCCCTGCCCTCCAGAAAGCTGCCCAAATGCTAAGCCATGAGATTTGTATTCCTGGGGCTGAGCTGAGAGCCAGCGGAGAATCATGCAGAGATGAGGGCCTGGCTCAGGGGCCACAGGACCACAAGCTGTTCGGGGCAAGGCCAGGCAAATCCAATCCAACCGGAAGTGACTGAGCACCTACACAAACTTCCAGTGGAGTCTGTGGTGTAAGTCAACGGATGCTTCCTACGACCACTCCCCAAGCTTGCTCTGTTGGTCACTGAGCCACGGAAAGAAGCCCAAATGTGGGAGGCTTCAGGTTTGACATGAATGGGGGTCAGAAGACCTAATTCTCAGGCTGTCCAAGACTGGAAGGCCTTTTCTCATCCAGCGCCCGGAGAGCAAAGCCCGAGTCAGCACAGAGCAGGGCCCTCTCTAGGGCTTTGGGGATGCTGACACCCGGGAGAAGAGGACCGGCCAACCCTGACGAGAACCTCAGGATTCTCTGCCGGGCTTTCCTCTAAACCATAAAGGCCAGGAGAAAGTGATCTATGTGTGGGCAAAACAGAGAAGAAGCAAGCAAGACTCAAGGCACACTACACTACCCACCACCTGACAGTCATCTAGATATACCTGAACCCCGTGCTGGACACACCATCTTTGTCATCTCAGCCCAGTGTCCTGACACTCCCACTCCTGGATCAGACACACACACACACACACACACACACACACACACACACGAGGGCCAGACCTGGGACTTTGGGTTTCTCTCCCTAAGTGCAGCGGATGAAGCAGGACGAATCCAGGCCACGCCCGCCCCTGCAGCAGGCGCCCCTTCCCAGTCCATTGGCAGGTGCCTCTGAAGAGGCCAAGGGGGAGGCAGGGAAGCGTCCATCAGAGGAAACCACGGGAGAGGTGGTCCCTGTGGCCTTGAGCTCAGAGGAACCTCCTGTCCTGGGCATGGGGAAGCTTTTAGTCACTCACAAGAGGATTACGGTCATCTTGTTGACTCTGACCCTTGAGCTTCTTCTTAAAGATGGAAATGGAAGTGGAAGGCTTATAGAAAATGCTCCAGATTTCTCCTGATGTCCCTGGTTGACGACAGTCCCTAAGGTCCCCTGAAGCAGGAACACGATGTGATCTGTCAAACAAAAATAACAAGAGTTCTTCCTGCCCAGTAGAACAGAGAAGCCCAAACAACCCATGTCACATGAGAGACCTGTACCTATGAAATGGGACGCTCGGTGAGGGGCGGTCATGGGAGAGACCTAAGTGCTGCTTGCAGGGATCTGAAGGACTATTGTGCCGATGAAATGCGTCCTGTGGGGTGGGAGTGCAGTGGGGGCAGATTCCAGCTCAGCTGAACAAAGAGCTTGCTAACTTGCAGAATTATTCAAATCTGAAAAGGGCTGTCCTGAGAGACTGAGTTTTCAAATTCACTTTTTTAAAATAGAAGAACGCTTTCTTCAAATTACATTTACCTGGTTAAAACGGGACAAAGGCAGAACCACTCTGCGGGAATGGGTCTGGCCTCAGCGGCACCAGCGCTGTGTGGCAGGGGGGCTACAGAGGGGCTCAGGGCCAGGCAGGAGCCAGACGTGCACTTTAGGGCCTCAGGGTGTGGGAGCTGCTGGGCCCTATAGGAAGCCTCCTGCTCTTCTGCTACTGTGGGGGACACGTGGTCAGGACTGTGCCGAGAGGCTTCTAGAACATGTAAACTGTGCCTTAAAAATATATATATATATATGTATATGGCATGTGAGTGGGCTCAATAAACAATAATAATACTGTTTCCCCTGAAAAATGTAAAGCACAGGGTGGAGAGGCGTGTGGGTGGTCCCAGTGACCAAGGGCAGCCTTCAGAGGGCAATGGAGGAGCCGCCGCTTAACGTATAAATGTCTGTGGCTGCGGGCTGGTGAGCAGGTCAGGGAAAAGTGCTTTCACCGGACGCCAACATTCAGGAAGGCCTTGAAATGCAGATAGTCTATGTATCAATTATATCTCAATAAAACTGAAAAAAAAAATGGAGACAGCCAGACTGGGAACCACAGGGAAGAGAGAGTAGAAGCCTAGAAAAAATTAGAAAGGGCCCCCCTCTAAACACACGAACTCCAGTAGCCCCTTTCCTGGAAGGAAGAACTGTCAAACCTGAACAGCAAAATAAAGGAAGAAAATGTTTTTTTCACAAATGGTCAGAATTGAAGGACGAAGCTTCTGTGAGCTTCTTAAATAACTGCCTTAAAATGAAAATTAAGCAATAGTTAATAAATGTTAGATTCTCTTCCTGAGAATGTTTTCCGGTTTCTAGAAGGCACTAGGAAATCCGCATGGTTCCATCCCAGCAATCGTTGTTCTTTTTTTTTTTTAAATTTTATTTACAATATAACTTATATTTAATAGTAGTACATATGTTTTCCTCCCCCCCCCCCCAATATCCTCCCCAAATCTTTGTTCTTGTATCAAGATCTCTTCAGGGGCTGGCCCAAGGCACAAAGCGGAAACTGTTGTTTCTATGTCCAGATTGTTTCAATCCCCCTCGAAACTGTATCACTTGGACACAGGAGCAAACACAAGCACTCATCCTTAGTGGAACTTATCCAGTTGTACATTTCACTCTCCAGAGGAGGAGGAATGTCTACTGTCACATGTTTCCCAGACTGAGGACTCGGGGTCATGTTCTGATGTTACGCTTTTACCCAAACGAAGCCAGTAGAAGAGGAGCTCTGAGCCGTTGCTCCTGGAATCGGGCAGCTGTCATACTCACCTGAGTGTGACGTGCAGAAGGGTCTTTGCTACAATGGCTGTGACTGTGAGGATGAGGAGCGTTGCCAGGCCATACACTGTCCATCCTGCAAAAGACGGGGCCCATCAGACCTGTCTGAGCTCAGGTCCCGGAAGGAAGCCCGAGGGAACTGGCAGCTCAGAGGTGCAGGTCTGGCCAAGGAGCTTCCTGCCGGCGGGAAAAGCCACCAAATGCAGCTAAGAGCCAGGCTGCGCAGAGTCCCAGCCTTCTGAGCACCTCGCCTGGCGTTAGAGCTCCCTCTTGGAGAGACAGGCAGTGTGGCCCAACATGCACTGGACTCAGAGTCAAAAATGGTGGTACGCATTCTGTCTCTGTGACTGGATCCACTGTGCAACCCCGAGGGAGATACACAGACGCTGTGAGCCTCAGGTTCTCGCCTGAGGAATGAGATGTGCGATCTGTGAAATCCTATCGGGACTCACAAACAGATGACGTGGGGCAAGCACCAGAGGGGGCTCTCTGCCCTGCCCTATGGAGAGTCTGCGGGGGACCTGGAGTACAGCCTGAAAACCTCTAGCTAGGTAATTGCTAGCAATACGCTGCAGCTCCGTCAGCTCACAGAGGCCCCAATTTCCTTGGCAGAAAAGAGTGAATGGAAGTCTGTACCCAACCAAGTTAAACCGCAAACCATTACCCACTCTCCCTCCTTCTCCTGCACGACTTTTCTTCAGAGCTCTTATCACTATCTGACTTTTTATTTTGCTTCTTGTCTTTTCGTCCTGCTGGAGGGAAGATTTGTTCAGTTCATTGTGCCTGCAATAGCACCTGGTACCATTAAAGCACTTACGTATCTTTTGAATGAATGAATGAATACGTAGAGCTCTTGAAATTGTCAATTTAGGGAGGTTCTAGAAAGCTATTCTCAATGTGAAAAAACCCACTGGATTAGCTGATTAATCAGAATGTAGAAAGGCACACATGTTGTCTCTATCCGGTGAGCACTTTTCCTTAAGGACTAAGGAGTCAAGCTAATGAGAACGTGTCCCTCAAAGGCCAGGACAAACGTGGTGGTGGAGCCAGGACTCCAACTGCCTTGGAATGAGAAACACCCAAGAATGCTCTGACTCTGTAACTGCCAAGGACACTGCCTTCAAGCTCTGCGGCTCCCACCCCTTTGATGGTGTCTGGGCACTGCTACCTGGCACGGTCTGTGGCGGGTGGCTGGGGCTGGTGGTGATGACGTAGAGGACTTTGGAGGACCGGGCGGCGCTGATGCTGAGGTTTGCCTGCTCCGTGATCACCTCGGCCAGCGTCTGGTTGGCCGTGGGCCTCTCCTGAGGTGGCTCTTCCTTAACAGCTGGAAGATCAGAAGGAATGCACGGGGCAAGCTGGTGAAGACAATGAAGAACTGGGGCGGGGAGGCACTGGTTCTGAGCGGAGCTCCTGCTTATGCAGAAAGGCTGTTTTCTCTGACCCAATTCTGGGTGTAATTCTCTCCCCTGGCCTCCAAACAGAACCTGCCAGGCCTGGCCCCGAAGAAGGCAGAAGCAATGCACTGTCGACTTCTAATTATTAGACTAGTCTGTCTGTGGACATCTGAGAATACTTTATCATGTCCTACCCTGTGCCTTCGCAGCAATGGCTCCTTCTGCCTGGAAAGCCCTTGTCTTTCCTACCTATCGACCCAAACCCTACCTGTTCTTCAAGACTGTCCCACCTGTGGGGTGGCCTCCTCCCTTTGACTCCCTGTAGCATACACTGAACTCTTCTTGAGGCCCTTGACATCTAGGACAAAGATTAGGTCTTAGATACCTGTGTTTCTCAGGTGCTGGCAAAGATACGTGCCCGGAACACATGTGCCCTCATTAGAGACACAGAGCGGGCCCCCCGAGGAGGGTCTGAAGAGAAATGGGACACCAGTCTTCTGTGGCTGGCCTGGACCCCGAGAGACAGGATGATGGACCGAATGGCCTCCTCAGGGCCTTCCAATTCTATCAGTTCTTTCTTTCTTTCTTTTAACCCTCCCACCAGGAACCTGTCATTAGGACTGCTAACATGGCAAACATTACATGAAACATACAAATTCTGAGATGGGAGATGGGGAAATCCCTAAGTGAAGTCCAGAGCTCCTGACTAAGACCTCCCAGCAAGAACTGCCCAAGCTCCAGAGGCCACAAGGGTGTGCAAGAGGCGCTGGAGACACACAGGGAAGTCTTACCTCGGTATAAGACAGCAAATCCCTGGGCCTGATTGATGCGATCAGAGAAGAAATACAGAATGACAAAATCCAGGGAGACATTAAAGGACAAAGGTGGGCGGTTCCTTCCATTGAAACGGACCAGGACTTGATGGGTGTAGCCGTCCAGCAGCTCCACCATGTCCGCCGAATCCCTGATGTCAAACAAGGTGAAGTTGAAGTGGATGTGGGAGGCTCCCGGAACCCGGATGGTCCAGTAGCAGACCCTCCCTGTGGCGTAGGTGTCAGGGAAGTCAGGGGAATAGACGACAGACGTCATGGCCGAGTAATTCCCACCGCAGGCACCAACGAGGGCTGTGGAAGACAGACAAAAGGACACGGCCCTCAGCCTGAGCTCAGCCACAGGGCTCATTTTCCAACCAGTTTCAACCATTCTTCTGAACTTCTGAACGTGATCCAGTTCAGGATATTGTTTTTAGTCTAGAAAGCCAGACTGTCTTTGTTTCGGGATCAAATCACCAAATGAATCACTTAAAACCCTGAACAAATGACTGTGGAAGCTTTTTTTTTTTTTTTTTGCCCAGGAGACCTTAGAATTAGAACACAGCACAGTGGTGTGGCCGAGGTGGGGGCCGGGCTGGAGTCAGAGAGTCTGGGTTTGGGACCAGCTGGGCCATGTGATCCTTCACTTCCAGGCCTTTCGCTTCTTTCAGCTTTGAGACTGGAGAGACCGCCACCTGCTCCTGTGTCACATGAATGTGAGGACAGATGGGATGAAGCAGTGGGCCCTCTTGGCAGCGAGGCACTCCGTGAGGCCAAGTCATGGAAAAGAAGGGCCTTACAGCACGAGGGCATCCCTGACACCTTAGAGGAGCAATGCCCATGACGATGCCCATGACGGTGCCCACGAGAACTGACTTTCTGTCAGGGGAGACTCGCTGGGGTCTGATCACTATTAGCACGGAGTCTGATTTCTCTGGACTGTTCTGTTTGTTTGTTTTTTGTTTTCCACAGAGAGGAAGGGAGAGGGATAGAGTTAGAAACAGCAATGAGAGAGAAACATTGATCAGCTGCCTCCTGCATACCTCCTACTGGGATGTGCCTGCAGCCACGGTACATGCCCTTGACCGGAATCGAACCTGGGACCCTTCAGTCCGCAGGCCGATGCTCTGTCCACTGAGCCAGACCGATTAGGGCTGGACTCTGTTTTTGACTTGCAGGTTCCAGGAAGGAGATACAACCACTCGGCCGTATCTTATGTGGTGAAGTGTAAACATACAGTACAGGAAGTGAACGTCCTTGAGAGGGTGTGTGGGACTAGGATCTAAAAAGCTTTGGGGGCGTCCCCCTTCCCTTTGGGATATAGAAAGCAGTAAGAGGATGCTGCTTTCATCCAAACAATGAAAAAGCTCAAAACTTTTATCAACTTGTCAGAAAGCTGAGGTCTAAAGACAAAGGAAATTTAATTCTAAACAGTAAGAAGCCCCTCCAATGAGAGTCAGACCACACAAAAGTGTTTTATCTTTGACAGAGCACAAGGAGGAGGTAGCTACATAAAAGCAAGTAAGAAGCAAGCAGCTACATTTTTAACAAACCCTTAAAGGCTGAGTATGGGCTAGCCTCTCAGTCTGGGGCCCCAGACACAACAGTCTGCACGCACTTGTAGGCAATTCTGGTCAGGCCTCCACCCAGCACCCACCAGAATCCCCTTCCCAAAGGAAGCAAAGCCTCAAGCTGCGGGGAGAGGGGCAGCAAACCTTCTTGCTCCCAGAGCCAGGGTAGAAACAAAACCTGTTTGCCCCTGGGGAGAGGGAGTAGGAAAGTCTCTCTTTCCTGCCCAAGTATCTAGGCCAAGACCTGCTTCTGGGGGAAGAGAAAGGCAAAAGCCCCCAGCCCCGGGCTGCCCTGAGCCCAGGATCCTGCACCAATGAAAGCAGGGCAGGAAACGCTCTCCTTCCCAAGAGCCACACAGATGCAAGGCAGTGCTCAGCTGCCAGGGAGAGGAAGAGGTGCAGGGATGCTGGAGAGGTCCCACCCCGGAGCCCCAGTAACACGTCCTGCCTAAGACTGAGGATGGACAGGAGGACCAAGACATCCTCCCAGCCCTGGACCTCACAGAGCACAGCACCAAGTAACAGGCAACAGCAGCCTCCCACTGCGGGAGGGGAACACCCGCTGGATGGCAGAGGCCCGCAGAAACTGCTCAAAGCTGAGGGTGGAGCAGGAACACTGAAGAAGCCCTTTGGCATCCCAGCAGCAAGAAAACCCAAACCCAACTCACCACGGACAGAAAGGCTCAGTCCTCACACTACGCAGGCCTGCCCTTTCCCAGGAGTAAGTAAGTTCTATTGACCTCAGCCTCTGCTGTTGTTTTGCACATCGTGTATGGTATCCAATAAAATATTACAGCACACACATAAAAGCAAGCAAAAAAGAAAGAGCAGCAAAAAGACGAACTGTCAAGAGATAAAACATATGATATATATATATATCTCAAATTATTATGTTGCAAACCTAAAATGAATATGTCAATCACATCTCAATTTTTAAAAGAGAAAACAATCCACAGAACCAGACTCAATAATGACCCAGACATTGAAACTACCAGAGACTATATGATTAATACAGAAAAGACCTAGTGGAAAAGATGGACCATATGCTTGAACAGACTGGAAATTTTAGCAGAGATATGAACACTATATAAAAGAGTCAAATGTAAATGTTAGAAATAAAACAAACAATTATCAGAGATTAAAAAAATCCATTTGATGAGCTTATTAACAGACTATACAAAGTTGAGGAAAGAATAAAATAATTTGAAAATAGGTCAATAGAAATTATCCAAAATGAAACAGAGAAAAAATAAATAAATGAAAAAAGCAAAATAGCACCCAACAGCTGTGGGATAATATCAAATGGTCTAATAATATGCAATTGGAGTCCCAGAAAGAGAAGAAAAAGAGAACAAGGCAGAAGAAATATTTGCAGAGAAAATACATGGCTACAAATGCTCCAAGGTCAATGAAAACTAATCTAAGAATCTCACCAAACTCCAAGCAAATACATTTAAAAATAAACAAAGAAACCATAACTAGACACATCATAGCTAATGTTGAAAACAAAAACAAAGATAAATCCCGGAGAGCAGGCAGGAGGGAAAAGCCTACAGGCAGGGAACAAGGTTGGAGCGGACGTCTCAGAAACGAGGCAAGCCACAGACAAGGAAGAAATATTCTGTAAGTACAAACAGAAGGAAACCTGTCAGTACAGAATTCAATGTCCATTTTTCCAGAGTGAAGGTGCAGTGACTTTCTCCAACGAACGCTGAGCGAGACCGCTGACAGGGCTGGCATTGGAGAAAACGCTAAGGAAACTTCTTTGGGCCACATGGAGGACCAACATGGTGGCCTGACGTGTCTGGTTCATCACGTTATAGCACATTTCAGTTCTTCATTTCGTTTTTTATGTTACTTACATTTTTTTAATTGACAGAGAGAGAGAGAGATTAATGTGAGAGAGATACCTTGCCCAGTTGCCTCCCTTATGTGCCCAAACTGGGGAGATCGAACCCATAACCCAGGTGTGTGCCCTGACTGGGAATCAAACCTGAGACCTTCCAGTGCACGGGACAATGCCTCAATCAACCGAGCCACTCCAGCCAGAGCAAGAGGATCTTTTAGAAAAACAAACAAACAAGAAAGGCCCTGGCCAGGTAGCTCGGTTGGTTAGAGCACAATTCCGATACGCCAAGGCTGTGGTATTGATTCTGGTCAGGGCACACACTAGTAACCAAGGATTGCGTAAATAACTGGAACAACAAACTGATGTTCTCTCTCTCTCTCTCCTTTCCTTTTCTCTCTATTTAAACACACACACACACACACACACACACACACACACACACACACGAGGATCTTAAAGCTAATACTGAGTAGTTATATCAGTGTTTACATCAAATTGGAAAGGTTAGCTTTTCTAGGTTGTCTAAGTATCTCCCAATAGGCCATGTCTCTCAAGCACATGACACAACTATCATTAATTACTTGTTAAATGAATGTCTTCCTTCCTAGGACAGGGGCTGAGTCTTCTTGTCCAGCGCTGTATGGCAGGACCTGGTCAGTGCCTGGCCTGCAGTAGGTGCTTAACAAGTATCGCCAAGTGAATAAAATAATACATGGAAAGAAGTGGGGGGCAGGCTTGTTGCCCCGGCCCAACAGTTCCTGTGTCTTCAACAGTAACAGGATCAATACTCACTGTCAAAGAGGATGATCCGGCCATCGCCACCACAGAGCTGGGTCTGATCCCCGAAGCAGACGCTGTTGCACTCAGTACTGGCTACCTCCCCATACTTCCAGTAATCCGGATTGTTCCCACAGAAGCAAGCATAGCCTGACTCCATCCCAGCAAACTGCCACAACAGAGAAGCAGGACTTGGTAAGTGTCCATCAGGGCTGCCAAGTGAACTGAAGGATCCTGACAAGGTTGGTCCCCAGGGAAGATGGGAACCAGCCTCATCTTCCCAGCCCATCCTTCCCCTGGGACCTCTCCTTGTCCTATCCCTACCCCAAGTCATTACACACTGAGGGAGGGAAGAGGAAGGAAGAAAAGGAAAGGGAAGGAAGGAAATGAAACAACTTCATTTTCTTATAGTTTTGATATAACAATAGCATTATTGAATCTTAATGGCGAACGAATGAATTTCAGATAGAGGAATGGATAGGAAGAAAAGAAAATATTCTGGACTGGTGTCCCAGGCTGGGCCCCTAAAGTTATCAAGGAAGCAACAGCTATCTTGGCTTATTCCCAGATCACCCATAAAGCCAGAGATGTTCCTGCTCATAATATACACGGGCACAAGGAAATATATAACTCTGTCAGAAGTCAAAGAGGAATGCAGATATTATGGTTTTTCAGTCTTTGGACAAGAGAACTGCCTCATACGCCTCATTCCCAAGTCCCACTCTTCCTGCAACTTCTCCCTGGCAGAAAAATAGAGTTGTATGGCTTCACAGGTTATATTTCAAAAAGGTGTATATGTGTTAAAGTTATTTTTACATCTTTACCTGTTCCTACAGATATAGGGCCACAGAGCAGTTACCTTGAACCTCTGACTCCGACAAAAGCTGATGCAGGTCTGGATGGTGAGCTTGTTAGATGTTTTACTGGCGCCGGTGAGAGGAGGTGGGTTTCCATGATCCTTGTAGCAGCCAAGGTTTCCAGGCACTGGAGGAAAAAGAAAAACAAAAGAATTTCACAACATCTGGCTGTGAAACAACGAGAAGGAAAAGTGTTTTGTGCCAGGTGCTTTCATCTCAGCCAATAGTTCCACTCCCAAGGCACAATAAATAACAAGCAACGAACTTTAAAAATGGAAGCCTAGTGTCTTCTGCTAAATGCCAAGTTTTTGTTTTATCTTGTAGAGTATACACATCTCATATAACTAACCCTAATAACTTTTTTTACCTGTTCACTATTGATAGAATTTAGTCCCGGAGAGAACTAGGAATACTTTCCTAAAAATAGAAGCTACAATATAGAAATTGTTCCAGAATCACTAGAGAGCAGGAAAATCCCTTGAAAACCCATTGTCCTATGCCTTGTGCTTCCCCTTCTTCCTTAAAAAGCTCACAAATGGGTTTCTTCAAGATCCTTGGTAAGTGTATTAGTTTCCTATTGCTACGAGAACAAATTACCACAAACCTAGTGGCTTAGAACAACATAGATTCTCACAGTTCAGGTGGTCAGAAGTACTACATGGGTCTTAAGGGGCTAAAATCAAGTGACAGCTGGTTTTCCCTCTGGAGGCTCCAGGGGAGAGCCTCGGCGCCTTGCCTTTTCCATCTCCTAGAAGCTGCCCCTGTTCCTGGGCTGTGGCTGCACCATTCCAGCCTCCGCTTCCATCATCACACACTTCTCCGACTCTGATCCTCTGCCTCTCTGTTATAAAGGCCTGTGTGATCACGTGGGGCCTCCCCTGGATAACTCAGGATAATCTCTCCATCTCAAAATGCTTAACTTAATCCTACCTGCAAAGTCCCTTATGCCCTCTCTGTAAGGGACTACATAGACATTTTTCCTTCTTTCTTTCTTTTTTCTTTTTTTGGTGGGCAGCATTCTTTGGCTTATCACAGTCAACATGTTAGTGTTTCACAACCACACAATCAGATGGTTTGGTCTAGTAGAAAAAGCTGTATCCGACAATAAAGAAACTTGAATATATTATATATATATATATATATATATATATATATATATATATATATATATGCCAAGTGTGGTAGACAGCTTTTAAGATGGTCCTCAATGATTCCCACCTTCTGGTGGTCATGACCTTGTGTAATCCTCTCCCCTTGAGTGTGGGTTGGACTAGTGACTTGCTTTTGACCAATAGAATGTGGCAAAGTTGTCGGAATGCCGCTTCTGTGATTAGGTTGCAAGAGACTGTGACTTCTGTCTTGCTAGTAGACTCTCTTTATTGCCTTCTTGGCTAATACAGTTTTATGAAGCAATATGCCAGTCAGAGAGGTCATGTGACAAGGAACTGAAGCTGGCCTTTAGTCAATAGCCAGCAAGAAAGCAAGGCTCTTAGTTGCTACAAAGACAGAAACCTGTGAACTATTAGGTTTGCTTGTAGTAGATCCCTCCCCAGCGGAGCCTTCATGTGACCAGAGGCCTGGCAGACACCTGGACGGCAGCCTTACGAGGCCTTGAAGCAGAAGACCCAGAAAAGCCATGTGCAGGTCTCCTGGCCCACAGGAGGAATGAGGCAGGAAGTGTAGTTGCCCAAGTGCATATTGCCCAAGTGCATTCAGCCCATTGACTGAAGGGTCTCAGGTTTGATTCCCGGTCCAGGGCATGTATCTGGGTTGTGGGTTCGCTCCCTGCCCCAGTCAGGGTGCTTGCAGGAGGCAACCAGTCGATGCGTTTCTTTCACACTGATGTTTTTCTCTCCTCTTCCCCCCTTCTCTTCCACTCTCTCAGAAAAGCAATGGAAAACCTATTTTTAGGTGAGGATTAACAGAAAAACAAAAACAAAAAAATGTATGCTGTTTCAAGTCACTACGTTTTGGGATAACTTGTTATACAGAAAGAGCTAACTAATCCACCTATATAATACATCCTAAATATATGTTTATTGAGTGAAGGAATTAATTTATTGTGGCCCATGCACAAATCAACATCTGAGTTATTAATTTACGAACCACTCCACTATCAGATGAAGCTCTTCCCTCCTTTTTCTATTTGGTTCCTCACAGCTTATCGAACTGAGTTATAATCAGACGTGAATGAAGCCTGGTCCAAGAAGCACTTTCAGGTCAGTTAAGAGTGATATGTTTTCAACTCCGAAGTAAGCCACACAGACTCTTAGAAAGCACTTTTCTTTTAGGTTTAAGGCTGGAAAATAGCATGGTCCAGTTTAATAAGCCTTACATCCACATTAGTCTTTTGACATCTAAAAATATACACATATGTATACACACACACACACACACACACACACACTTAAATTTCTGCCATCATCTACCTCTCCCAGCTCATTTTAAATCGGCAGGAAGTGTCTCTGCTAACCTAAAAAGTCACCCTTCCCCCTCTAAGCCAAGTGGCCACCCTTCTTCTTTACGTCACATACGGTTCAAACAGAACAGATGTGGCTCACCACACAAATGCTAACGTGCATCTTTCGGAAACAAACCAAGTCTCTATAGTAGCGAACGTAAACAGAGACACTCTGGGCAGTAGAAGCCTGGTGTTCCGGGGGCCTGGCTTGGGAACGGCTGGGTTTGAGAGTTTACACAAACGCAGTGAGTCAGGCATCTCTAGCAGGGAGCGCATCACACAAGCCAAGTTAAAGGGACCTCGCATGTGGAAACCCAGGCCATGCACTTAATGATTCTCAGTAAGAACTACTTGATCATGATCATTCTGGTCATTCACTTTGATTTCTGTCCCATTTAGCCCATCATGCTCACCAGTGAGCATGTTATTGGGTATCAGTTACAGAGAGCCCCAGGCGCATAACCATTATGCTCACCAGTGAGCATGTTATTGGGTATCAGTTACAGAGAGCCCCAGGCGCATGACCATAAACGTGAGGATTAGGCACAAACAAGACCACGGGTTGCATTGATGCAGCTGGAACCGATTCACAACAATCTGGCGAGCAAATCCGGCAGCTCATGTTCCACTGGAGCAGTGAGGTCCCCGAACACCCTGAGGCGGGTCACTGGGAACCAGATGACAGCACGATGCTGGCCGTCCCCCTGACTCTCAGTGGCCTGAGGTATCACGCTTGCTGTCCAAGTTAATCACTTGCTGGACACTGTCAATTCTACCAGACATCTGTCCACGTCTCTCTATCCCCACTGCCACTTCCCCAGTTTGGAACACCTTCTCCTCCCTCTTAGTTTGCTGCTTCAGCCTCCTATTCCATCCCCATTTCGAGGCTCACCCCACTCTAATCTAATTCATCTAATCTAATGGCAACCAGAATAGTCTTTACAGGGCATTCCAGGCAGAAGTAGTGGCACGGGCAGAGGCCTAACACAAGAATGGCCTTGGCTTTGCAGGAAAAAAAGAAGCGAGTATGACCAGTGACACATAGAGAGAGAGAGAGAAAAGTAATAGGAGCTGGAGAGGGATGCTTAAAGCTGGGCCCTGCTTAAAACCCTCGAAAATCCCTGGCCACCTCCCAAGGTGAAGTCCAAACTCTCTCACATGTTACACAAGGCCTTGCCCCCTCTGTGCTGCTCCCCTTCCCAATCAGGGTGACCCCTCTATCCTGGGCTCACGCTGTATCTGAAGGTCAAAATAAATCCCAGTGGAATCTGCAAGTTTCCCAACTGCACACTGTACTCTGGCCTCTGGACTTTTGCACACGTTATTCCCTCTGCTGGGGGTACTCTTCCCTACTTAAGACTGCAGTCTGAGCATCGTTTTTCCTGGGAAGCCCCATGGCCCTTCCTTTACTCCCCCCCCCCCCCCAGAAAAAGGTCATATGCCCCTGCTGTATAATCCTACAGCAGCCTATGCTGAACTTGATTCTGAACATGTTTCTGTGTCTCTCTCCCCAACTACCCAGGAACCACTTAAGCGCAGGATGGTCTCCGCACACCACTGTATTCCCAGGGCCTGGCATGGTCCTGGCCGCTCAGCAGGTGCTCTGAAACGGTGTTAAAGGAACAATGTTCTGTGTCGCCAGCCAACATCATGGAGGGAGTGGGTCAAGGCACTTCTCAGGCAGCAGTGAATGAAGAGAGCAGAGCAGAGGGGAAGAGCAGAGCTGACCTGTGACAACATTCACTGAAAGCGCGTCACCGCTGGTTCTGAGACCTGCCTGCTCACTGTCCTCTTTGGCGACCTAGAAATACCATGTTAGATAACTGAGCTTTCCATGAAGGTTACCTTTAATACTTACAATTTTATTTTTATCATTTTGGATGAAACCTTTCTAAAATGCATTAACTATTTAAAACACACACACACACACACACACACACACACACACACAAAACCCCCCAAAACTTTAACTCACTTTAACCCACTTTAAATTTTCTTGGTGGCTTGAGATCATCAAATGTACCTCACCAAATGGCCCCAGACTGGTGCGTTATTTCCTTCTCCCTCCCACTCCCCCCCCCCCCCCGCCCCCCACGGGTGGAACCTCTCTCCGAAGAGCCCAGCCTGGCCCCTAAGCACTGCTCTTCTCCCAGCAGGCCCCAGGGAGCTGGCCTCGCGTGTCTCGGTGATTCCCACAGGCTCCTCTCCCTGGAGAGTCAGCAGCCCTCCCAACCTCTGGCTCCCAGGCCCAGATGCTCACTTATGGGTCCTTTCCTTGTTCGGCAAACTCATTAGTCGACAGAGCCAAATATCAACAGTGTAACGATTGAAATTTCTTCTGAGAGCCAAATTTTTTAAACTTAAACTTCTTCTAACGCCACTTCTTCCAACATAGACTCGCCCAGGCCGTGGTATTTTGTGGAAGAGCTGCACTCAAGGGGCCAAAGAGCTGCATGTGGCTCGTGAGCCACAGTTTGCTGACCACTGCTCTAGGCAATCTTGTGGAGACCAGGGCTTCCCCATGGCCGGGGTCAATTTGATTTTAATGGATCTAGCCTGGGGTGGCCCAGCCAAGGCCTAAGAGGCAAATCTGGCTCCAAAGGCTGACACTGGTTCTGAAGACCCCGACCCTAGACTCTGAGACACCAACCTAGAGCCGAAGAGCCAAAGCCAGTCCCGAGGGGTGGAACCCACCCCAAGAGCCAAGCTCAGACCTGAACAGCAGTAGCCAGTCCCGAAGGGCGGAGCCTGGCCTTTCCAAGTTCAGTTTTATCAACAGTAGAATGAGGAACAATACAGGCCTCAAGGGAGAATTAAAAGAAGATAATGTAAGTAAAGTAAACACTACAAGACCTGGCAAGATAGTATGTGCTGAATAAATAGTGTTTATCATCATTATGTGGAATAAAGCTTTCATCATTCACTACACAAACAGGAACAACTTGCTTAGTAACAGAAACATAAAACAGCACTGAATTAAAAGACAAAAATCAAAGGCAGCCACCTCAGAAAACCGGGTTTGATTCCAGACATTCAAATGTTCATCCCTTACATTTATCTGGCTAGCATCCAGTGTGCTTCCGTGTAAGCATCTTGCATGAAACCCACAGCCCTCCAGGAAGGCAGGACAGACAATGTCACTGCTGTGTGACAGAGCAGAGGTTAAGGGTTTGGGGGATGGGAGATGGACGGGGGCATACAAGATGGAAATAGAGAGCAGAGTAGCACTCTAGGGGCGCTGACTCTCACACCACGGTTGTTGTTGTTTTTTTAAAAAATATATATTTTATTGATTTTTTTACAGAGAGGGAGAGGGATAGAAAGTTAGAAACATCGATCAGCTGCCTCCTGCACACCTCCTACCAGGGATGTGCTTGCAGCCAAGGTACATGCCCTTGATCAGAATCGAACCTGGGACCTTTCAGGCTGCAGTCTGATGCTCTCTATCCACTGAGCCAAACCGGTTTCGGCTGGTTGTTCTTTTTCTGGTGTCCCTGGTCCTTTTCCTGATAGGCCCCGTGTGGGGAGCTAAATGAAAATGACTCCCTGGGATTGAAGATAGAATTTGGAAACACATTAGTCCCTCAACGCTCTGTGCACAAGGCCAGCCTCTGAGACAGGCAGCCTCCCGTGGTGCCACTGCCCTCCGGTCGCACTGGACACTGTGGCTCCAAGTCTCCCCGGAGAAGACACGTCATGGAGTCTTCAAAAGCATTACTGGCCAACGGAGTGCATTTCCAGGCTGTCGCCCACCCTCAGCTCTTCCCAGAAGCAGAGAGGAAAACTCCATTTGAAAAAGGATATTTGTTCTCAAATTCCTTTTCATTTCCAAGACCACTTTAAAGTCCTGTGGCTCAGTCCTGCATTTTTCGTCTTACCAAAGAGGCCCCATCACTTTCAATTTTTAAAAAGTCATCTTAAGACACACACCAACCCCTTGGTTATCAAAGTTGATGCTTTCAAACTCATGACGGTTAACTACCAGCATTCTCTCCAGGTGTTCATGTTCCTGACAGATACTAGTGGTAGAGGTGGCTGAGGGAGGTGGCCCTCTATTCGGATTAACCCAGGAGCCTCTATTCTTTGACTGTCACCAGGGACTGTTAGGAAACAGCCAGGCTTATTCAACACCTGCTACATTCGGACATAACGGTGACCTCTCTGGGAAGGTGCTACACGCATCTCTATGGAGCTTCCACAGCTGAAGACCACCTATTGCCCACGCACCTTCTCAGAGATCCTGCTCCCACAACAGCCGCTGGTTGGGGACACGCCACAGGACCCACGCCTTTGGCCATGGCTTACTCCCACTAAGGCCACCAGATTTATCTCCCAGGAAGCTGGAATTGGGATTCCAGTTAATGAATTGTAGGCACTGGATTTACAGGGTTCTGTCAAGTGGCAGTAAGGCGACCAGCCATGTTTGAGCCATGTGAGTTGATGGGTGAGCTGATTCTGTGGGTACACAACAGGAAGAAGGATGAATGCCATGCTGAGGGAGAGGCAGAGGTGGGAGGCCATGCGGCCCCAGAGAGAATCGGCAAGAGTGGAAACTTTCTTCCCAGGTTTGTGACATACTCCCAATGTCCTTCAGATAAATCCCTTTTGCTCAGTCAGCTTGAGGGAGTTCTATTCCTGGCAATCAAACAATTCCTAACAAAGACATAAAGCATACCCATTATGGTAAAAGCTCAATATGAATATGCATCTTCAGATGGTAATTTGCATAAGAAGTCCTGACTGTTACTATGTTTTCTGTCCCAGTGCTCGGGCCAGATCTGGGACATTTGTTTAAGAAACTAAAAGCACCCTAGCTGGTTTGGCTCAGTGGACAGCGCGTCAGCCTGTGGACTGAAGGGTCCTGAGTTCGATTCCAGTCAACGGTACACGCCTGGGTTGTGGGTTCGGTTCCTGCAGGAGACAGTGGATCAATGATTCTCTCTCATCATTGATGTTTCCATCTCTCTTTCCTTCTCCCTTCCTCTCTGAAATCAATAAAGTATTTTTTTTAAAGAAAGAAAGAAACCAAAGGCAAAGTTTTGTCCAATGTTTTAGAAAACTTTTTCCTGGGTCTACAAAATATCTATTATTTTGTCTTATAAGTAAAGTCTGCTTCTTCAGAAATGAGGCAGTGACTCCGCTTATTTTAAATGTCATTAACCTTGTGTGGCAGAGCCCATCCCTGCCCCGCTCAGCACTGGTGCCTCGGTGGCAGGGTTCTTCCTTCTGTGGTAGGCAGTCAGGCAGACATGAGCAGAGCGAGGAAGACAGACCAAGTACAGGAGGTCACCAGGGTGCAAAGCCCTGGGTGCCAGCGACAGGCAAATCTGGGACAACAAAACCTCACTCTCAGAGTAACCTCACTCCCCTAGCATCTCACTGGTTGTTCCGTTTGGACCCTTCCATGACCTTTCCTCCCCTGGCATGTCGCTAGTCATGTGGTAGACCCCTCGGAGAAGGAACAAGGAGCCAAACAGTGGCCTCATGTGCGTCCCACGTGGGCCCCTGGATGACCACTCCCTAAGGCATTAACCCTGGAGGTGAGGTGTAGGCCTCAGTAGTGTTTCAGCTCAAAGCCAAGAAAAGCAGCAAAACCAGACAAAGTGATGCCTCTTTGGCTAATGACACCCTACCATGGTCAACCAATCAGTGCAGACTACTACCCTGAAAGGACATACCTGGAAAGCTGATGAATATTCTAATGAGATCCACCCCTGGGACTTCCCCTAAAATCCCCACCCTTTGGACCAGGACCCAGTGCGCTCAGCTCAGGAGCACCCTCCCCCTCTGAACCAAGGTCAGGCCTCACCCCAATGGCCCAACACCTGATGCCATTCTCATCTCTAACACTTCCATGGGGACAAGGACTAAGTACACACACGATTCTGCTGCTTGGGTCCTATCAGAGGACCAATCATTTAGAATACTTCCATCAGAGAACCAATGGGGCAAGTGTAGATTCATCCACACGCTCAGCCTGTGACCATGAGCATGCCCCATCCTGTCCATCTACAGCCATTTCAAATCTGCCACCTGCCATCTTGGTCCAAGTCCTATCACAATACGGCCCCCCTTGCCTCTATACATCTATTTCTGAACAACTCTCCTTTCAGTCACTGAATCTTCAAGCAGCCCCCACACGTGTCTGAGTCTATAATAACTCACTCAAATAAGTAAATAACAGCCTTTCTCCTCTGTGAAACGTTAACTGTAGGGGAAGGAAGGCTCTTCCTAAGGATCCTGACTCCCCAGTGCGGCACAGCAGCAATTCTCTGCTGGTGGTGGTCCTCTCCTCACTCAGCTCATGTAATTTCTGGTTATGTAATGTGTTAGTTTCCAAAGGAGGCGCTAGTAATCGCCCCATCTTCCCCAGACATGCATGTTGTTCCCTACTTAAATAGTTGGAATCAGTTTCACCTACTTGCGAGTCTAAGCTGGCCTTTTAACTTCCTTTGATCAATAAAATCAAAGGTGGACTTCTGAGTTGATGCCTTGAGAGGACAGGTAGCTTCTGCTTCCTCTTCGTTGGAAGCAAGCTACCCCAGAAGAGGTCTGACCACGCTGTGAAAAGCGTGGTCGCCCAGGGAGAGTCCTGAGGCCATCCTCAGTGTCCTGGCCCCAGCAGAGCGCCCAGCTGAATTCGGCCACCTGGGAGGAGCAGAGGAAGAGCCTGGCCGAAACTCAGCCAGCCCACAGAATCGGGAGCAATGATAAGCTGTGGTTGTTCTAAGCCACTAGGGTTTGGGGGTTGCTTGTTAGGCAGTAACAGACACCTTACTTGACAAAAGGTCAGTCCAAGTTCAAGAGGAATGATACAGCTGCGTCTCTGGGAAGAAGAGCTGTTTGTTGACTTGAGCTTTTCTCGCAGGGACACCACAAACACCCCAGGCAGCGAACCACAGGGTCGTCTTTTACTTTTCTGCTGTTTCATCCCTTATATATTGCACTTGTCATCAAGTTCAGTCTTCTTCCTAAATGCATCTTGGATTTAACCCTTCCTGACTTATCCCACTGCTGCTATCATTGCTCAGGCCCTTATCCCCTGGATTTAGAAATCTACACCCATCCTCTCTTCCCCAAACTTCCTTCCCCTGATCCACCCCCCTATAAATGTACTCTGGGCTCATCTTCCTAAACTAGGGCTTTCAGTATGTCCGTTTCCCTCGAATCAACTCTGACTTTCAAGGTCTGATCTGGTCCCTCTCTGTCCACTCTTCTACTCGGGCAGCTCGGACCCCAGCCCACAAGCACACCGATCCTGTGACCTTCCTCCAAGTCTCTGTCAGGCTCCACCTGCCCCATCCAGCTCCATCTGCCTTTCTCCATGAGGATGCCTCCAATTTCCACCACCCATCCTGGCCCCTTTCATCTTCAAAAACTCACAGCACACTAACTCATAATTCAAACTTATTTATATAACTGTTGGGCTGGTGTCCAATTTTCTCCTATGTTTATAACTCAGATTCCTAATTACATCATAAGATTGAGGGCAGGGACTATTTCTTATGTTTACATATATTCCTTACAGGCAAGTGCTGGTGTAAAGATGTTCAGTAAAGTCATCCTTAACGATCTACATGAGTTTCCCTTTTTAAGTGATTAGTATGCTTTACACAACTGCTTTAGAACATCTTAGAAATACAGTATGTATATATATATGTCACTGAGGAAAATGTCCATTTGGTTCAGAAAGCCTGTTTTTTAACAGAAAGTTAAATAAAGTCCATTGCCAAAAACAAAGACTAACTGAGTAGATGCCATATCTGAAACCATGAAACGGCATTGTAGGGACAAATGCAGGACCTCTCGTGTTCCGAGTGCAATGCCACCACAGGGACTGAGTGCGCTCCTGAGCCCCCGGTCGGTCAGGTTGAAGGAATGGACAGAAAGGGCACGCAGGTTAGGAATGACCTATTTAGGCTGCCACACGCCAGTGGGAGTCTCTCCTTGTGGGAAGGCAGAGGCCACCACAATACCTGCCAGCACTTCCATGCCTACCATGTGGTAAAATCTGAGGATCATGTATATTTTACTCATTAATCTTCAAAACCACCCTGGAAGGCATGGATGCAGAAACCAAGGCCCAGGGAAGAGTCGTTTTGCCATAAACTATTAAATGAGCAGTGATTCTAACTTAAGCTGGTGTGACTCCGGCCACATACTTTTTACTAGTTTTTGTTTTCTTTCTTATTGGAAGACACATGCTGTCGCATCATCAAGAATACTTGTGAGCACCTGGTATAGCCTCCACTGTGCTAGCTATTGTGGAAAACTGTTACTATGGCTTGACAGGGGAAAGCCCCCATAAATTCCATTAGCACCCCTCCATAAATAACATGCAACCCAAGTAAGATGAGGGTGTCTGCTATGAAAATACAGCATTAAAAAAAATCCTTCAGTCCCCCTTTCTACCTTAAGCCTCTCCTTCATAGAAACTCTAGAGCTAACCCTGCTCCTATCTTTGAAAAACTTAGTCTAGTTGGGAAAACAAAACTACTCTTCTAAAGCAAGACTAAACAACAACAAAACAAACAGGATTCTGACAATGCTAACTTGGGCAGTCTAAAGGGTTCAATTAAAAACGTTATGTAATAGAAAGACAGAAGAGGTGAAAAAAATTAGCATGCATAATTTATATTATTAACGTTCACTTCAATACTGGTTTGGCTATGGCCTAAGTTTGAGGTTTTGCTTTAGCTGTACAGTGTGAATGATGCACAGAGACGCTGTGTTTTTTTCAAGGTGAACTTCAGCTCATACAATGAAGACATGGAGAGACCCCGAGGCCTGGACAAGGCTGCTTGACGCAGAGTTTCATGCAAAGGCTCCGACTCTGGGGAGCCCCTTCCCAGCTGAGAACAGCTGGGCTGGGAACACCCGCGGAGACAGTCCGACATTCTCCAGAGCCGCTCTGCTGGGCGACAAATGCTTCCTGGATACCACTGCAGCCCGCCTTACTCCTGGGCCTGGGATTTCCCAAACCCAAAGAAGAAAAGAACAGGACTTAGAGCTAACAGCTTGAACTGCAGACCCTCTGTCGCCACTGAGTTAATCCTTTGGTTTCCACAATGTCAAAAAGGCAATCTTAATAATTCGCCATACTATCAGAATTTCAAACTCTAAGTCCCAAACAATCCACAAGAAATATTCTCAGGAATGACCTCAACAGTAGCCTGGATCCATCCCAGGGTCCCCTTTTGTCACAGAAATAAAAGAAATGGGGCTTTTCTTGAGTACTGCAAAGAAAGGGCACTGGTCTTGCCATTGGGAATCCCAGATTCAAATCCTGTTTGGCTCAGAGCGTAATCCTCATAAATCACTTAACTGCTGGAGCCTCATTTTCTCATTTGAACAGCGGGCGTGGTGGTTGGGAGAGAACATACCACTTGCTTCATAGGACTGTTGAAAAAGGTAAATAAGATAATGGGGACATAAACGCTTTGTACACAGTAGGTACTCAATAATAGCTAAAATAAAAGCTAAAACACACTAAAAACCAGTGTTGACATTAAAATGCAGAAAATGCTGACAGAAACAAAACATTTCCTATAACTGAGAGACCGCCTTGACCACCACTGCCAAAGTGCCCTTGGCTTTTTACCCAAACTCTGAACACGGCTTTAAAAACTCTTAGTAGGATGACAATTGGAAGTTTTCAAATCCTGGTTTTGGGGGCTGCGTTTCTGTAAGGAACAGCAGGCCTGTGTTAACAGAGGTCAGGGTGTTATTTAATTAAAAGGAACTTGAGCCTGTGAGGTCACTGGCTGAGACTGACCAGAGGTCCCATACTGCCCAGGTGCTAGGGCTGGCCTGTGTGACACACAGTCACTGGAGCACGCCGCACAGACTAAGAAGGAGAAGCCTTGCCCTAAATCCCTAACATGGAGACTTAAGAAACCATGGAGAAACGGCTCCTGATACTCCACATTCTCCTCAGCCTCATCACCATCTTCCTGGGTCAAGTCCAAGCTCTGGATCCAGCCCATAAGACCTCCCTCCATCTGGCCCCACCTAATTCTTCTCAGACCTCGTCTCCTGTCTTCCTTCTTAACATTTATGTCTCAGCGGCAGTGGCTTTACTTGGGCATTCGAGTGTGTGCGCATATGGAAACCGCTCCCGCTGCCTCCAATGTCCTCTCTGCTCCACCTGACGCTGCCGTCTAGAACTCAGCTACCAAACAGCGCGGCCCTGCAGCTCAGCATCTGGGGGCCTGTTAGAAACACAGAGTCTCAAAGGTATCCCAGGCTTACTGGATCAGAATCTGCATCTGGGTAAGGTCCCTGCTGCCTGCACTAAAAACTCTAAAAACTCCGGGATTCTGAGAAACGCGTCGGCAGAAATGGTTTGAGGAGCAAATCCAATGACCGCAGAGCGTGCTCCTTGTAACGGTAAGTTCTGGTCCGTGGTCTGTAGGTCAAGAGCACAGTTCAAACTTCTCTGTGCCCCCTTTGAGTCCCACTCCGTCTCTGCCGCCCTGCTCGTTTTAGCTCGTGTAACACGCCGAGGGGCAGGGATTCCGGTCTTCACACAATGGCCCGCCATTCAACCGCGCTCGGCTTTGTCCCTAAACATTCATTCCCCCTGGCTCCTGCTGGGTCTGTTATATTCAGATATGAACTTTCCAGGAGTCTGATCATGGCACAGGCCTTTTCCTGTATGACAAGTTCAGCGCTAATCATGAATAGTGGGGCTTCACACAGAGGGTTAGTATTATTCATGAAAGTGATGACTGCACATCCAGAAATAGGGCAAACTGGCCTAAAATAGGCAGGCACGTACTCAGTTGAGTCCATTAAGGCAATTACTAAGGTCTCTTGCTGCAAATATCACAGGAGTCTTTCTCGGCTATGCTAATCGACACCCTCGATGCACAATGTTCTGCCAGACTCAAGGTTTGAACTTCAGCTTGGTGGGGAGCCCTGGTGCCTACAGGGTGAACCTAAGGCTTTGCCAACGAGGTACTGCCCGCCCAATGCTTATTCCAAATTTCTGTAAGTCTCCCTACCCAGACCATTTCAAGGCCAGCGTTAGGAGCTTTGAGAGGGTTATCAAAGGGCCATACGAAAAGGAAATATTAAATTTTCCTTTTTTTTGGAGCAACAAATATTGAATTAGAGGGGTACTAGGTGGCTTGCACCATTTCTGCTCTAATTTTCTCTTCTGAGCCTTAGTCTCAGTGGCCACACTGAGTCGGCTCCCATCGGCCCAAACTGTATTTTATAAGTGCACGTTGAGGATTATCTTTCCAAACAAAAGTGCCCAGATTGAAAGCCCCTCTCTGCCATTCCTGAGAGAATGACAGAGGCTGGTACTAAAAGGCCATCTTTGTGTCGAACAAATGGACCGAGGAAAATCTGTTTTCCTCTCCTCCTGTCCCTTTCTTCTTTACATAACCAGGGCCAAATGAGATGGTTTTCATTTTAAAAATTTGATTAAGCAGACTGAGCAAAAGCCCTTTCTTCTGGCCTTTACTGTTCTCGGGGGCTGAATTGAGACGTACGCATGTTGGAGGGATAGTGAAACCGGAGCCTAACCGCCAAGCAGGGTAACATTTGGAAGTTTAACTTATGGAAGGTGAGTACTGGGCCTGCAGCACCAATTTAGGGGCCACCCTGTCCCCTTGAGGCATCAGAATCTGGATGGCTGCAGTGAGCATGAGTATGGGAGTCCCAGGTCCCATGCAAACCACCATCACTCGATACACACAGGCTCCTGACCTGAGGAAGGAGGCAGGGCAAGGAGCGGGTTTAAATAACGGAAGAAGCTGCTCGGGGAAAATGATTATAAACGAGCTGGCCTGTTTCAGCTCTAGGAACGGAGAAACCCTGCCCCTTTGGCATAATTAAGAAGATAGTATCACCACTACATTTGGAATCTCCTTATAGTGCCACGTTTAGTTTTGGTTTCTGTACTTTAAATCTTCCTACAATATTTTCTACTTTGTTGTAAAGTATCTTCCTAAGGTTCTCTGCCACATCATATACTTCCTGAGGGTCAGGGTATCTTTCTGCCTTTGCATCTTGGATATCATAAATGGTAATTATAGGAATAAAGGAGCGAAACAGTTAGAAAACAGGCCTCCTAGTGAAAGACTGAAGAAACTGGGATGTTTGGGATTTGTTTTTGTTGTGTTTTATTTTTGGGGGGAGTAGAAAGGGACAAGTTGTACGTTTTCACAAAGACAACAGGACCTCTAAATGCTAACGTGAGGAAAAAGTCTATCCCATCGGCTTTGGGAGGTACCTAATTAGATATTTACTGAGAATCATGTTTCAGGGAACATGGCATATTAAAGCCAAATAATAAGTAGTGTCATAACTTAGTTTCACTATCTTTACTCATTCTAAAAAAAAAAATCATTCACAAAAGTACAAGGTGCTTTCCCTGGGCTGGTTACTGAGCTAACGTTTGCCGTCTCCACCCCTGAAAGAACAAGCATGGGGAAGCCGAGGAGAAGTAAAAATTCTGGTTGAGTTTATCCATCAAGGAAATGGGATCCTGAGGGAACCGGGCATCCCCATTTCTGAAAAGCCCAACAAGGGCCAGGATGGCTTCTCCCTTCACCTGCTTCAGGAAGAAAGCCAGCGACCTGGACTGCCGGTCCCGCAGCGCCTCCACTCTGCACGGTCAGTGTTCAGGGCCCCGAACCCGCAGGGGCGCTGAGGGCCCCGAACCCGCAGGGGGCGCCGAGGGCCCCGAACCCGCAGGGGGCGCTGAGGGCCCCGAACCCGCAGGGGCGCTGAGGGCCCTGAACCCGCAGGGGCGCTGAGGGCCTTACTCTGGCAGGCAGGGATCTCGCAGTACTTCCAGTAGACGCCATCCTCCTGTTCGGCCACGTAGCACCAGGGGCTCACATCTCCATCTGGGTTTCTGTTGGGGAAAAGGACGCACCAGTAACGTTTCTGTCATTTTAAGTCAACATTTGAAGTCATTGCTCTTCACTTTTACCAAAAAGGAATGCTTCAGCTTTTGTTCTTTTTCCTAACTGGTATATACCTCAGTGCCACCTCTTACGAAGGAAAAATTGTTAATGCCTTTCTCCTCCAACACATATTTCAGAGTATGGGAGCAGAAGGAGGTTGGGGGGTGAGCAAAGATGATCTATATTCACACAGATTCACTACAGCGTAACCGGGACAACTGGCCCCTGAACAAATCATGACAAACAGCGCCGTGTAAACAGGCAACTCCCAATGCTGACAGCACAGGTGCTCCCTCCATACTGTGGGCAAGACAGTGAAGGACACAGATGGTCAGGGTGGCAATTTGGTAATTAAGAGTCCAAAGCCCTCAAAATATGCAAACCCTCTACTTGGCAATTTCTCCGTTAGTACTTTATTCTAAGGAAATCTGTACTGAGAAAGATGTTCACCACAGCATTTTTATAATACAAAAACGTTAGAAACAAAAATTAAGGACTGCTTAAATAAATATGTTATAGCCATAGAAAGGAATGCTAGGCAGCTCGTTAAAATGTGGTGTAGAGACACGCTTTATTAACATGGAAAAGTTACATATCATAGACGCCATGAGCTTTCAACAGGACCAGTCTGGTCAACTTATGTTCCACAGAAATGGGTCCTCAGGGTGGTGGACACAACACAATATACAGATGATGTACTGTAGAACTGTACCACTGAAACCGATATAATTTTATTCACCAATGTCACCCCAATAAATTCAATGTAAAAAGTGAGTCCTATTCTCATCTTTAAACAAGAATTTCTTAACGAATTCCGAAGAAAAGTAGGCCAAAGGTTTTTAATCAGAACCTAAAATCCTGTAATCCTGGTACCAACTTCTGATAATAGCAATACTATTTTTAAAAAATTAATTTCACATTTCTAAATGAATGGCTTGAAATGAATGCCCTTCAGGGTGTTCAACTCAGAGATGCCAGGACAGTAACGGGCAGCACTGCAGAACCGGAACAAAAGAGGGCAGGGGTTACCGGACACTGAGACAGCCGGCCCCTCCTCACTGCTTCCCGAGCTCCCTTTCTTCAGACTCAGAAACTGGAAACCTGACACTCTGGTTAGGCCGGAAACGGGCATAAAGACCCAACAGCCGGAGCTTGGGAGCAGCCCCTATCAGGCCGAGGGGGATAAGTCTATTGTGTGGCCCAGAAGATAAGCCGCCGAAAGCACAAAGGGTCCTTTTACTTTTCTGTGCCCAGAGGCAGGTGCCAGTGCCAATTCTGCTCTTCCCCGGCTCTCTGTCTTCCCTCTAATCCAGATAGGGCGCGCCCAGAGAAGTGCGTTCCCATCGCTCGCCATCTCTCAGACATCTCAGCTATGATGGGTATGGAAACATCACACAAGACAAACAGTGTCGGGTGTCAGCTGGGAAATCAAAGCAGGAGAACTTGTACAAAGACCTGCTTTAAAGAGTATTTCACTGTCATTTTCCTCGCTCTATTCAGTGTTCCGCTTTGATGTAGCATTTGGTAGAGACCCTAGAAAAACAACTGTTTGTTATCAATGTCAAAATCATTCTGAAAAGCATCAGAATGGCTTAATAAAGAACAAGCAAATTCATCTTTGACTTCACTGCAGCGCTAAAAGCACAAGGCCCGCACTCTGATGTGATGGCGTCAACAACTTCAGCCTCTGCTTTTTGAAGTGTGCCCGGGAGATCAGGTCGGGGACATGCCATCAGTCAGTGCAGGGGAGGGCTGCGCGCCAGGCCTGAGGACGGCGGCTCCCCTCTCCTAATGAGTACTTCCCGGTGCGTGTCTGGGCGCCTGTAGTGAGGACAGGGTGCTGATCTATGAGAAAAGATTTTTTTTTCCATCTGAATGAAACCTAATTGGAAATTTCAAATTTACCTTGAAGTCAGACTTAGAAATAGGGGCTCTTCTGAGAAGGCTTGCTGGATAGAAGGCAACAGAATCGGAACAAACCCGTGGCCCACTATCAAGAGACACTTTAGAACAGTGGTCGGCAAACTCGTTAGTCAACAGAGCCAAATATCAACAGTACAACCAATAAAATTTCTTTTGAGAGACAATTTTTTAAAACTTAAACTATATAGGTAGGTACATTGTTATTAACTTAATTAGGGGACTCCTAAGCTGGCCTTTGCTAAAAACTCAAGGGGCCAAAGAGCCGCATGTGGCTCGCAAGCCGCAGTTTGCCGACCACTGTTTTAGAACAAGAACATAAATACGTAAAATAAAAACAAACACTGGTTTCTCTTCCTAAACACTCTTCCCAACCCAACTATTCCTATGAATAAAAAAAGCAGGGAAAGGGAATAAACCAGAAACGGAGTGGGATTAACTTTTTAATTATGCAAAAAATTGTAATGAACATGCATAGTTTTAAAAATAAACTGTAAAAGAATTACTTAATGAGCATTTGTAACTTTAACAATAAAATACAAAAGGCAGCAAAATGTGAAGTAGCATTTATGTAACTTGTTGCCTCTGGGAAGTGGGGCTTGGTGGGGAGGATTTGCCAGGAGACAGGTAAAATGGGGGACTTTAAACAATATATGCTTGTCGTTTTTTTTAAAAAAAAACTTTTTTGAAAACGCTCTTAATATTTTTATAGTAACAAACTAGAAACTCACGCAACACAGCCGTGGGGAAATGGCGGTTGGTACAAATTAGGGCAGAGGGGAAGGAAAGAGTCGAACGCTGGGGATAATGAACATGGACCACAGGCCTGGCTACTGCGAGACAACCACAGGGTCCTGTGTTAGCAAAAACACACGGAGAGGGCAAGGTAAACAGTGTGGCCTGTGCAATGCAGGGGATAAATATGTTGGCTCAGCTGGGTCAACACGCCAAGTTGAGACTCCAACTTACTGGCGGAAGCGGGGACACTGTGTAGCTCAGGAATCCCTTTTCCCTGTCCCAGTGGCTCAAGAGGCGGCCTTTGCACCTGTCCTAATAATAATTAAATCCAACACATTGCTGAGCCATGAGTCACATTACCAGGCTCTTGGGTATAAATAGCTAAAACAAAGCTAGAACCAAGTGCTTAGAATTTTTGCTCTGGTCCCCACAGACCAGTAATTCTTTACTTTTTTTTTGGATCACTAACAACTGAGAATCTGATCAAAGCCATGGATCATCACCCCAGAAAATTGCAAGTACACATTTGGAGCACCAGGGATCTCAGGTTAAGAGCTAGAGCCAGACAGGTGAAGAGCAAGGAAACGCCTGTCTAGCGAGAGGAAGGAACAGCACACAGGTGGTGGCTGCCGCTGCGCCCCAGAAAGGTTATCCTGGTCTGGCAACAAGTGGGCTAATGCAGGGCAGATTGATTTATTTTGCTCCGAAGCAGAGGGAGGTTTGGGCCACAGATGGTGCTTTTGCTTGACCACTGCATTCATAGCAGCTTAAGAAGCTTTGCTGTCTGTGTGCCCACTGGTGGAGGGGGGCCAACTAAGAAAACCCTCCCAAAGAGACATCTCAGCGACCAGACAGAAAAGCAGAGCTCTGGAAACCAGTGTCAAAGCAGCCCATGTGGAAAAGAATCTACAATAATAAAAGCATAATATGCTAATTAGACTGACTGTCCTTCTGGACAACCTTCCTGATGAAGCTGGGGCTGCGAGGGAAGCCTGGGTCCTGGGTGCCAGAGGGAAGCTGGTGCCGGCAGCCAGAGGAAGCAAGGCCTACTCTTGCACGAATTTCGTGCACCAGGCCTCTAGCTGCAGAATAAAGGTATGAGAGAGAGAGATTTAAAAAACAGTAACAAGAAAGCCTTCTGAGTTGGCCAAAAGGAGACAAAGGCGCTTTCCCTAGTTGTGAGCAAGGCTGGAAAAGGGTGGGAGAGGAGACGAGATTTTTTAAGTCGTGTGTGGCTTCACCTTACCTGCAATAGTTATGCTCACCCAGGCCCCCTTCCCCGTTGGGGTAATTCAGAGTGTTGTATGGATGCTGGAAAGTCTCGTTCCAGAACAGACATGGCTTCCCGCCTTGCAGTGCCGTCCAGTTCTGCGTCCCCCTGTAATCTGCACCATTGGTTGTGAAACATTCTAGGAGAAAGGAAAGACAGCGCAAACTAATTTCTTGGCAACATCTATGGTCTCCTCCCTCTCTGGTTGATGTTTTATTTGTTTTGTTTGGACCAAGTTAGAAATGGACAGTGTCTTGCTAGGCCCTGGACACAGCAAGATTAACATCGCTGGGGCTGGGGAATCTGAATCGAGGTACCCTCCAAATGCTCGCCCCATCTTGGCACCGGTTTGTCTACACACACTCCACATCTCCCCTTAAAGTATACAGATCCCAGCTAAGATGTAAACAGGGAGGTTCAGTGTACTGAAGCCCACCAAGTGAACCGGGAAACCCCCAATTCTGAGAACAGTTGGTACCAGCCCTTCACGAGGAATTCTGGGTGCTCGGAGGGGGTCACGGCGCTCGCCAGTGTCTCTGTGTGGTAACCAGAACCAGGTCACCAGCTGTAACTGAGCTCTCCCCTACAGTCTGAAAGGCTGCACTGACACTTGGGTTTAATAAGACCATCGGATACAGCAACGCTTTGGAATCCCAATCACACAAGCCTGGGAATGACTCACATTCCCTGGTAATGAAGAACAGTCCTCCCCTCGCTGTTCGAGAGAGAAGTGCAACAACACAGTCCACAGCGGGGAGGAAGGGCCGAGCCGGCATTTTCCCTCACCTGTTTCTGACGTTCCTTCAAGACATACTGAACATGGTCTCGGGTCTACTTTGTGAAACGGCAAAATCCTTGCAGGTGCAACAATGTGCTTCTGAATAAAATCTGCTTCTCAGACTTTTTTTTTGGGGGGGGGGAGGGGAACTGAGGCTGATGGGATTTCCCCCCACATATTGCATGCATTAAATTCACAGAGGTTCATGAGAAAGGCACAGTACAAAGAGCAATTTTTAAAAATTAGCTTAGTTGAAACTGACAGATAGAAACACTTCAAACACTTCTTTAAGATGTATCACCAGGAACCTGACAATCTGGGGGAGTCCCACTCCCATTCTGAGCTTTATTCCTTCCCTCCCCTGACAGGCTCTGACCTAGGACTTCCGACGTGAAGGACTCGGCTGCAGTGCGTGTGCCTGCTCCAGCCGACGCCTGTGCGCAACGTGAGGACATCTATATTCCGGAAGATGTTTCTTTTCTCTTCCTGTACCCCCTTCTCCCACTCTCCGGGCTCTGGGTTTTGTCTGGGATAGCACGGGTTTATGGAGAACCAAAAACAGTCTGGAATTCCGGCTGCACAGAACACGCGAGTAATTTATCGTGTTTGCTGCGACATTCATATGTTATGATGTGTGACTGCATGTAGCACAACAACCAAACCCTCAGCCAGAGTCTGCAAAAATACATCAGTTCAAAAGTAATTGGAGGAGGCAGCTCGGAGTAGCATAAAATGCAATGAACCAAGGAACTGAGCCCTGGCTTCTCGTCCCGGACCTGCTGCTGCCCAGCTGTGCGACCTTGGACAAATCGCCATCTTCCACATCACACTAATGCTTACAGAGCGTTCTGCCGGGTGCCAAGCTCTGCTCTAGGTGCTACCCAGATATCAATTCACCGCCAAGCCAGGGGGAGGGGGCGGCTCCTTACTACTGCCATTTTACAGATGGGGCAACTGGGGCACTCACCACACCCCATACTGCCTCTAGTGAACCCCCCTCAGCATGGTCCTTATTTGCCCCATCCACTCCCTCACACCATCTCCCGCTCATCAGCAAAGCCTGCTGCCTTTCCGAACCTATGTGCCCTGGGTCCTCGCCCCTCCCTGCGTCCTGGGGGCCAGCACTTTGGTTCCGTTCGCCATCAGAGGACGGTCCAGCCTTGTCCAGGCCGCACTGCTTCCAGCTTTGGGTTTCTGCAACCCATTCTCCATGCAGTGCCCCAAGTTCTCAGGAAGACACAGCACTGGGAACAAAACGCAAACCTTCGACCTGTTGTCTGCAAAGCTTCGGTGACATGGCCGGCCTCCCTCCTCCTAACCCCACAGGCTCTTCCCTGTCCTTCACCGCACCAGCCACACTGGTGCACTTTTAATTTCGTCAACACCCCACATTACGTCCTGCCTGAAGTTTTATTCTCCTAATGCTTGCCACGATACTGGGGGTTACCTCCTCAGGGAACCCTCCCCCAACATCACCTCTCCTTTCTTCTGCCCCGTTTGCTGGAGAAAAGGAGAGAGGAAGAGCGCGAGGCTGTGTGCAGGGGTGTGTATATCACACCAGAGCCCCGCCAAGGGTTAGAGAGAGACCTGGGAACCTGTATTTCTACAAAGCTGCCCAGGTGATTCTTTTAGTTAATCAGGTTTGAAAACCACTAGACTACATGATTCTAAGGACATCAAGCCAATCTTTGCCAATTACTAGGATTTTAATTGCTGTGTGTCATTACATCTTCTTCTCCTATGAGCAGTTGAGGAGTGGCCCAGGAGGCAGAAGTGTGGGCCTCAGCAAATAGACAGCAGCTTGCAGGGCGGTGGGGTCAGTGGTCCCAGAAGCTCAGATGACCTGATTTGTGACAGAGTGTGGCGGCCACCCACACAGGTGTCAGTCCTCATGAATGGGGACGAGGTGGCACCTGCGAGAGGGAATGGGAAAGTGCACACTTGTCTGCTTGGTCGGTTTCTCCCAGGCCCAATCCTGCTCTCCTTACACTAGGGAAACTGAGGCAATGTACGAGATTGTCTGATTATTTTTTTAACAGACTTGCCCAGGGCATGTCGATTTAAAAAAAGGGCAAGAAAAAAACACACAAACTTGAGTAATGTAGATCAAAGTTATGTGTGCATCTTGATTTCATCAGAATACTAGGGTGTGGTACTAGCTAATGAGGACCCTGCCTCCCTTACTTTCTACTGCCGTGAAACTGACATAAGCTTTGGCTAGACGGGCCCAAGTAGCTGAAACCAAAAAACAAAATAAAACATCACGTGGCCAGCTACATATTTATGCATTTGGTAAAAGAGAATGAGCAAGGGCAATAGATCTAATCTCTAGGGTGTTATTCATTAATTCATTCAACAAATAAATATTCAACACCTACTATGTGCCTGGCACTGCTGGCAGCACGGGGAAGGCAGTGGTACCCGCTCTCTCTCACCCCCACACAGCTGAGGCTCTGAGACACTCTCCTGTCTTTCATAGTGGCTCCCCAGGAGCAGTGAGTCCCATGATTGTATCGAGGAAGGCTACCAGGGCTAGGCTAGAGAAAGGACCATTTCAGGAAGCATAGGGGTCCTCTACACACGGAGCACGTATGAGATTCGCTGGAACACAGAGAAGTGACACCAGTTAAGCAGCTTACACTGTGTGGTTTAAGGAAACCACCTGGACATTGGGGGCCTCAGTTTCTTCCCCTGTGAAATGAGGGGATCTGAACTACATGGTCTCAGTGTCTCTTCCCTCAAACTCTAATTTCACACAAATTCTAACAAAACAGTATGGAGGTTCACAAGTCTGGGATGGTGTGTCTAAAATGGATTGAGAGCTCAAAATCTCTTCCAGGCTTAAAATTCTCTAATTCTACTTGTTTCTCTAACGGAAGTGAGAATTCCATGGCAAAAAACTCACCTCCCAGGTGGGCTCTCCCTCTGAAAAGGCACCTACACACTCTTTTTGCTTAGAGGAACTCCTTCTTCAACAAATAAATTTCAAGGATAAAAGAAAAAGAGGGGAAACCTGCAGGTTAATAGAGACTCAAGAGACATCACTTACATCCTGATCTGAACTATAAAACACACCGATGAGACAACCAGGGAAACCTGAACATTGACTGGCTAGATATTTGATAATATCAAGGAATTATTGCTAATTTTTCTAGGTGTAATAAGGGTAATAGCACTATTTCTATGTTTTTGAAAAGAGTTTTCATTATTTAGGGATACATACTGAAATATTTACAGATGAGGTTATATATAAGATTTGTTACAAAATATTCTTTCTAGTTGAAGGAATGAAAGGGATAGAAATGAAATAATATTGGCCATGGATAATCACCATGGACGCTGAGAGATGGATACATGACATTACCTTACACTCGTCTATTTTTGAATATGTTCTAAATTTCCCATAATAAACATATTTAAAGGACATATTGAATGAAAATGGTTATTAACATGTTGTTTTACAATTTACTACCTTAGTTTCTCTTTTTAAAATTGATTTGAGAGAGAGAGGAAGGGATAGGGAGAAAGAGAGAGAGAAATGTCTATCAGATTCGACTGCCTCCTGCGGGCCCCCTACTGGGGATAGAGAGCCTGCAACCCGTCAAGAACTATAAACAAACTCAATCAGTCATAAACTCAGTCATCTAAAAGCGAGACAGACATTCACATATCATGTCCTTGGACTACACAGTAACAGTTCAAATGACCATAGACCACGCTGCACTTTTGCCCAAAGTAGAATTACCCACAAAAATAATCAGTGTAATTTTTAAGTTACCAGTAGTTTCTTCATTAAAATATCTTTAGCCCTACCGGGTTTGGCTCAGTGGATAGAGAGTCGGCCTGCGGACTCAATGGTCCCAGGTTCGATTCTGGTCAAGGGCATGTATTTTGGTTGCGAGCACATCCCCCATAGGGAGTGTGCAGGAGGCAGCTGATCGATGTTTCTCTCTCATCGATGTTTCTAAAACTCTATCCCTCTCCCTTCCTCTCTGTAAAAAAATCAATTAAGAAAAATCTTTTAGGTTTTCTTTTCATTCAAGAAAACAGTGTCATTAATAACAGTGACAGGAAAAAGGCCATGCTCCTCAAAGTTATTTTAACTAAAAAATTTATACTTTTGGCCCTGGCAGGTGTGGTTCAGTTGGTTGGATACTGTCTCAAGAACCAAGGGGTTGCTGGTCAGGGTACATGCCCAGCTTTTGGGCTCAATCTCCGGGGGGAGGGGGCAATGCAGGAGGCAGCTGATGGATGTGTCATTCTCGCTCCCTCTCCTTTGCTCTCAAAAAGTCTTTAAAAAAATACTTTGGAAGAGAACTCAATGTTTATCTCTTTGAATCTACAGTTTACTCATCTCTATTAACTGATGAAATATTTAATAACTTAAATGGCTATTCCAAGAAAAACTGAACGAATGGTAAGCATAAAACCAGAGGTTTAAAATCAGAAGGCCCATGAAAACACTTCATTCAGACAAGGGTGCTTATTATTTGTTATATAAAAATTTGAAAAATATAATTATCAAGGCAGAGAGGCCCATAATGCAGTGCTGCTTGGGTACCACTCTTTTCTCATCTGGCTCTCATCTTGAATATGCATCACTTCCACCCAGGCAGTCCACCCACTGGACACGGTCATCACGGTGAAGTGCAAGTGGATTTCCCAGAAACAGTGACCATGGACATGCAGTGGTCCTTGAGGAACTTAAGGCTACCATTTAGGATATTACTAACACATACAATCATCAAACTGAAAAACAAAAGGCAGCTTTTGAGAAAGAATCTAGCTGTATAACATATACAGGGAGATTAGGCCAGCCCTTGATTAAAGAATGGCCTCAGCAGAACTTTAATTAACTAGTTTCATTAATTAACCATGTATTTTACTGCCAATGCCACCAGAACACTTTCTATCACTTTGGTGATGGTACTGCTCTTGATATATATTTGAATACAAAAAGGTCCACTTCAATTTTGGGGAAAAAAATTTCACACTAAAAATACTTTACACATAAAGAAGCTGGAACTATAATGTTTTAAAGGTCCAGGTCCAGTTCTCTGATGGATGATAACAGTGCATTGTAAGTCAACGCTGAAGGAAACAACAAAGTAGCCAAAAAATGGAGCACTTTGCAAGCACAAAAGCTAGAACAGTTACAATGCACTCCTATAGAAACCAGGCCTTTACAACTAGCCCCACAGCACCTGCTGCCCCAGCTCTGGTAAGACTTGATCACCTGGAACTGTAATTGCCCGAGAAACACCTCCCGCTTCCACTAGCCTGGGAGTTTCTTGAGCATCTCACTCATTTCTGTATCAACAACTACAGACCACACAGAACGTGCCTGGCAAATGATAGGTTAGCGAGGGAAGCAGGTGTAGGGAGCTAGAGGGTGGGGGAAAAACACACCCATTACAGACATGTTCAGAGTGCCCTGTTTTCCTTACCAATTTACGTCTCCAGGCTAGTGATCATGACTTACCTAGCAATGACCTATGAGAAGTGCCAGGGAAGTTTATGTAAATCAAGCATTTGAAGGTAAAATACTTGCTATTTAAACAGGGGGGAATCTGCTATGTAAAGAAAACCTATGGTGAAGCCATTTGTAACAGGGAACAATCAACCCCTTTGTAATGAATATCCATTTTTATATTCTGAGTTTGCTTTAAGCAAGGAGACACCTGTCTTATATCTACACGTTGCCTTACCATCTCTTGAGCAACCCAATTTCACACAGTTTGAAGCTTTCAATCAGTCTAAAAGGAGACAAAATAAACTGATAATCCAGCGTCTGGGCAAGTTCTATCAGGACGGCCTGGACTCTGTGTAATCTCAGATGGCTAGAAGTTTCCCCAATAGCGGTGTCCTGGGGGCGGCCGGTGCTCCATGGAAGCCAGCCTCTGGGCTATTCAGCTTCCCCTGGTGGATGGGAGAGGGCAAACAAGACTCGCGTTCTTGGGTACAGAGCTGACTGCCAGGAAGACAGCATTTCTCCAGAGCCTGCCTGTCTTAAAAGTAAAACCCGAAGTCGCAAAGTTGTAGTCTTCTATGAAATGGCACAGGGCTGAGTCCTAGTCAGAGATTTGGGGAATGCTGCAGGCATGGGCTAAGCACCTGTGAGCTGGTTTCAAGATAAAAATGACTTAAGTGACAGGTTCAAAGTTCTGACCAGGGAGACAGTTTGGGGCAGAAAGCAAGACTCAGTTGTACCAATGACCTAGAAACAGGAACAAGCAGTGCCTCATCTCTAGCCACCCAGAGCAACAAGGGCAGTGATGGCCAACAGTTTGATTTGACACTCAAAGGTTTAAAGTTTCATGGCTGTGGAGTAGGGTTTTCACTGT
This sequence comes from Antrozous pallidus, assembly GCA_027563665.1. Taxonomy (NCBI): domain Eukaryota; kingdom Metazoa; phylum Chordata; class Mammalia; order Chiroptera; family Vespertilionidae; genus Antrozous; species Antrozous pallidus. The sequence goes on from CM050528.1 coordinate 4,227,908, forward strand.
ATGAGACAGACTTGAAAAAAAAAAAAAAAGGATTCACTGTTTACATGAAATTCAAATTTAACTGAGTGTCCTGCACTTCCTCTGGCAATCTCAGTCTAGAGAGCAGATCTTATTCCATCAATATTTCTGAAACACTGTTCACAGAAATGCTTAAGGAGTTTAATATGGATGATGAAGAATCTATTTTCTCTTCTTTTCTAGCTTTAAAATAGATTTTTATTGATTTCAGAGAGAAATGGAGGGGAGAGATAGAAACATCAATGATGAAAGAGAATTACTGATCTGCTGCCTCCTGCACACCTCCTATTGGGGATGGAGCCTACAGCCTGGGTTTATGCCCCGACCAGGAATCAAACTGTGACCTCCTTGGTTAGTAAGTCAACGCTTCCTTTGCCACGCTGGCCTGGGCCACAGTGAAAGGAAGGACAAAATAATAATACTTAGGGCAGAGTTAACACTCCTGACGTTTTGGGCTCGATAACTCTTTGTTGTGGGGCTATCCCGTGCACTGGAGGATGTTCAGCAGCACCCCTGGCCTCTCCCTGCTGGATGCCAGCAGCACCCCCCATCCGACCCTGAGCTGGGACACCAACAATGTCTACAGATTGTGCCAAACGTCCCCAGAGAGCAAAACCTCCTCTAGTTGGTTTAAACCACGGAATTAGAAGAAATGGTCAGATAAACAGGAAGTGTCACATCCATTAGCCAGTGGTCATATAAAAGATTCTTCTCAAGGGAGAGATTGTCAGCTTGCCCCAGGTCCCTTCAAGCCCCTAATGAGGAGGAAGGAGAAGGCCTCGTCTGTCAGCTAAGACAATCAGAAACCCTTCGCCTGCCAGCAGCGCTCAGGAGGAACCTCTGGCGAGCCAGCCAGCGGAGCTCTGCATGGCAGCGCGCACATCACAGCAAGCAGGGCGTCGCACCCAGCCTTTGAAGACGTTCCTTTTAAGTTAGCCTCCCTCCCAACTAAACTTTTTCCAAATCTCTTCCTGCCATTTGGAAGTTGAGTGACTCTCAGCTGAAAAGGCCTGTATATACGAGGTGCAGATGGCAGCAGTTACAGCCCTCACCAGATGCTGCAGCCTCTAATTTGATTGAAAGGATATAATTAGACAACAGAAACACTTTAATGAAAGAGCAAAACATGGAGGGAGGGAAGGATTGAAGGCCCTTAACTGATGCCAAAACACCCACCAGTAATAGAGGCTTTGAGTCTGGGGAAAGGGAAGGGGAAAACCCCTTAAAAGGACAGTCCCCATCCTGTTTATTTCCCCATAGAAATAGGAATAGGGATTTTATTATTGTAGATTTCCACTGTATTTTATGTGGGAACAATCTGATTAAAACCAGAAGGGTCTTCGGAAGAACATCAAAGAAAAACAAATATGGCTTCTGTGGTCATTATTAAAAATATTTTTACCAGCCCAATAATTTTCTTTGAAGATGAATTTTTATAGATTGAACAGCAGCAAGTAATTTACATACTGCGATGGCACTGGTTAACAAGCCCTACCATTCTAGCAGGGAACTACTTAGTCGCCATATTTTCATCCAACTTCGGGACACCGAGGAACATGCACAGCCACTTAACATATGTGTGGGAGGCATAGAGAAACCATGGAGAGGGACTCCTATATGCTGATGCTGCAGCCATTCTGAATCATCTTTAAAAGTTGTCCATGCTGTTTTTACTATTTGCTAGTGTGAGTAAACTGTTCTGGTTTTAACCAAGAATCTAACCAAACCGAAAAGAATCCAGCCCTGGAAATCTGAAGTTGCTAATGTGGTGTGACACTGGGGTTTGGAAGTGGCTGCAGCCGCCTCAGCCCACTAGAAGCACGGCCCCGCCCTTGTGGTAAATTGAACAATAAAAGTTTGAATGCTTTGGTTACTTGCCAGGGATTAAATCCGTGGCAAAAGAAACTAGACACTGCGCCCAGCAGAAGGACAGCCCTGAGAGGGTCCTGCTGCCCCTGGGAGGGAGGGAAGGAGGGAGGGCGAGCGAGGGAGGCAGCCTTGCATGTGAAATGGCCTAAAATCTTTTGTCTTCCTAGCACCCAGCTTCATTCCTCTAACCCAGTGGTCGGCAAACTCATTAGCCCACAGAGCCAAATATCAACAGGACGATTGAAATTTCTTTTGAGAGCCACGTTTTTAAAACTTCAACTTCTTCTAACGCCACTTCTTCAAAATAGACTGGCCCAGGCCATGGTGTTTTGTGGAAGAGCCACACTCAAGGGGCCAAAGAGCTGCATGTGGCTCTCGAGCCGGAGTTTGCCAACCACTGCTCAACCCTAAACCTCTTCAACCTGCTGCAAGTTCAGGCTAGGGAGATGTTTACTGAGAAAGAAGTTTAAAAGGGAGCGGGGAGAAGGAGACTTCCTTAGAGGAGAAGGCAGGTTTCTGTAGGGCAGCTGTTTTGGAGCAGTATGAGTGCCCTTATGACATTCTACAATGTCCTCCTTCCTTTCCCAGGTCAGTCCAAATCCAGGATAATGTCTCCGAGGTGAGGTCTGGGGAAGCTCTGCCATACTGACAGGAAGACACTGAAGGCACAGAGAGACGGAAACACAGAGAAACCCTGAGCTGCCCCTCCTAGATGAACACGTCCAGGTTCCAGCTGGATTTTCAAGGTCTAACAGACTATGGCAGGAATGCCAGTCATTGTTCCCGCCCATTCAGGCAGGCACTGCGCACACAGTGGGCCAGCCGGGAGCAGGGGCTGGGGATCTCACTTCCCAACTTTCAGAGGTGGTTTTCCAAGGAACACTTTTCTTCCCTTCCTCCTCTGTTGTCCTTACCAAGGAGGCAAAACTCAGACAAAAGCTACAGATCCAAACTTCCGGCCTCCCTCAAGTGTTTTGCATTAACTGTTCCACAGTACAAACACAATCAACGTGGTATGTTAGAATGTTTCAATTTGTGTGTGTGTGTGTGTTTTAAATGTTTTAATTAAAACAGAATAACCAGCCTAAGCACATTGTTGTTTTTGTAAAGGCCACTTTAAAAATGACAATAGAACTATGGAAATAAAATTCAACTGTTCAGGAAAGTGATAGAAGTTTGTTTCTTCTTCTTTTCTCCCCTGGCTGTTTTTCTGTCTCCGGGCTGGTGCCACCTGCTGCCTGGGCTTTCCTCTGAGAAGCAGATCTCCCGACCGTTTGTTCCAGCAACATCTGCAGAGCTGAAGGAACCATGGACCGGCTCCAAGGCAGGCACTATTTTCTTCATGTAGCGCACACTGAACCACACTGAACTTCTTTTCAAAGCATTTCTTTAAAAGTCTTATTAGCTATCCAAATGTATGTGCATGAACTTCCCCCCATGTGTAACTTTTTTTTAAACTGGTAGTAAAATACACATAACATAAAATTTAGCATTTTAACTATTTCTCCCATATGTCTTGTGAAGTTAGTTAATAAATAGTAAAAGGTAAAGGGTGCATTCATTCACCAAAATCAAGCCTCCTCGTCGCCTCCCCAGGCCAGTGAAAACAAACCAATACATACGGACCTAGGACAGGACTTGACAAAGTACAGTCTGTGGGCCAAACCTGGCCCACGGCCTGTCTTTGTATGGCTCATGAGCTAAGAATGATTTAAAATTTTTTAAATGATAGAAAACAATCAATGTGTGTGACATATAAAAATTGCATCCAATTTAAATTTCAGTGTCCATAAAGTTTTATTGGGGCACAGCCACGCTGATTCCTTTACATTCTGTCCATGGCTGGCTGTTTTTGTTCTACAAAGTCAGATGGGGCCCGTGAAGTCCAAATTATTTAGTCTGGCCCTTTATAAAAATACATTTGCCAACACCTGACCTAGATGGAATTATAGGCTCAAGAATCCTAAACTAAAATTGGCATATAGCCCACCCCCAAAAAGCCCTAATCTGTACTATGAAGATATTTAAAGCAATACATTTTACCTTTATTATTTACTGCTGTGGACCCAACTATGCTAAATCATATGGGAATGTACCAATAATATCTATATTGAGTGCAACAACTTGTTTATTAGTAACGAGCCTAAGTGGAACTTCTTTTTGTGTGGAGAGTTATAACACATCTCATCGCATATCTCAAACCTGTAAACAGCTTTGTCTAGGGGCCAAATCAAATGTTCACAAAAAGACCAGGGTTCTTTAATACCGGGTGAGTTTTGACAGTTTTGTGTTCCCTAAAATGGTCAAAGCGCAAAAGGAACTGGTATGCATGCCAGTCCGCTTTACTCCTCTCAGACCCTCTGCCGCACACAGACAATTCTATTAACATGGAAGTCCCCAGGAGGGACAGGGCTCTGTCCGGTGTGAAGCTCTCCCCGTTAACGGGACCCAGAGGTTTTATGGAAGACATACTACTGGCTGATAGGATGAACGCCAGGTGAGGACTGAGAGGAGAATGAGCATCAACTACAGAACACATTCACGGCATCTGTGACGCACACCCACAGCCCAATGTCGTCAAACACCCAAGCAGGTAGCTTGGCTTTGACAGAAAACTCAGATAGCCTAGGTCCACCCAGGTTTCTCTGTTCTTCCTCCCTCCTGGCTCTCCCCTGCAGGTCAATAAATTCCAGATGGGAGTCCAACTTCGAAAAGCCCATCAGCCCCATGGCCCTGGCTGCTTGCCTCCTAAAAAAGGCAGTCTAGATTCCACCATTAATGTCTCTCTTCCTCCTTATTAGTTGGGAAGGAAGAAGAGTCTCGAAGGAAGAATGGAAAGGAGAAAGGAGATCGTTTGGGGTTGGCTATACACTGTAATTAGAAGTAGCATTGATGGGGAATGAGCTAACTGTTTTTATAAAGGTCAGCATTCAAACATGCAAACCACCAGTGATTTAAATATTACAAAATTGTACAGAATATAAGTACTTGAAATAATTTTTTCCATCCACAAAATTCTAGAGAAAATTACAGTATCAAAAATATAAAATGGTAAGTTTGGTATATCCTCGGAAAAAAATATGGTTTTTTTTTTTGTTTTTTTTTGGAAAGGATTTAAAAACTCGTGGGCAGGCTCTAGATGCGACGCTCAAGCTCATGTGGTTATTTCCCTGGAACTGCTCCCTGGGAGGCAAGAAGCTCTGAAGGACAGAAGGAAAGAGTGGTTGGGGCTCAATGCATTGGGGTCGGGGGCCACTTATCCTGTCATTTCACAATGGTTATTTGACTCCCAAATAAAAGCACACCGAGGTTTGAGGTTCAAACTATGCCAGAGCCGCTGCACTGGACCGAGGAATGGACGCCACCTTCTAACAGGTAGTGTGAGCAGAGCTGGCTCACTTCTCGCTTTTCGGAGCTGCTGCTCTGCCCCTCCCAGAAGTTTATTTCCACCAGCACCTCTCTCTCCTTGGAGGACATTAAATCCTGACCACACAGATGGCAGAGCGGTGCTAAGGGGTTACCAGGTTACAGTCATGTTGACATATCCTGGCCCTCAGAAAGCCCCTCCTCCATTCCTCACGTACGGCACACAGTAGAAGTGATCCAATTGGTGTTGAAGTTTTTGTAGAAGTCTCCGAGAAGGCCGCCACCAATCACTCAGAAACCGCTTCCTCAGCCCAAGATTTACAATACTTGGAGACCCCCCCCCTCCACACACACACACACACACTGCCTTTTACAGGGATTCATCAGACTGTAAACTCAGAGCATTCTCAGGGCAAATGAGGTGTCAGCACTTGGTGAACTGAGAAGCACCGTAAAAAAGGATTACTAAAAATGTATGGATCGGTTCGATTGCCTTGTATGCGTAGGGGTGCACCTGCCATAGGCCATTTAATCTGCACAGCCCCCTGTGCGGCAGTTGTCCTTATTATCCCACCTTCACAGGTGAGGAAAGCGAGGCTCAGCGGACTGAAGGGGGGGGGGCCCAAGTCACCCTGAAAGTGACAACACCAAGTCCTACCTCCCCCCGCCCCATCCACGCTGGTGAGTAAACAAAATAACTGGAGTTTTCTTTCAGCAGCAATAAATAAATAAATAGATAGATAGATAGATAGATAGGTAGGTAGGTAGATAGATCCCACTCTGCAACACTGGGCAGAGAACCCCCAGGTGCGCCTCCCTGCTTGGACACCCCGGGAATGAGCTCCGGCCTTCTTTTTCACCAGCGCCCAAGTCTGGACACCCAGACCAGCTGCAGAGAAATGCCAGCAGCCAGATAACGCCCTCGCCCCCTTCACCCCGGGAGAGCTCTGCTGCAGGGAAGGTGAGCATGGAAGCTAAGCCGAGTCCCAGCTTCCATCCTGGTCTGGGCCCCACCTCGGAAAGACCTGGCCTTGGCCTTGGCCTGGGGGCGGTGACCCCATCCAAAGTAGGGAGCTACCCAGGAAAGGGGACTCTGCATGGCATCCCTAAGCTCTGCAGGGGAGCCGTTTCCCATCGCCCCTTCCTTCCTTCCTTCCTTCCTCTGTCTGAGCGGCGGCACCTGAGTCACCGGGAAGTTCAAAGCGGCCCGGACGGGGTTGGGGGGGGCAGCGAAGGGGCGCTCGGGCTGCGAACAGCGGGTCCTCCGGGACCCGGAGCCGGCAAGCCAACCCGGTTCCTCCCGAGGCAGAGGGCCGCGTGGGGCCACTGGAGCCGGCGCCCGCTCCTCTCCGCGGCCCCTGAGCCGAGAGGCGCTGGGCTCCACGGGTGCAGGGGGCGTAGCTGTGGGGCTGGCGAGGGGATCCCGGCCCGAGAGGGGTGTCGCTGAGGGGCTCGGGGAGTGTCCCGGCCGAGGTGCGCTGGTGGGAGGCTGAGGGACGGGGTCCCAGGAGGCGCGGAAGCCGAGGGGGCGTCCCAGCCGGGGGGTGAGGGTGGATAAGGGGTTCCGGGAGGCACTGAGGCAGAGGGGGCCCAGCCTGGGGGGCGTCGCGGGGTGACTCCCAGGTCCTGAGGCAGGTGGGCACCACCCGGTCCGAGGGGGCGTCGCTGAAGGGGTTATGGAGATCCAGATCCTGAGGGGGTACCGGCCCGGCCGGAGGGGGCGTCGCTGAGGGTCTTGGGGGAACCCGGGTCCTGAGGGGGTACCGGCCCGGCCGGAGGGGGCGTCGCTGAGGGTCTTGGGGGAACCCGGGTCCTGAGGGGGTACCGGCCCGGCCGGAGGGGGCGTAGCTGAGGGTCTTGGGGGAACCCGGGTCCTGAGAGGGTATCGGCCCGGCCGGAGGGGGCGTCGCTGAGGGGCCCGGAGAAGGGGTCCCGTAAGGTAGTGCGAAGGGACTGGGTTCCCGGCGGCCCCCCGGGCTCGCTTTGCCCGGGGTCGGCGTCTGGGCGCTCACTCACCGGGTCCGGGGCCAAGGCCGGGTCCGGGCGCGGGCCGGGCCGCCAGCGTGAGCGCGGCGACGGAGAGCAGGGCGAGGCGGGCGGCGGGCGGCGCCATGGGCGTCAGTGCGGGGCCCTGGGGCGCGGCCCGCGGGAGAGGGGGCAGCGCGGGGAGCCGGGGGCGGCCATGGGAGCGGGACGCGGGGCGCGGACGTGGCCCCGCCCCAGCCGCCGGCCGCCCCGCCCCGGCCTGGCCCGGCCCGCCCTCCCCAGCGCCGCCACCGCCCCGGCCGCCGGGTCCGCCCGGCTGCTCCGCGAGGCCCGACTGCGCACGCCCGCTCCTCCCACTCGCCCGCCGCGCTGCCACTCAAGCGCCAGGAGCCGCCTACGTTCCCCTCCTCACCTGGGCCCGCCTCCGCGGAGCAGCTCATTGGTCCGCCCGAGGGGCGGGACCAACAGGTGAGGGGCGTGGTCAGGAACCTCGCCTCCGAGCCCCTCCGCCGAGGTTTGGCCGGGCTGGAGCCGGCTGGGCGCCCGGTGACCCGGTTCCACCCTCACTCGGGTTGTGACCCAAACGCAGGCGCAACCACAGGGAGAGTAGTCAGAACAGCAGCTTGCAAACCGCTTCCCCCTGCTGGGCTCGCCGTAGAGGTTAAAAAAGGGAGTTCTGGGGTCAGCCGGAGCCTGTTGATACCCCATTGGGTCACCTGTTACCCCTTGGGCGACACTCAGGGAAAAAGAGCTCCCTTGTTTCCCATTTCCTCACCCGTGAGACGGGGCGCTGACAGCAATTACTCCCAAAGCGGTGGAAACTTTGTACATGAGCACAGTAGGAGCTTGTAAATTGTTGAGTTCCTTTCACCACTCCGATTCTTTTTTTATTTTTAAAAAATATTTTATTGAAAAAAAATTTTTTACAGAGAGGAAAGGAGAGGGATAGAGAGTTAGAAACATCATTGAGAGAGAAACATCCATCAGCTGCCTCCCGCACACCCTCTACTGGGGATGTGCCCGCAACCAAGGTACATGCCCTTGACCGGAATCGAATCCCGTACCTTTCAGTCCACAGGCTGACGCTCTGGCCACTGAGCCACACCGATTCGTGCAGCCACAGGAGCAGCATACTGAGCCCAGTCCCCAATCCTTTCGCACATCCATCCTTTGTCAGCTGGGGCAAGTCTCCTACTCTGGGCATCCTAAAAGGCCTCCCCGAGATTAGGTGTCATCGAAGCAAATAAAGGTGGCGCCCGACACGTGGAAAGTCCAGGCGTGGATGGGCAATGATGCTCGCTTAGATGGAGGCTCCGTGGGCTCAGGTTTCCTTAGAGCTCAGCCCCCGCGTGGCAGGCCCTTGCCCCTCCCCACCCCCCACCCCCCAGGTCTTCCGCAGCTGCACTCGGGGTGTGCGGTGGGCCTCCCTTCTCCCCCGCACTGCCCCGGGCGGTGGAGATTTCCCTTCAGCTCCCGCCCAAAGTGCCGGGCGACGCCCCGCGAGGCAGGTCCGGGCGGCGCGCCGGGCGCTTTCAAGTCCCTGGTCCCCGGCTGGCAAGTGCGGACCTGCGCCCGGGGCGGCGGCGGGAACATCTGCCCTCGTGCGCCGACTCGCCGTGCCCAGAGCGGGGCTGGACCGGTTCCGGCCGGCTTTCGGTGCACAGGCCGCCTCGACACCCCGGAGCCCCCCCTTGTCCCCCTCAAGGTCCCCCCTCTCCCCAAGCTGTTCCAGGGCTGGGCCTCAAAGGCGCAGCCACCTCCCACGAGGCCTCTCCATCTCAGCCCCTTCCCACCCACACGGCCCAGGGCTGCGGCAAGAAGAAGCTTGTTCTGTGTTGTTTTCACTGGGGCATTCCCGAGTTCCAGAATCCTCTGGGCTCCCTCATGGAGCAGGGGACCCCCCCTCCACCCCAGGGACACCTGATCCCGGAGGACACGCTCTCCCCATCCCGCCTGCCACTCACCCTGCCTTCACCATTATTTTGGGCCCTTCCCACTTCCACAGCCTCCTCCCCTGGCAGGGCCTGGCACTCTGCGCCTCTGACAGTCTCGCTGGTGCCCTTGCAGGCGCAGGCCGGGCGCGGGGAGGAAAATGAATGAGAAGATGCAGCTGAAACCCTCCCTCCACACAGCTAACACTCAGCAGAGAGAAGCAGGAGGAGGGTGTGCACCTGAAGTTTGTGTTTTCAGCCGCCCTCACCTCAAAACATTTGATAGCTTTAAAAATATTCAGTGAGCCCACACCGGTGTGGCTCAGTGGATAGAGCCGTCAGCCAGCGGACAGAAAGGTCCCGGGTTCGATTCTGGTCAAGGGCATGTAGCTTGGTTGCGGGCACATCCCCAGTAGGAGGTGTGCAGGAGGCAGCTGATGGATGTTTCTCTCTTACCGGTGTGTCTAACTTTCTATCCCTCTCCCTTCCTCTCTGTAAAAAAAATCAATAAAATATATTTTTAAAAATAAAAAATAAATAAAAATAAAAATACTCAGTGAGGGACATGCCAACAGCAGTCACAGCACAAGTTTCCATTCTTAGGGAGGGGAGGGGGCAGTCGACCAGCATGAAAGTGACGTGAGTTTCAGAGAACAGAGGCGCTGCAGAGACAGGAAAATGCTGTTGACAGAGAACGACTAGTTTGGACAGAGCGCCGGGGCGGACGCGGCTCTACAACGTGCAAGAGTCTTTCGCGTCCCGTCCCAGCGTTTGCAGGGCACAGCGGGAGGGCAGACAGGAGGTGCAAAGTGAGGTGTCTCTGGCCGAGTCTGGGGGTTCGCGCCTCTTGACAGCAGCTCTGGCCTGGCCTGGCCCCCCTGCGGGCGGCACCCTGCTGTGCGGGTCCCCGCCGCCTCCCGCTTTCGGCTCTCTGGGTCTCGTGGACGGACGGGAAGGGCTGTGTGATTGAAATGAAAATGTGTGTGTGCGGGGGGGGGGGGGGGGGAGGGAGGGGTCCCTCGTTCAGAACGACTAGAAATTTCAAAATGGCATTCAACCAAGTGTGGGCCCCTTCCAATTTCAGGGATCTGTGTCCCTCCACAGGTTACATGCCTGTGACGCTGGCTTGTGCACCGGAATTCAGAAACAGTGTGCAAGCCCCTGCCCCCCCCCCCCCCCCCCCCCCCCGGCTGCTATGAGAAATATCCCTCATGCCTCCCCCAGGCCTCCCCCCCCTCCTCCAGCGCAGAGCCCAGCACAGGTGATGGAAACAGCGCACAGGGGCTAAAAATACAGCGAGCCGTCTAGGTCAGGGCACTTAGTGGCTCAAGGTCTTTTGCTCAGTTATGTGGTCCCGGCCCCTGGCAAGGAGCCGTCTGAGATATTCATTTCAGTGCTTCCCGTGCCTTGATCGGGGAGCAGCTTGATTTCATGGAAAGAGTGAGGACACTGCTGGGCCTGCAGGGAGATGGTGGTGGTGGTCTGTCCGCCTCTTGGGCTCTGCCATGGGACCCTTGGATTCCTCCGGGGGCAGCTGGGTTTGCCAAGAAGCTGGGAGAGCTCTGGTCCGGTGGCTCAGTGGGTTGGAGCATCATCCCATTCATCAAAAGGTTGCGGGTTCGATTCCAAGTCAGGGCACATACCTAGGTTGTGAGTTCGATCCCCAGTCAATGTCTCTCTCTCCCTCTCCCTCCCACTCTCTCTCTCTTTCTTTCCCACCCCTCTCTCAAAAATCAATAAGCATCCCTGAGTGAGGGTTAAAAACAAACAAAGGAACACATCAGGCCTAACCGGTTTAGCTCAGTGGATAGAGCATCGGCCTGCGGACTGAAGGGTCCCAGGTTCGATTCCGTCAAGGGCATGTACCTTGGTTGTGGGCACATCCCCAGTAGGAGCTGTGCAGGAGGCAGCTGATCGATGTTCTCTCTCATCGATGTTTCTAACTCTGTCTCTCTCCCTTCCTCTCTGTAAAAAAAAAAAAAAAAAAAAATCAATAAGATATATCTTTTTTTTAAAGAGGAACACATCTCACGTAGCATTTGGATGATCCTGGTATCTTTGAAACTCTAGCTGGGGTGACTTCTGCTCCCAGGGCAGCCATGTTGAAAAGCGAGCACTGGACGGGGAGCCTGGTTATAATGACAACAACCACAGCGAACGTTTACTGAGGACTCGACGAGGCAGGTGCAGTGTTTGGCATTGCGTTTCGCATAAGCCTCCCAATAGCCCCTATAAAGGAGGCACCTTCACCATTCCCCTCATACAGGTCACGTAGTCCATCCACAGGCCATACAGTAGTGGAGCTGGGTTTTGAACCCAGGCAATAAGGACTATAGGACTCTGCTCCTAGTCGCCATGATGAATTGGCTTCTTGTCCTCGTAGGGTTCTGGCGACAGATGTTTACTGAGTTGATCGATGGCCAAGACGAGGGTGAGGTGAGTGAGGCATTCAGCTCAGGCACAAAATTTCAGAAAGCCCCCAAAATCCGATAATCAAGATAAAGGAATAAATATCCTATAGTGGGTTTTAAAATATATCAAATATACTTAATAAACAGTTTTCATACATTTCAAAATCTAAATGAATGACCAAAAAGCCAAGATGAACAAAATATTAAATTTTTAAATAAAAACAGGATATAGATTTTAAAAATATATTTTATTGATTTTAGAGAGGCAGGGAGAGGGAGAGAGAGATAGAAACATCAATGATGAGAGAGAATCATTGATTGGCTGCCTCCCGCCCCCTACCGGGGATCGAGCTCGCAACCCAGGCATGTGCCCTTGGTGGGAATCGAACCTGGGATCCTTCCATCCGCAGGCTGATACTTTATCCATTGAGCCAAACCAGCTAGGACAGGACCTAGATTTCTGATTTGCCTTTAGGCTCAGGGTCAGCTCAGTACAGTACTGTTACTGATCCTGCTTCCCAGGTTTCCGGGCCGGGCAACTAGTTCTGATGGGCGTGAAGGGAGAGAGAACTTGGTTTGAACACCATGAGTTAGAGGTCTGCGGCACAGCCAGGTGACCGTGTTGGAGAACTCAGAGTCAGGTGAGAAGGGGGAGCAGGGTGGGCAGGGTGCCCTCATTTCAGATACTCGGCCCCGGATGGGTGTGTCCCCAGCACATGTGGCCTAAATCACTGGTACTCAGAGGTTGCATCATGGTTCAGGAATCTTTGCGAATCCTCCCATCCAAAGTGTTCCCCCTTCTCTCCCAAACCTTCTACATCACAAACCTCAGCTACGTTCCCATATGGGCGTGGAAGTTGACTGCTTGGGTGTTAAAATGAAGACATCTTCTGAGAAGACTAAAAACAACTGAATTCCACTAGAACTTGGGAGTTGGGCATGAAGGGGAAAGACAAGAATTAATATCAAGTGGCTCCATTTCTTCTTTATTAGCGGATCCTCCAGCGAGAGAAGAGGAGCTAAGAGGAATGAAAGAGGAGGAAGGTGGTAGGAAAGGGAAAAAGAAAGACGAGACATTATAGGAGCTAAAAATACAGCGAGGAGAGCTTGGCTCAGCATCAAAGAGGGGCAGATGTGTTTCCAAATAGAAGCGGTGGTTTAGAGATGTCAGGAAGCGCAGCTCCAAATGATGGGTGGAAAATAGGAGTTATTTAGCCTGAGCTCAGCAGAATAGAAAAGGTTCCAGGGGGGAATCAGACTGAGGGACAGGCCTTGGAGCAACAGGGAAGCCTGACCGTGCCAACCCCAGGTTCGAGAACCAAGTGTTGGCACCAACGTTGGAAACTCTGGCCGTGGTGTCAGGACCCCAAACCGAAGAGTCTTTCCATCTTGACTTTGTAATTCTGAACAACCGCTGATGGAACAATCTCCATTACAGACCAGTCACTTTCCTTGGCGTCCCCTCTGGCACCCGCTCCCCTGCCTGTCGAATGAAGCATGAATCACTCCCACAACCAAGGAGGAACGTACGTCCTGTAAACACCCCCCTTCTGTGAAGTCGATGAATCTGGCCGTGCTTCGTGAGGCGGATGGGTCATAGGAAGAGAAATGTGGGGATACGCGAGTCACATCCGAATCTGTCCGCTCCAAGAGGCTCATTGCGTGGCCCCGTACACCACGTGGATGTGCATGAAGGACTGAGATGAAGTGCATATCAAATATTGGGTTTTATCACTCAGGCCCTGGGCATCAGGGGCTCAGGAAAGAGTCAGACACGCTCTAGCTGGTGTGGCTCAGTGGATGGAGCGTCGGCCTGCGGACTCAAGGGTCCCAGGTTCGATTCCGGCCAAGGGCATTACCTTGGTTGCGGGCACATCCCCAGTGGGAGATGTGCAGGAGGCAGCTGATCGGTGTTTCTCTCTCATCGATGTTTCTAATTTTTCTATCCCTCTCCCTTCTGCTCTGTAAAAAAAAAAATCAATAAAAAATATATTTTTTAAAAGAAAGAGTCAGACAAGAGAATGGGTCACAATATTAATACTGTTAATAAGAACATTCCTTGTTGAGCGCTTATTATACACCTGAGCCATATGCGTAGTCACATTGCATCCTCCCAGTGGTCCTGGAATAGGCACATCACTACCCCGTTTCACAGATGAGGCAAATAAGGTCCAGGATGCGAATTCACTTGCCCAGAGAGAGACGGACCTGGGATGGCAACTCAGACAGACCAGCGCCTGAGCCCAGAGGACGTGTCCTGACAAGGCCGGTGGGACTTAGACCTGGGCCCAGGTTCGGTACGGGGACGGGCCGACCGGGAACAGCTGGTCCAGAGCAAGGGTGGGGTGGTGTACACCTTGGTTGCCGCCAGCTTTGCTGGTTGCCAGCGGTGGGGCACGGTTCTGGAGCAGCTTGTGCCTACGTTGCTTCCACGGGCAAGTCGGCGTGGCAACAGCGTCCAGACGCACACGGCTGCTGGTGTCGTTTCGAGGGGGGGTGCTTATCGAGCGTCCGAAACGGCGCTCGGCCTGCGGGAAAGCTTTCCCCAAATACACGTTTTAGTGACGCCGGGAGACGGCACAGGCCAAATGGCGCGGGGTCCGTGCCGGGAGCGTCAGGGTTTCTTCTTGGGGTGCAGTCCGTGGGAGGGAGAGAAGGCAGAATTGGCTGGAATCAGAAGCGTGCCAGCCCCGGTCCATGTGGCCAGAGGCAGATTTTTATTTATTTATTTATTTATTTACTTACTTAAAATCTATTTTATTGATTTTTTACAGAGAGGAAGGGAGAGGGATAGGGAGTCAGAAACATTGATGAGAGAGAAACATCCATCAGCTGCCTCCTGCACACCCCCCACTGGGGATGTGCCCGCAACCAAGGTCCATGCCCTTGACCGGAATCAAACCTGGGACCCTTCAGTCCGCAGACTGCAGCCAATGACAGAGGGACATTGCTCTGGCTCCGAGGAGCACTCTAAATCTGCATCTGCCCCCGGCCGGTCTGGCTCATCCACTGAGATGAGTGCTCCTTGGAGCCAGAGCAATGTCCCTCGGTCGCTGGCTGCAGGACCTCGGGAGGGAAGCGCGGCGGATGAGAGGGAAGGGCACCGCACGGCCGGGAAGAGGAGCCGCCAAAGAGCTGCTCCCAGGAAGCCTCTCTTGCCCAACGTCCCCCTCCTGTCCCCGCCGCGCAGGGCGAAGGGGGACAGTCGCCCCAGAGCCTGGGGCCGCCTCTCTGGGGCCAGGACGCTCGCCTGCCCGGTCTGCAGACATTCGCCAACCTTCCCGAAGACAAACCCTTTCCGACGCCCTGCTCTCCAGCGGACCCACCTCTCGGGGGGCCAGGCCGGGGCAGGCGGCTGAATGGGCCCCATTGTCCTCCCCGCGGTTGTCTGTGGGTCCACCTGGAGTGGCTCCCCGCCGGCCTGGCCTGCCGTGCGGTCTGCCTTCAGACTTCCATTCACTCCGGGGACAACACTCGGAAAAAAAAAAAAAATCAAAAATCAAACGGGCAACACATG
This sequence comes from Antrozous pallidus, assembly GCA_027563665.1. NCBI lineage: Eukaryota > Metazoa > Chordata > Mammalia > Chiroptera > Vespertilionidae > Antrozous > Antrozous pallidus. The sequence goes on from CM050528.1 coordinate 4,243,006, forward strand.
CGATTCCAGGAACGCCCGCCAGACGCACTCTGTTTTTCCATCACTCCGCTCCCCCACCCCCACCCCCCGGGGGAGGGAGCCTCCTTGGGCAATTTATGGACGAAAAAAAAAAAAAATCAAAACCACCAGCAGAACCAGCACCTGATAAGGAGCGAGGCCTTGCCCAAGAGTCCCCGGGCCCAGGAGCTTTGTTCTCCTGTCAAGCCCTTGACAGCTCTCGCAGCTGTAATTACGGCGCTGGCCGCGGGATGGAAAGTAAAACCGCATTCCAGAAAGCCGGGCAGTCTCCCCGGAGGGACGCGGGACAGAGGGGCCCAGGGCTGCGTGTTCTGCCATTCCTGGTCCCTGACCTTGGCAGTGGCGCGGGGAGTCCGACAGAACCTCCTTTATGCCCGCGGAGGAGGGAAGAATGCGTCTCGCCACCTGTGCCCACGGACCCGCTCCGCATTTTTGACGGCGTGCAAAGTGGACGCTTCTTTTTAAAAAAATACATTTTATTGATTTTTTTTTTACAGAGAGGAAGGGAGAGGGACAGAAAGTCAGAAACATCGATGAGAGAGAAACGTCAATCAGCTGCCTCCTGCACACACACCCCCCCCCCCCCCCCGGGGATGTGCCTGCAACCAAGGTACATGCCCTTGACCGGAATCAAACCCGGGACCCCTCAGTCCGCAGGCCGAGACTCCATCCACCGAGCCACACCGGTTTAGGCGAAAGCAGACACTTCTTAAGGACGCAGGGACCTTCCAGGGCCATCCCTGCCGTTTTGGGGGGAAAAGGAGGGCTTCAGAAGTTCCGGAGGCTGGAAGGACAATAAAATAGAACTCCTTGCAGCTTAATTTCACTATAAAATTTGATGATGTAACGCCCACCCACACCCACATCACAAAACAAAGTGACATCACAAATACTAGAGATAATGGCCCCAAACTGCCTGTTTGTAAGCCAAAAACCTCAGCAAACTGCAATTGGCCTGTACGTGACGAGGCGGAGAAAGACAGGTGGTTCGATAGACCCAGACAAAACAAACAGAGAGAGAGGCAAAAGGAAAAGGAAATACATATTTCTTTCCCCCGCTAAGCTTGCTAAAATAAAATTTAAGGCAACCGAAATATGGTAAGGTGATTTAATTTTTTTAATTTTTTTATAGAGGGCCTTTCTTAGAAAGCCAGGTTTCTCTCCGTGAGGGATTCTGATCTATCCAGATAGTTCTCTTGTTCTCGGCCGGCCCCAGGACATGGAGGCAGGATGTCCCATGGTGGCCTTGCCTCTCCGGCCCCCAGAGCGTGTTTCCCTGGCCCGCAGCTTCTCTGGGCTCCTGGCCGTCTGTTTAGCAAGTGTTCAGGGCTCGGCAGGACTTGACCTGGTTGAGGAGTCGGGACAGGCCCTAGAGGACCCCCACGTGATCCTGTCGCCCATCCCTTTCCCGCCTCGGTTCCCTGCAGCTTTCCACGAAATTAGGAACTGTCTTTGGTTCCTTGTAGAGCTCCCTGCCCCTCCGCTTCCGGCCCAAGCATGCTGTGTTCTGTCCCTGTGACCCTGGTACCAAAGGCGTTGGGGGCGGGGGGGGGGGGGGGGCGGGGAAGATGTGTAGAAAGATTCCTAAGATAGGAATTCCTATGGGAGAAACCGTCTCTCAAAAGCTGTGACTGCTTTGCCTCCAAAGTAGACCTTCTGGTCTCTGCTTGAGAATTGGTGTGTTTTTTGTCGCTCCCTCTCCCCCCTCCTTTTAATTCCAGCATCCCATCTACGTGCGGCGAGACCCCCGCATCCCCGCCTACGGGCTCCGGCAGTCCATCCTGCTGAACTCCAGGCTTCGGGACTGCTATGTGGACGCGCCCGCCCTCGCCAGCATCTGGACGGCCCGGCCATGTGCGCAGCAGGCCCTGGGCGCCCCCGCCCCGGGGGCCGCCGCCTCTTGGGAAGTCGTCAAGGACCCGTTCATCACCAGCTCGCTCTCCCTGGTGAAGCTGGTGCTCAGGCGACGCCTGAAGGACCAATGCTGCCCGGGGCCCTGCAAGTTCGGGGAAGCAGCGCCCTCGGAGACAGGAGGGCCCGAGGGCCACTCGGCGACGAGAGCCACCCGGCGGGGCAGGACGAGACACGCCGTCAGTTCCAAGAGCAAGCAGCTCCGAGGGCAGCAGCCCGGCTCCCCGAGGCGCAGGCGGCCTGCGGGGGGCACCGGCGAGGTAGGCGATGGCTGGCGACCTGTCACGGGGTGGGGACAGGGAGATGGCAGCTAGAAAACACTTTTTAAAAAAACCTCTTTATTAAGGCCTTACATATGTCTTTATGCCCCCACCCCCCCGTTGTCTGTGTCCATTGGTCAGGCCTATACGCGTGCACACAAGGCCTTTGGTTGATCTCCCCCACCTTCCCCCCACCGTCCCCTGCCTGTCCCCCGCCTGCCCTCTGAGGTTTGACGTTCTGAGTGATGTGTCTCTGTCTCTGGATCTATTTTTGCTCATCAGTGTATGCCGTTCGTTACATCCCACAAATGGGTGAGATCGTGTGATATTTGTCTTTCTCTGCCTGGCTTATTTCACTCAGCGTAACGCTCTCCACCCCCATCCGTGTTGTTGCAAATGGTGAGAACTCTTTCTTCTTGACCGCAGCGCAGTATTCCATTGTGTAGACGTGCCACCGTTTTTTAACTCACTCGTCCGCTGACGGGCACTTAGGCTGTTTCCAGATCTTAGCTGCGGTGAGCTGTGCTGCGCCAGAAAACACGGAAGAGGTTTACAGGAGCCGGGCCGGTGCGGCTCAGTGGTTGAGCGTCGACTTATGAAGCAGGAGGTCGCAGTTCGATTCCCGGGCAGCCCCTGCCCGGCTGGGAGCGGGGTCTCCCGGGGCGGGTGTGCAGGGGCAGCCAGTCAAAGATTCTCACCATTAATGTTTCTCTCTCTCTCTCGCTCTCTCTTTTCCTCTCCCTACCTCTCTGAAATCAATTTAAAAACATACGTATATTAAACAAATGTCTTTATGAAGCAAAGGAAATCCTCAAGTTGAAGACCGGCCTGAGGGGGTGAGGGGAGACGTGGGGGGCAGCCCAGGGAGGTACAATGGAGGGAGCACCAGCTTTGGGGGCGTATCTACCCCGTCCACCCCCTGTGTCAGGATGGACTCTGCACAGGAGGGCGGAGCCGCTCTTACGGTGCCGGACACGGAGGCAAGTGAGAACAGGAGAGGCGGGGAGCCGCGCACAGCGCACACGCCGGTCACGCCGAGGTGGGCAAGGCCTGGCTGTGCACGGCGTGGCGTGGGGGCCTGATCGGAGCCCGGGCCCCTCCCCCAGCGTCCTGTGCACACAGAACGCGCCCGGGGTCCGGCCCCGGCTCTGACTGTGATTCAGGACAACAGGGGGCTCAGCCTCTTTCTGCCCTGGGTTTTGTCATCTGGAAAATGGGAGATGAGACGACAGCCCTTTCCTCCCAGGGGTTTGTGAGGATCAAATGAGCCCACATGGGCAGAGGGCTTTGGAACGGAGCCTGGCACACACCGAACGCCCGGGAACCCGCGTGGCATTCAATAGGCAACGACCGTGGTTATTCGCTTTCTGGCCGTGTGGCCTCGGGCAAACCAGTCCGCGCTGCCTTCCTTTAAAGCTGCCTCCTGCCGACCTTACAGGGTTGGGGGTCCGGGGGGGGGGGGCGGCGCACACACTCAACGAATGTTGGTGGTGGCTGTCACCAAGACGCTGGGACCCAAATCCCAGCGAATTATTCCGAGCTCCCTTCTCGAGTTCTAGCGCTGACGTGTCTGTTTCCCCCTGGCCAGAGTAAAGAGAGCTCAGAGGAGAGAAAAGCCACAGGCGGCCAAGACCCCGGGAGCAGGTATGCCGAGCACGTGGCCGCCACCCAGGCTCTGCGCCGGGACGCCGGGACAGCAGCCCGGGCGGGCCAGGCGTGGCTCCCCGAAGCCGGGCGACAGCGGTTGTCGGGCGTGCTGACCATCCACGGGCTGCCCCCCGAGGGTTACCGGGCTCTGTACCACGCCGTGGTGGAGCCGATGCTGTGGAACCCCTCGGGGACCCCCAAGCGCTACAGCCTGGAGCTGGGCAAGGCCATCAAGCAGAAGCTCCTGGAGGCGCTGTGCAGCCGGGGCGCCTGTGCCCAAGAAGGGGCCCCGGTCACAGAGGGAGACACAGACACAGACACTCACAGATGGGGGTATTCTCTGCTTGATGTCTAAACAATAAACACCGCTTCGCACCTTTCCGGGCATCTCAGAGTGCGCCCCAAATTCGTAACCCCTCCCCTCCCCGGGAAACGTGACAAAAGGGGTGCAGGGTTCATTCAGACGGAGGTCCCCCCTCCACTCTCAGGAGCAGGTCAATTTGAGGGCTGGAGGCTTCGGGCTTTTCCCCCCACAATCCCCTTTCCCTTGGGGTTTGAGGGTCTCTGTCTCTCAGGCGGGAAAGGTCCTGGCAGATAAAGCCGATGGTCTGTATCCAGCCTAAGTTCCCAACTTTCATTATTTTTTAAATGTATTTTAATTTTTTACAGAGAGGAAGGGACGGGGATAGAAAGTCAGAGACATCAATGAGAGGGAAACATCGATCAGCTGCCTTCTGCACACCCCTTACTGGGGATGTGCCTGCAACCAAGGTACACGCCCTTGACCGGAATCGAACCCCGGACCCTTCAGTCTGCAGGCCGACGCTCTATCCACTGAGCCACACCGGTTTCGGCATATGTTCCCAACTTTTAAAGAGAGGACCGCTAGGATGGGCCGTCACGCCCCTCCCTCTCGCCCTCCACGGGAAAGAGCAGAAAAACTACCATCCCCTCAAGGACAGAACCCCACGATGCCACCCAAACCCCCGATAACCGGAACGCTACGTTCACCGCAGAGGAGATGCTGTGGGGGCTCCCACGAGCGAGCTGAAGCTAAAGGCCCTGCCTCAGCCCTGGCCCGTTGGCTCCCTGGCTACAGCCTTGGCCTGCGTGGGCCAGAGGGTCTGGGTTTGAATCCGGTCGAGGGCACGTACCTTGGCTGCAGACTCTTCCCTGGCCCTGGGTGGGGGCTCATGTAGGAAGCAACTGAGGGAGGTCGTTTCTCTCTTCTCCTCTCTCCGTCACGCTCCCTAAAAACACCCCCGCGCGAGGATGAACCAAAAAAGTAAAACAAAAAACAACAAAAAAAAGGGACCCTGCTTCATGCCAACCTCTTCTTGACGGAATGTGTAGACCTTCACCCAACAGAGCAATGACAACATGGGACATGTACTTGATAAAATTGTATTTTTTTTTTACAGTCATTTGTACACTTTGTTACAAAACCATAGAAGACTACAACTCGTTTTAAATCATTTTTGGTCGGCAAATATGTAAAATCTGTGTGCAATTATCATGTATTTACAGGGCCTCAGGTTAGTCATTTTTTCAATGATTATTCCCACAATGTCACACTCTCAACATAAGACATGGCTTAAGATAAATATATTAGTAAATAAATATTCTGAGAACATATTTCCATAAATGAAATGTGCTGCCTATACATATACAGAATATACATACGTTGTTTTCTAGCCTTTCAAAACATGGTTTTTTTTTAAAAAAATGGTAATGTTGGAGAAGGAGCCCTTAGACCGTTTTATTACAAAATCTTTACAGCAAAGTCTTTACAAAATATCTTTTAAGTGCTATGGGAGAAGTTAGAAAAAAAAAACCAAAACACAAACACATTTTAAAATAGTGCCTTGTTAGACCCAACACAATATAGTTTATATAAAGAATAGAAAAAGGCAGTTCTGTTTTTAAAAAATAACTCTTGATTAGTCATTCTTTTTTAGACCTCATTTTAAAAGCATTCGCCCTGCAGGAACGGTTGGGTAGAAACTAGCAGCACAAAAGGGAGGGTCTGAGCAGCGGGACAGCAGGTGGGGCTGGAACAAATGGCTTGGGTTCGAAGGCGAGGGGAAGGGGCTGAGGGGAACCTGCGTACTGGGGCTGTGTGCCTACAAAGGGGTACCTTGCTGATCAGAACCCCCCGCCCCCCCATTTGAAACCGGTTCTAGCCCTCTTCAGTTTACACCCGCTGTCACCAAGGGCTAGCTGTGGACCCACACCCAAAGGCCACTCCCTGGCAGGGGCGGGGCAGATGTGCTCAGTGGACAATGTGGTGACCCCCCTCCCCCGTTTCCACAGCTCTGCCAGCCCCACACAGCGCGGAGCGACCACCGAAAACGGTCCTCGATCAGTAGCGGGGTCTCACGACGTCACAGATGTTCTGAGTTCAGTGGCGAGGCAGCACCAGAGTGGGGTCCTCGACTCTGGTGCCCTGCCCGCCCGAGAGGCCAACACAGATTTCAGACAGCGGCTGACACTGCAAGTTTCAAATGTCATTTTCCCGTCTCTACCTCCCTGCACACTACCAACATTCAATGTGCTTCTCCTGCCAGCTGTGGTTCTTGCTCTCTCAAGCGAAACACTGGACACACGTATTTGAATGAGCCCCGCTGCAACTACATTCTCTGCTCATCTGTTCATTGCTTAAGGCTCCAGAGGAGCTGGTTTGCTCCCCAGCTGGGGCTTCAGCCACTCCGGGGGTATGATTCCAGCCGAGGAAGAGAATACGCACTCAAAGGCATTAAACAACAAAGACAACCACAAGCAACAACAACAAAATCTCAGCCATGAGGAGCTACTCTTTGCAGTTCATGTGAAAAGCCACCCCCATACCCCATTCCCCCCCCCCCCCCCCGAAACTACGTAATGCAAGCTGTCGTCCTCCGCAGCTGCTGGTCCTGGCCCGGATCACATGTCAACAGCTTTGGCCCTTCTCACACCCTCGCCAACAGGTGCGCTGGGCACAGGCCTGCGGGGAGCCCCCCCCCCCCCCCAGATCCTCACCCCGAGGGACTGCACCTCAGAGGCTGGAGGACAGAGCTCACCAAATGGCGAATGGCTCCATCATTTGACTTCTGCTGAATGCTGGCTTGGGGTTAAGTACGTTTCCTCATCACAGGCTGAGGGTTTTAAGAAAAAGGGATTCGGAGCCGGTGAGATTCTCCTTCAAAATGTTCTGGTCGGGACCCCGGGGTTGCCGGCCCCAGAGCCTTACTGGAGAGGAGCCATCACGGCCTCCTGGCAACCAGGACGGCCTCCGTTTCCCCGCCTGCAGGGGCCAGCTCCCGGGCAGCCAGCTCACCAAGGAGCTCCACAGGCGGCGGCGGCTATCCGCCGAATAAGCGCGTAACCGCGGGACCTGAAGGGTCGGCGAACACCGGGCTAATGTCGATTAGCTTCTTCCGAAACATAGTTTTAAGAACAAGAAATGCACTGGACAGAAAGGATGACAATCCCTGATCTGAAACAGCTTTAAATAGATTCTCCCCTTTATAATGGAAACATCTTTCAAAAGATGGGTTGGGTTTTTAAGCTCCCCCTCCCTCTTTAAACAAAACAACAACAACACAACTAAAGGCTGGAGAGATATACAAAAGCCTACCCTTTGGGTCTAACTATCTGACAGTCTCTGTCTCACGGAGAGCCGACACGCAACAGTGCACGAGGCCGGGAGGATAGTAGACATTCGCGCGAGATGAGCAGCGTCGGCCGCGAGCAGGGGGCTGGGGTCCCCGAAGCGGCACTTCCGGAGGGGAACGGGATGGGACCCTGTCACTCAGAGCCGAGGGCAGCCCCGATGGGGCCCTGGCCGTGCACCCCGGGAAGGCAGCCCACGGACGGATGCTCCATCGCATCCTCAGCCCCCAGCCCCTTCGGACACCAAAGCCGCAAACTCCGTTCCTCCTGGGTGTCGGTCCCCGCACACCCCATCCAGCCGCCCATTCCTGCAGCTGGAGCAGGGAGCCCAAGATGGCGAGTGCGAACTCTGCCCTTTCCCTCGGGATGACTCCAGGGGACAGACGGAGGACACTGGGCGGCCTCATCGCTGTGGCGCTGGGGCTCCCGCAGCTAACGGCCCCGCTCCCCGAGGCTGCGGGCCTTCCACCCGGTCCCAGCGGCCCCCCGGGGGGGGTGTGGGGCGGGGGGCCGGAGGGGGGCCGGAGGGATATGGCTCGGAGACCTGACGGCTTGGCCACTGGGATTTGCCGTGAGAAAGGGGCGGCATTGCATCGCTCCTCAGAGTTTGTACCCATATCGACGAGCTTTACTTCAAGTTTCTGTTCGTTTTCTAAGGCAGGTGCAGCCCTGAGCTTTCCGAAGGCCTGAGCTCCCTCCAAGGAGACATCAGTGTCTACACATGATGTGGTTCCATTAACGCAGCAGTGACTTTTTTTTTCAGCAAAAGTTGGCGGTTAGGGTTCTTTAAAATATATATATTTAAATAACTTTTTACATTTACATAAAATATCTTAAAAAAAACAACAAACAAAAACACACAAAAGCCGAGAACTCAATCCCACACACCTCGGAACCCCAAGCACACACACTGTACAGAACAGAGTAACATGTTATCGAAGGAGGCAAAGACTCGGAGAATTTCGTCTGTTGGTTTGTTAATGGGGGGCGGGCAGGGGGGCGGGAGAGGGGGGCTTGCCACAAGGGGCTCACATTTTGGGTTGAGAAGGAGGGCTCTCTTTATTACCACTTTTGTGTGTTTGTCAGAGCTAAAAAAAAGAAAATTATTTTTTTGTTTTCTGAAGAAGTCAGAGTCCGGAGTCTCCGTACAGTTCCCGTGTCCACAGGGTGCCTTCGGGCTCAGGCCCCTGTGCTGCCGCTGTCTGCCGGGCGAGATCTTTGTCCTGGGAGAGACAGAGGGGCGTCAGGAGGGAGCCGCACCGCAGGTCTCGGGGACAAGGCACAGGGACCACAGGGACTTGGTGTCCATCCCCAGCCCGTGCAGGCTCTCAGAAGTGACAGCTCACTGCACTGGACGGACTGTGCAATGGTAAAAGGCCTAAGCAGAGCTCTGCATGCTGTGCCAAGCACAGGTGTCTCCTAGGGAGCCAGCCTCCCTCATCTGGACCTAGAGAACCTTCTGGAAGCCCGTAGGTAGCATGCAAACACAATGTTCAGAAGATGTGCATCAGGCACTGTTGCAGGCCCTGGGGAGAGCAGGAGAGAAGACTGCCACCCACCCCCCGTCACCCTGTCATAAGCTTACAGGCCTCAAAACAAAGTGATTTTAGGTTGTGATAACCTGGAGAGGAAACGGGGTGGGGGAGAACCTCAGAGGTAGCTGGAGGCAGGGATTTAAACAGATCTGGGGGCCGAAACTGGTGTGGCTCAGCGAATAGAGCATCGGCCTGTGGACGATTCCGGTCAGGGGATGGACCTTGGTTGCGGGCACATCCCCAGTGGGGGGTGTGCAAGAGGCAGCTGATCGACGTTTCTCTCTCATCGATGTTTCTGACTTTCTATCCCTCTCCCTTCCTCTCTGTAAAAAATCAATAAAATATATTTAAAATAACAACAACAAACAGATCTGGGGGAGAAGCAGCAGAGAGGGCTGGAGGCCAGAATGAGCTGGAGGGATGTTGAAGGAACAGGATGGAGGCCAATGGGGGATTAATTACATTTTCAAAATTCTAAAGGTCATGCAAGTCATTAAAGGTCAGGTGTCAATACACAGACTTATGTTCAAAAAAGACCGCGCTGGCCCTGGCCGGGGAGCTGTTGGTTAGCCCAGCGGTCGGCAAGCTCATTCGTCCACAGAGCCAAGTATCAACAGTACGACGATTGAAATTTCTTTGGAGAGCCGCACTTTTTAAACTTAAACTTCTTCTAACGCCACTTCAAAACAGACTCGCCCAGGCCGTGGTATTTTGTGGAAGAGCCGCACTCAAGGGGCCAAAGAGCCGCATGTGGCTCGGGAGCCGCAGTTTGCCGACCACGGGGTGTGAGTACGTTCCAATCTAGCAAGTTTGCATATCGGGTCTCGGCCGTCAGGGCACACAAGAACCAATCAATGGAGGCATGAGCAAACAGAACAGCCTGCTGCCCCTCTCTCTCTGGAAAAATAAAAATAAATTTATAAACGAGAGGAAGAAAACAACAACAAAAAACCAAAGACCACTTCGGCTCCCAGGTGGAACAGAAGGCAGGACCAGTGACAGGAGGCCACTCAGAGGTGCGGGATTGCCATTTATCACCAAGACAGGACGTGCGGAAACTTTACAGCAATCTGGTGACGTCGGCTGATCTAATAAGAATCCTGGACTTGGATTTGACATGTCTTTCGCCAAGTGTCATTTTTCTGGGAATTCAATTTTCTGAACCATTCTCCCGGGTTGAGAAACCCAGGACACAAGTGTGTGAGGGGCAGGGCGGGCTCAGGGTCAGACGGTGCTGGGGTTTGGGGTGGGGAACCTTGGAGGAGGGGGTGCAGGGGAAATTGGAGAGGGCTGCTGTGGACCGGACAGGTTGGGGTGCTGGCGTGGCATCCAGGGGGAGAAATCATGGGAGCAAAGGGCGCCAGGGGTCTGGCACTCAGGGAAGGGCCGAGTGGAAGCGGGGGATGATGGGGGGGTGACACTGGAAGTTATCAGGCACAGCTGGTGTTTCACGTCAACGGCACAAAAGGAGCCCCTTAGAAAATGACCGCGGAGAGAGGGGACCCCACCTCTGGCCTCCTGCCACCTGCTCTCACCTGCAGCCTCGGCGGCCGCGGCGCCGGGCTCCTGAGTGTCCGGGGAGGCGCTGGGGAAGCTGGCCCGGGCGGCCCCTGCCTCCTCGGGGGGGCGGACAGGCGGCGGGGGTGCCCTGGGCTGGCAGCACAGCACCCACTCTTCTTCCTGGGCTGCTCCCGGGCTCCTGGGGGTCCCACCCCAGGGCCGGAGGCCACGGGTCCCTGGGCAGTCCGAGGGCAGGCCCGGGTCACAGTCCACATCCTCTGGAATGATGGGGATGCGCTGGCTCAGGTCCTGGGCCCCCGGGGGGCGGCCGGGCGGGGGCTCCTGGGCGAGCGCGTACTGCACGCTCACCGAGCAGTCCTCCGCGTAGCAGCCGCCGCCCCCGCCGCCGCGGGCCACCCGCCTCTCTTCATAGAAGCAGCAGGGCAGGCCGTCACACGTGCCCCCGTCCGTCCTGGGCAAATGGCCGGGGTGGAGGCCGTACGGGCCCTGGCCGTTTCCCGGCTGCGACTCCACAGCCGCGGGCCCGCAGCCCGCACAGGGCGGGGCGCCCAGGAATAAGGTGCCGGCCCCGGCCACCCCCCCGCTGGGCTCCGGGGCGGAGGGCCGGGGGGGCTCGCGGCAGCAGGCGCACGACGGCCCCTCCCGGCTCCCCGTCCAGGTCCTCCCGAGGTCCGGGGCGGCCCCGGAAGCCTCGAGCCCCCCGTCTGAGGTAGAGCTGTTGGGCCCCCTGTGCTCCAGGGAGGAGCTGCTGCTGTAGTTCATGTCCAGGCTGCAGGCGGACAGCTGGTCCCCGGAGGGAGAGGCGGGGCCCGGCCAGGGCTCTCCCCGCCCGGCACCTTGACCTTGACCTTGACCATGGGCTGCCGGGAGCTCCTCGGGGGGTGGGGAGCCCTCGAGGTGCACGACAGGGCCCCGGCCCGAGCCCCCGACGTCGCTGGCGCGACAGGGGCTCCGGCTGCGGTAGACGAAGGGGTCGTAGTCGCTGCTGAGCGAGCTGCGGAAGGTGGAGCAGCTGCCGTACACGCCCTGGTTGCTGGCCTCGGTGCAGTCCACCACCGAGTCGCTGGAGGAGCAGTGGCACGGGCCGGAGCCGCCGCTGCTGCTGCTGCTGTCGCTGCCGGGGCAGTCGGCCAGGTAGCCGCTGCACACGGAGCGGTGGCCGTGGTAGCAGCTGAAGCTGGACGCGCTGCCGCTCTCCAGGCGGGACGGCGCGGCCAGGTGCAGGGCGGCGGGGAAGCGCAGGCCGCCGCCGGCGCTCGGGGAGAAGGCCCGGGCCGGGCCCTGGGGGAGGAGGCCGGGGGCGGCCTGGCCCTCCGGCTCGGGGTAGCTGAGGCCCTGGAAGTAGTAGTGCTGGTACACGGTCTCGTACTGGGAGAAGCAAGCTGCCTTGGAGAAGCCGCGGCCGCCGAACTTGGGCCTGCGGAAGGGGGGGGGCGGGTAGGCGCGGTGCTCCAGGCCGCAGCGGTGGGGGGCCAGCGGGTGGTCCTGGCGCAGGGGCGGGTAGCCCCGGATGTAGGCGGGGGCCTGTGGCGAGTAGAGGCTCTGCTCCCCGTGCCGGTCCACGGTCAGCAGGGTGACGGGGTTGCCGTGGGAGTCCATGCTCGTCCTCGTGGGGTAGGCGGGGATAGCGCTGGTCCTGTGCACGCGGCCGGGGTAGTGCACCGGCAAGATCACCCGCTGCTGCCGCCCGCGGGCCAGGCTGCCGGTCTCCACGCAGACGGCGCTGGGGCTCCCCTTTGGCTCTGGGGAGCGGAGGGGGGGGAAACAGTCAGCGGGGCTGGAGGGACAGGTGAATTGGGCGAAGACCGAAGCGGCGGCGCTGGTCACGTGCCACGGTGCCCACGTCACCCCCCTGCTCTGCTCTAAGCTGTCGCCGACCTCGGCCTCGCTGGCAGAGAACGGTGACCCGCTTCTCCGAAGGCTCCCATCAGGCCCATCCCCCACCTCCCCGCTGCCCCGCCCACCGGAGGGCCACAGGGGTCTGCAGAGAGCAGCGGGGTGCCGAGGTGACAGGCACCACCCCCGCGGCCCAACAGCCACCTGGGGCCCGCCCCCAAGACCAGCCACAGCCGCAGCCTCGAGCCCCGGGCCCGGGCCAGCACCGATACCGTCGTTCCCTTTAGAGAGACTGGGGCCCGAGGCCTGGACAGGCCAGGACTCGGGTTCGAGTGAAAGCCAAAATTCAAACCTGGGGCGGTCCTCCTCTCCAGGCTCACCTAAGCGTTTGGAGGCCTGGTAACCTCCACCTTCCGAGCTCCCCCCTCGCCCCCCCCGGGTCCGGTGGCCGTGCGGTGGCCGTCTGGCTTCTCACCGGCCGGCAGCAGGTGTCACTCTCTCGCTAGGCAATGGCTCTTCGGCAACGACAGAGGCGGGAGACAATTACCTATGATGTTGTGCCGGCAGTGGGGGCACGTGTGGTGCTGCAGCAGCCACGGGTCCACGCACTTCCTGTGAAAGCGGTGAGTACAGGGGATAACCCGCAGCTCCTGGGGAGGGAGGGAGACAGTCAGCCTGAAGCAGGGAGGGACAGGGAGGGACAGCTCTGCCATCAGCCCCGCATGGGCTTCTTCCTGTGGAGCCCGGTGGCTCCCTCCCAGCCCCCTCCATCTCTAGCTTCAGGGGGGGCCCCATTTCCTGGAGGCAGAGCCCACGCAAAGGGTGCAGGGAGAGGGAGACGGGCCGCCAGCTGGCCCCGTCCACGGCCCTTAGTGTTAAGAGAGGCAGCACAGTCGCCGGAAGGTGGCACATTCATGCCGATCACAAGGGAAGACCGAAGCCACGTGTCACTGCGGATGGGCAGCTCGGAGGGGTGACGAGAGGGCTGGCCACACCCCAGGTCCTTCTGCATCTCGGGGGTGGGGGGGTGGGGGCTGCCTCCGTGTACTCCACTGGGGACGTGCAGAAAGCAGCAGCCTGGGGTTGGTGACTGCCAGGCGGGCGGGCAGAGCTCCCCTGTCCTCTCCTGTGCTGGACCCTAACAGTCCCCTGGGGCACGTGGTGTACAAGGCAGCCTTTGTGGCGAAGAGGGGAAGGGTTTCCTGAGGCACAACCACCTCTGGAGTTCCTGGGCCCAAGCCCCCTCCACATCTGCTAAGTTACTTTGCTTTTCCATTCGGCCAGCTCAATACAATAATATTCAAACTGGTACCTAACGCCGACCTTGACCTTGGCAGTTCTCTATATATTTCCGCACAGAGCCTTGTGAGGGCCCGGAAGGCAGGTCGGTCTGGGCCCATGTCACCAGCGCAGGCCTAGAGGGTGAAGTCATCTGCCCAAGATCACAAAGCTAGAGCCGCCCCCCCCGCCCCCGCCCCCGCGGCCGGGGATCAGAACCCAGGCAGCCTGCACTTAGAGACCAGGCGAGACTCTACTAACGGAAAGGCCTCTGCAAAAGCCCGTCACCCAACAGTCTGCACAGCAGGAGCGCTGTCACCAAAGGGGCGTCAAGTGTCTGCAACTAATTCTCAAGCGGTTCCCTCCCCCGGTGCGGGGCACGGAAGCCTCAGTCGAGGACGAGAGTAAGCAAACGCGGCAGAAGAGCAGCCCTGGGCGACTCCGGGTGAGCGACACCAGACGCATCGAGTGATTCATGGGACTTTTCTGAGCGCCTGGAATTTCCAGAATGAAAAGCTAGAAGGGAAAACGGGGCACCGTATCCCTTGTCTCTCCGAGTGAAAATGCCAAATGTTCCGCTCAGCTTTGTGGGAGAGATACGTTTCAAGTGAGGTCTCAGAATTTTCAGAAGAGCAATCCTAAAGTTAGGTCAACATGTGAGGATGTTCTTAAAACCAGACATTGCCTTGGCCTCCATATATTTCTTTAAAACAAACAAACAAACAAACGAAATGATTTTAGAGGAAGAGGAAGGGAGAGGGAGCGAGAGCGAAAGATCGATGTGAAAAAAGGTACAGCGATAGGTTGCCTCCCACACGTGCATCACACCTGCGACTTCCGGTGCCTGGCATGGCGCTCCAACCCACTGAGCCACACCGGCCGCCCCCATATTTCTGATCAACTTCCAAAACCTCCTCCATTCAGCGCGGTTCTCTGGAGAGAGTGTCTCTGTCCGTGGCTACCCCCTTCCAGGGGCAAACAGCAATGTCAGGCCATCCCCTTGAGACCTAGACCCCGAAGCCCTTCTACTCCCGCAAAGCTGCGGGAAAAGACATGGAACCCTGTCCCTTTAAGTCCCGTGCTCCTCTGCTGACCCATCGGCCCCAGCCCGTCGGGCCCAGCCGCGGCCGGTACCTCTCCGTCGATGTACTTCTCGAGGCAGATGGCGCAGTCGGACGTGGAGCTGCTGCTGAGCGTGTCCAGGGCCCCACAGCTGCCCTCCCGGCGCCCCTTGTTCTTGGAGTTGAACTTCCTGGTCTCCATCTTCTCCAGCGCTTGCACAGCCAGCCTGTTCATGGAATTCTGTGTGGCAGAGCGTGGCCCGGGTTAGGGTCTGGCTCGTATGAACAGTGACCTTGACGCCCCATAAACCAGGACGGGGAAATGCCAGCCTCTCATCAGGCCGGAGCAGACTTTGGGGAAATCGCTACAAACTCAGACGGCCACAGCCCAGATGTGCCAGGCTCCTGAGCGTCCATGACAGCAGCCCAGGCTTCCCCCCGCGGAAGGACCGGCAGGTCTACGGCAAGGCCTTGGCCAACTCTGCAAGTCCCTGCTCTGGGCCAGGGCTCCTCCTCTTTACCCTGAAGAAGGTTCTGGGGGCCAGTGAGACGGTGCGCGAGGGCTCAGCGCCTGGTAAACCGGGCGTGCTCGGCAAACACCAGCCACTGTTCTACCGAGAACCGGGCGGTGCTCCCTCCTAACAGGCTGCCTGCCAAGGTCCTCCCATCGCTGCATTTGAGAGTCAAGATTCCTGCTCGGCCTCTCATCGCCTGCCACCCCCAAATCCTTCCTGCACAGCCACGTGCCAGCCGGGGCACCAGAGCGCCTACTCTGTTTGCTGAGAATCATCTGGAAAGGGAGGGAATGCGACTCAGATTGGCAGGGCTGAGGCCGGGGCCTGAGATCCTGCATTTCTACTAAACTCCCTGGTGGTATTGCTGCTGCTGGTGCCCACTGAAGGCTCTGGGCTCCAAATGAAACTTAAATGTTTCTTTGGGAAAATGCCTGGGGGGGGGGGGGGGGCAGCACCCCTAAAGGACCGGGCCTTTTAGAAGAGAGAAGACACAGCGCTGTGAGCTCTGCTCTAGCTTTCCTGTCTGCTATGTCCAGGCCGCTGGGAGCAGGCAGGGCAGCTGGCATCCATGGGCACGGCTGGTCTGAGGCATTACCTGACTGCGCCGCTGCTTCAGCTTGATCTTGACAAGGAGGATGAGGCAGACCAGGGAGACCACGACGAAGAAGGCCAGGAAGATCCCCATGTCGAAGTACTCTGTGGGTTGCTGCAACGGAACAGACAGTGAGCCACCGCGCTCCTCAGCCTGAGGCTCGGCGCTCGGGCTGTGCTGGCTCGGGTCGGAATAGGGATGGGGCAACCGGGGTGCACTCCCCCCGCATTTGCAGGGAACACCTGGGGTTCTGCTAACATGCACGCCGGGTGCTATTCAGGCCCGGCAGTACCCTCCAGGGCCGCCAGGGGGAGGCCTGCAGCGGTCTCAGCCAGGTCTCCTAACAGTTCCTAAAGCCTTGCTCCCAGCGCAATGGTGCAAAGTTGGCTCTAACCGGCAGGAGAGGCCCTTCCAGATAAACACAAATATCACATTTTTGGGGACAAAGGAATGAGTGTCATGTTTTGAGGGAACAGTGATTACTAACCGTATAATTAATGGTTTACGACAACTCAGAAAATTGTACGCTGCCTCCACAAATATCAGCTTCCACTACAATGAGTCATGTTTACCAAAGTGCTCTTTTCTCCTTTGAAAAAGAAGCATGTCAGCCCTTCTGCAAACTCCCTCTAGTTTTGGTTCTTACCTTTTCCTCACGTCTCACTGCCTCCTAAGACTTTGAAGTCACCTGATCTAGGACATGCCTTTAGCCAATAGGAAGAGGGTTTTGCTCATTGAAGGCTGCAGGTATCCAGACACGATGTGCATGGAAAAGAGCCATCCCACAGTGACTATCCCAATAGTTACAAGAAGGAAATAAACCGGGTAGGGGGCACCGGCCCCAGGGTCTTAGAATCTTCAGAAGTTTAGGCGGAAGAGGCCAGACCAGAGTTAATGGTCAGCAGTGCCAACACCCTTTAAGGGAAGCCTTAACTACTATTCATTAACCACCTACAAGTCATGAGCTTCACTCCCAACTGACAGCTAACTTTCCAGAATCGGTATCAATTAGAGCCGTGGTCGGCAAACTGGGGCTCTTGAGCCACATGCGGCTCTTGGGCCCTTTGAGTGTGGCTCTTCCACAAAATACCACGGCCTCGGCGAGTCTATGTTGAAGAAGTGGCATTAGAAGAAGTTTAAAAAAGTTGACTCTCGAAAGAAATTTCAATCGTCGTCCTGCTGGTATTTGGCTCTGTGGACTAATGAGTTTGCCGACCGCTGAGTTAGAGGGATTTAATAATGCTACTGACCCCACAGAAGGAGATGTGGGGAGCTCAGTGCTGAGTATTCCTCCCCTTCAATCCTCCTCGGCCAGCCTTCCAGAGGGAAACCGGACAGAGAGAGAGAGAGAGAGGGAGAGAGGAGTTCCCCAAGAGGGAACACTGGCTGGAAGAGACCAGCCAGGTCCTGGCACGACCCGGCTATTTCTGGTAGGGCTTTCCCAATCTGCTCTGCAGGAGCATGCAGCCGTTCCTCTAGAGGAACCTGGGGTGCAACAGCATCTGATCAGAAAGAAGACAGGAACAAGAGCCCGAAGCCTGAAGGGAATCAAGAATCAAGGCTCAGGTGGCAGCAGAGAAGGGGCCGGGTGTGGTGGCTGTGGCTGGTGGCCGGGGCGGGCGGTGGCCGGGGCGGGCGGTGGCGGGGGTGGAGGCTCACTCGAGGGGGCCGGTGCTGAATTCTTGCTCGAGCCACTTTCTGCTTGTTGACAATGTTCATCAGCTTGATGGCATCGGCGCCCTTCACGTACACCACCGGCCTCTTGAGCGGGTCTTCCTGGCCCTGGTTGAGCTAAGGAGGAAGAGACGCTCCGGTTAGAGGCAGGCTTACTGTAAGCAGCAGGAGAGAGAGACCGAGAGAGAAAGGCTGGAGGAAAAGAATACGAAGCACCCGTTTGGAAACCACCCAACTCCTCAAGCATTACGGCCTTGGAGCTCCCAGACCGCAAGGCTGAGGATGAGGCTGATGAGGCTTGTTCCGGGCTGGACCGGGCAGACTGCAGGCCCGGAGGGTCTTGGGAAATGGCCCCTAAGTCCCAACTTTCCTGGCTCTTAGCCCTCTCCATAGACTGACGTCCACGCACGGACAGCTAACACCAGCAGACAATGCCAAGGCCCCGAGGCCACGGGACCGACAAGCCGAGCTACCCACAGGCGGTGCCTCTCCCGGGAGGGCCCGCGGGGTTACCTGGTCGATGGCCTCGGGGTTCTCAGACACGTCGAAGATGACCGCAGTGGCTCCCCGCTGCACGGCGCGCTTGGCCTGGCAGAAGGAAACAGAGCGGTTGGCATTCTGGGCCCCTGACCTCCCCTCTCTGTGCACACCTACCTTGAGAACACGGTGCGTGAGACTGGGTGAAGATAAAAAACACACAAAAAGACGGGGTACTCAGTCAACCTCTGTCTCCCTATCCAGCCTCAACATAAGAAACAAACTCCCGACCGGCAACCCGCCCCGTCAGCATAAAGGTACCGGCTCCAGCCTTTGCTGCTGTGAGCACAGAGCCACTGGCAACCAAAGCAGATGCCTTTGGTCCCTCTCTTGTGGTCCACCCTCCCCCCCCAGGTCACCCGGCCCGACAGCGGGAGCAGCGCACGGGGTGTTCCGGAAGGCGTCTCGAGATGGTCAGTTTTAAGGATGGACACCGGCCGAACACCCCCGGGGACACCGTCAGAGTGAAAAGCTACGAGAAATCGTCGTAAATGGGGATCTGGAGCAGTTGGCTGCCGAACCTGGCTGCACATCAGAAGCCACTCGGGCAGTGTGTAAAGCAGTTTCCTGGCTCCGACCACAGAGCCGGGTTCAGCGGGGCTGGAGGGGGGCCCAGGAAACAGCTCCGAGAGTTCTCTGAGGGATGCGGATGACTTAACTGCCTGGGAAACTATTGATCAGAGAGGAGATTAGAATGTTGTAGGAACAAATGAGGAGTGCTGAGGTTCTTTTTTTTTTTTTTTTTGGAAAAGGACTCCTTTCCATCCCAATGTAGCTTTTCATTTTATGTCCAGCTCAGTGGACATTGGCTAGAAGCTCCAGAAGAAAAAGACATAAAACATAACCTCTGCATTTAGGAATCTGAATCTTGTTAGGGAAGTAAGATAACCTCTCACACGGGACAAAGGGGGCTCAGAAGGATCAAAACCTCCTGTAAGGTTCAGGGCACATATAAGAATCAATCAATGAATGCAGAAATAAAGGAAACAATAAATCAATGTTTCTCTCCCTCTCTCCAAAGTCTCCAAGCTCTAACGTATTAAAATTTTGTTTTAATAAATCAAAAGCAAACAAACAAAAAGAATCATCACCCTATATAGTTGCAGCGTAAGAAAGCACCACTGGACCTAAGGGAGGAGGCGGCTAGACCGATGGCTCTGCCGCCCACTAGGGGGCAGACCGACCCCACCTTTCCAGAATGAGTCCATTCTCTGTGCTAACGAGCGGGACAGTGGAATCCTCAGGGACGCTGCCGAGTCCTCTGCAATTCGGGCACTCCGGGTGCTGCGCCCCCAAGCTGTCCTAGTTCTGCTCCGGACTCTTCCTTGTCGATCTGAGACTCGGTGTCTCTGAGTCTCCTCTGCTGCTTGTCCAGCCCTCCCCGTCTCATCACCACCCCGCTGCGGTCAGGAGTGACCCTTAAGAAGCTATTTATTCCCGGCTCTACTAGAGATCGAACCCACAACCCGGGCACGTGCCCTTGACCGGAATCGAACCCGGGGCCCTTCAGTCTGCAAGCCGATGCCCTGTCCACGGAGCCAAAGCAGCCAGGGCCCCGTTCCAATCCTGGACACTCCCCCGACTGTCCAGAGCCGGAGCTGTCCTACCACCTGCCTCCAGCAGGAGGGGGCATGACGGCACAGACTCCCCTGCCCGAGGCCAGCAGCCCGTGGACCCCAAGTCAGTCAGTGCTTGTGTGTCTTCTGCCCAGGTGGGTGTCCCCGTCTTTCACACTCTCCCGACGTGGCGAAGCGCCTGGAGGAACAGCGCGGAATACGAGGTAATAAACGGGACCTCTCGTTCCCGCACTTGGCTTTCATTCCACCATCAAACACACCAGACGGCACCCGAGGGGAGCGAGCCTTCAGAAGCATCTTGATCAGGAGCACCCCGCGCCCCTGCTTTGATGCCGGCACCTGGAGAGGCGGGTGGCTGTGGGCGAAAGCCTGCCAGACCGGGCGCGGGAGGCGTCCCTGCGCCCAGAGCGTGGCAGTCTCGGGGCGCTGGAGGGGAGGCAGGCGCTTTGGAAAAGACGCTTTCAACGTAATCTCGGGGTTGCTACTTTGAAGAGAGCCGGTCAATGTGAAGGTGCTTAAATCCCATTTACAGCCTGAACCTCAGAAACAGCCAGGCTCCTTGCCCGGGGATCTTTGAGAAAATGATGGTTCTCACAGTTGACTTAACTTTACGAGTCATGTTGGATGTCAGCTGATTTTAAATCGGGCCTGTTTCCTGCACGTACTGGGACTCAGCAGGGTCTTACTGCTGGGGAGCGGCCAGTTAGGAACCGGCTCGGGATTCGAGAGGCTGCACTAATCCCTATTTAGAAGACGACGCATTTATTATACCGTCCCCAAAGCAAATCTAAAGACACAGGACACTGCGTGGTCACACACTTTCCCCGTCGCCACATTTTAGGTGTGACTGATGACACACATTCCTTAAACCACCCCGGCACACTGCGGCTCTCTCTGGCCCCCGAGTGTGGCTCTTCCACAAAATACCACAGCCTGGGCGAGTCTATTTGGAGGAAGTGGCATTAGAAGAAGTTCAAAAAATTTGGCTCTCCGAAGAAATGTCAATCGTTGTACTGTTGATATTTGGCTCTGCTGACTAATGAGTTTGCCGACCACTGCCTTAAACCAGCCTTCCTAATCTTAGATCGCTGACCATTTTCCTAGTGCAGCTGGGTTAGGCTATTTCAAAAGCAATCGAAACCACAGTTGGGAGAACCTGATGGCCAGAAACACCCACAATTCTCAAGGTAAGGCTGTTTCAGAGACAGGACGGGCGGGATGCCCTGTGGATGTCGCTGGGCGAAGGTCAGGGGGAAGCTGGGCTGCGGCAGCAGAGGGCAGTGAAGGGAAAGGAGAGAAGGGCGCGAGAAGGGTGTGAACAGCAGGAAACAGGTGGGAAGTCCGGGCAAGTCCTCCCAGCAGCAGCCAAAGGCCTTGCCTTGCTGACCTCCGCATGCCCTTCCGATCGACCCCACCCGCTCAGGTATTTCTGCATCTTTCACCGGCTCTGCTGCTTTGATCAGGCGGGGCAGGTCCGCACCAGCCGGCAGCTTGACCAGAAGCCCAGCAGCGGAATGGGGAATGAAAGGTTGTCAAGGTGCTTTATTTACCTTTCCCGGCCTGACCCGGGGCTAGACAATGCCCGCAGCCACCGAAACAAGGATCAAAAGTGCAGACACCTGCACACGTGAGGTTTGTCAGGCACACGCCTCCGAGCCCTGCAGGACGGTCCCACTGTGCTTGGCACTTGCTGCCACGCAAGGCTCCCGCAGAGTTAGTGTGGTTTTCCCCTGAGGAGGTGCTTCTATCCTGATTCTTTTTAAAAAATGTTTTTATTGATTTTATTTACTTTTTAAAAATATATTTTATTGATTTTTTACAGAAAGTAAGGGAGAGGAATAGAAAGAAACATCGATGAGGAAGAAACATCCATCAGCTGCCTCCTGGATGTGCCCGCAACCAAGGGGCATGCCCTTGACCGGAATTGAACTTGGGACCCTTCAATCCAAAGACCGATGCTCTATCCACTGAGCCAAGGCGGCTAGGGCTGTTTTTATTGATATTAGAGAGAGGAAGGAAGAGGGATAGAAATCAATGAGAGTAAAACATTGACTGGCTGTCTCCTGCACGTCCCCACCAGGGCCTGAGCCCACAGCCCGGGCATGTGCCCATATCGGGGATCGAACCATCACCCCCTGCTTCATGGGTCGACGCTCAACCACTGAGCAACATTGGCTGGGCTGGCTGGCTCTTCAATTTCCAGACGTGAATGGGCATTCCGCCGAGAATATTGCTGTTACTACCTTGTGGACGGGAAAACTTAGTCTAGAGACTAAATTAGTGTCCATTAAATCCCGGAATTCCAATCAGGAATGGATCTGGCACTCGCTCGGTCTCCTGCGACTTGGTTTGGGGTTTGGTCCCACGGTACACTCACTCCTGAGGCCCTGGGCACACGCTCCATTTTTCACCTGTCACCTGTTTGTCAGGCACGGAATATGTTGTCCCCAGTGCCTAATCTTTATTGTAAGAAAAGCTTACCTCAATAGGAAATAACCCAAGAGATGACTAAAAACGTCCTTTGTCCCAAACTCCTGACCCCGGGGAAACCAAGGAAGCTGGAGTGTATCTGCTGATATGAAGACATGTACCTTCCTCCTCTCACAGGAAGTTCTGACATACAGGCGCTCCAAGCAGATTCTTTTTTTCCCTCCACTGAATACAATTTCGGTTGTCCTTGGGCTTTTTTGGACTTATCATAAGCTTCCAACAAGTTATTAAAAATTCATGGTAAATATTTTCAAGGCTGTGCTATATCCCTTCACATTAAATCTACTTACTCGTGTTTTGGATAGTTGAGCTTCTCCAGATTTTTATTGTAATTACCGCCACATTAAATAAATCTTGGCTTACATTTTCAGTTTCCTGAGGATGGAGGTCTGGGACTAAAGAAGATGAAGATTACTAAGAATCTTAATATAATCCACATAGGATTTTAATGCCCCTCCGCATAAACCCACATAACTCAGTTTGTCTGCAGTAATGACAAGATAGGATGGCACCAACAATGAGACAAGTTTATCAAGAGATTTAACTTCTGGGTAAACGGAAGGTTGGCTGGGAGAGGGAAGTCAAGTTTGTTAGTAATTCTTCATGATACTTCACACGCAGAAAGATAACCCAGAGTGAAGTATAAGTTGGTCATAACCTATCCTACTGATTCAAGGTCAAGTTCATGTGTGACCTCTCCCCTAAGACTGGCAAGTACTTCTCTTAAGTCAAAACAGCTCTTATTCTTTTCTGAGCTCTAATATCGCTAAGGATTTCTCCTCTGCTTACCACTTTCTATGATGCATTTCCCGCCAAAATATGACCCCCTTTAGTGTTTTTGCTTACTTACAAAAGTAACATGTGCTTGATGTGAATATTTTAATATAGCAGGTCCTTGAATAACTTGATTTTGTTCTAACGTTGATGAGGGAAAAAAAAAAAAACACTCCACAAAACACTGATTACCAGCTGGGGCCACTGTGCAGAGTTTGTGTGTTCTCTCCATGTCTGGGGAGTTTTCTCTGGGGACCCAGTTTGCTCCCGCACCCCCGAGACGTGCACATGAGGCGGAGTGGCGTGTCTGCAATGTGAGTGTGCGCGCCCCGCAATGAATGGTGTCCTGTCCAGGGTGGGGTCCCCTCACCTTGGGCCCTGAGCAGGCTCTGGCCACCTGCAACCCTGAACTGGAGTAAGTGGGTTGGAAAAGAATTTTCTTGTTATTCAGCGTTCTTAAATGTTTATTTCAATGTTTAACGTTAGAAGGATTTTAGGTCTTTGGAAGTCGGTGGTGTTTTTGTGAGCAGAAGATGCTGTAGGAACGTAACTCTTGTTTGTATCCGCTAGCCTGCGGTTCTGCCGGTTAAACGCGGCAGTTCCCGGTTCCCTATGGGGGACATTAGATGAGGACTCGCTGAGACTCTGAAAGTAAAAGCAGAAAACCCCTTCATCTTATCTCCTAGTTTTTAAAAATTTAATAAAAAAAAAATCCTCACTGGAGGATTTTTCCATTGCCTTTTTAGAGTAGGAGGGAGGGAAGGAGGGAGGGGAGAGAGACAGAGACAGAGATATGTAGAGAGAGAGAGAGATAGAGAGAGAAACACCGATGCAAAAGAGACACATCACTGGGTGCCTCCCACACGAGCCTCAACCAGGGCTGAGGACCCCAAACCTCAACTCTCCAGTGTGCAGGTCGAGGCTCTAACCACTGAGAAAACCGACCAGGGCTATCCTAGCTTTATAACAGTGTGGCTTATATCCTCCCATGTTGTTGTTTTTTTTAAAGCCATATTAGCAGGAATAAAATGCCTATGTATATACTCACATAGCAAAGTAACACTTAAATGTAAATTGAATGCATATACTGTTCTGTACTCCATTTCTCCCTTAACAATCTAGTCAACAACACTGATGTAGAAAAATGTCCCTTCTTCTCACCTACTACACATATTACTCCATTATGTGATTGTACCAGACTTTAAGACTTTCCTCCCGAAGGCATCAGAGGGTTTCTAACTTCTCTTTTCTTCTGTCCCAGATGACTTGATTGGACGGAATGTACAAATGAAAGACAGGAGTGGATGACGTGGCCCACGTGATAGACAAGGTGAAGGGAACCCCATCAGGCAGGACTTGCTTTGCTGACCAGTCTAACTGCTCACTAGTATGAACAGCGCTGCGTTTCTATTCTCATGCTTACCTGCTGGTGGCATCCACCCTTAAGATAAAGAGCCACAGAGGTCTTGCCCAAGCCAAAGGGCAGAGACCATCTTGAATGCCTCACCTGGGTGCTGGGCTCACCTGCCCGCGGGGTCTCATGGAGTCAGGGGGGGCTCTCCCTGACCAGCCTGCGCGCCCAGAAAGCCTAACAAAGCAGGCTGCCCCGGGATCGTCCGCACTGAACCAATTAACATAGCAGGTGGGGGTGAGTTTAACTCTATGTGTAGTGCCACTTAGGAATTTATGTAACAGCAGTAATTAGCCAGTTACTGTGTGTGCGTGTGTGTGTGCGTGTGTCTGTGTGCGTGTGCGTGTGTGCACGCGGGCTAGGCCCCGGGGACACATTCGGCAGTGAGCAGCGGGGTGGCAGGCTCCCTGGAAAGGCCAGGGGAGCCATAGGAATAGGCTGCAGCTTCGGAGCTTCCTTCCATGAGAATTGAGTGAGATCACAGCCACGGGGTCCCTTAGCCCCATCTCCACGGGAGCTTTCCCTCAAGAGGATCGGGGATGCCAGGTTTTCTTGGTCAGTATCCTTCGAGAAACGCTGACCACTCTCGAATCATTACCCCTGACACAGAGCACGTTAGGACCCTAGAGCAGTGGTCGGCAAACTCATTAGTCAGCAGAGCCAAATATCAACAGGACAACGGTTAAAAATTTCCTTTGAGAGCCAAATTAAAAAAATATATATGTTGTATTGATTTTTTACAGAGAAGAAGGGAGAGGGACAGAAAGTCAGAAACATCGATGAGAGAGAAACATCGATCAGCTGCCTCTTGCACGCCCCCCACTGGGGATGTGCCCCGCAGCCAAGGTACATGCCCTTGACCGGAATTGAACCTGGGACCCTATCCACTGAGCCAAACCAATTTCGGCGAGAGCCAAATTTTTAAAACTTAAACTTCTTCTAACCCCACTTCTTCAAAATAGACTTGCCAAGACTGGTTTGGCTCAGTGGATAGAGCGTCGGACTGCGGACTGAAGGGTCCCGGTTTCAATTCCGGTCAAGGGCATGTACCTTGGCTGCGGTCACATCGCCAGTAGGGGGCGTGCAAGAGGCAGCTGATTGATGTTTCTGACTTTCTATCCCTCT
Source organism: Antrozous pallidus (assembly GCA_027563665.1). NCBI lineage: Eukaryota > Metazoa > Chordata > Mammalia > Chiroptera > Vespertilionidae > Antrozous > Antrozous pallidus. The sequence continues at coordinate 4,268,419 of CM050528.1, forward strand.
CCCTTCCGCTCTGTAAAAAAATCAATAAAATATATATTTTTAAAAAATAGACTCGCATGTGGCTCTCGAGCCACAGTTTGCCGACCACTGCCCTAGAGGCTATTTCTACCGGGCAGCCCCAATTTTGGGGGTCACGTGCTTTTAACAGCAACTCCTGTCAACACCCTCCCCCGCCACAGGAGGCGTTCTGGGACCCAGTGCATGTGTTACATGGACACTAAGGTTAGGCGTCATCACCCCACCCCCTCCCCGCTGTGACCCACAGGTAGGAAAGACAGGGGTGTGGCGGAGATCTACATTTTTATCTGGAAAACAATGTATAGAGAATATATACATCACAATTTGAACAAGACGGTTATTGTCAAGAAAACACTCAACTCTGCAGTTCAATCTGCCAAGTATTGAAGAGGGCCAACTGTGTGCCGGGCACCCCAGGAAAACGACAAGCCAGGACCTTCTAGAAGTGTCTGAATCACGCACACCCCCGCTGCTTGTTGAGCAATGAGCGTGCTGAAAAGTCTCTCCCCTTCTTATCCACCCAGGAGCTCACTGTGGCTCTCGTCCGTCATGCTTCCAACATGTGACCCCAGGGGGCAGAAACATGACTGTGGAGAATCCAAAATGGCGCCGGAGTCCCAGGGCTTGGTTCCTGTGACTTGGCACCAGCATTTTGCTTCAGCTGGGGTCCCCAAGACATGCATGGGGTCTTGCAATGGGCCTCCCCTTCATCCAACCCTTACCCTCCTACAAGCTGGACCCCCTCTTCAGGGAACTGGCCCCTCCCGACGATGGTGTGGGGCAGGTCAGACTGAAGCCCTCTGCCCTCACCCCGACACTCAACTGCTTTCCAGATCCATCCACTGTTTCTCCATCCCCACAGCTGCCGCCTGCCTAGGACACCACCCTTTCCAGGTGACTCACAACACCCTCCCTTGGGGGTTCCCCAGCCCACCCCGCCTGCTTCCGGGTAGGGTTTCCCTTCAGTGACAGAGGGTCCTTTCCAAGTCACTGATGTGACCGGAACCCCGCTCCTTGAATGACTCTGCACTGCTCTTAGGATAAGACGTAAGCTCTGCACTGCTCCTCACAAGCCAACACCCGGCTCCCAGTCTGACTGGCTGAGCGTCTGTGAGTTCTCTGACCTCCTGCCTCCTTCCCACCGAGGACCACACTACTGACCCCACACCAGCCAACACGGCCGGCCTTTCCCCTTCTCTGCCCGGGCTCAGGTCTTCCTCCCTCTGCAGGTTACAGCGCCGCGGCCTGCCCCTGCCCACCACGGCGGCTCTCGTGCCGTCACATAGTCATTGGTGACTGGAAGGCGCGCCTCTCACTGGAGGCAGCCAAGTGCGGAGCTCTTCCCGGGAGAGTCCCCAGCACCCAGCAAGGGGCCTGCGAGGGGGAAAAGGCCAAGAAATGTTTGCTGATTAACCTCAAAAGGATCAGCCTTTTGCCCTCGGGGTGAGCGTCAAATGCCCGGCCTTGGACTCTGCGCTCAGACACCACTCCTGGCCCCGGGGTCTCCTTTGAGTCGGAAACTGAGAAAGTCCGTTCCCTCCCAGGTCTGCTGGGAGCTCCCTGTCGCCCGCATTGTGGCCGTTCGGGGCGTGCTCTCTCGGTAACCAGTGCGGGTCTTCTGCCGGAGTGTCACTGCCCGGCCTCTGATTGGTGGCTGGTTCCATGCAGATGCCACTGTCTCCAGGCGACTTTGGCCCCTGCCACTGAAAATGGCTGGGCTGGCGGGGGCTGTTATCGGGCCCAGGCCCCTGTGTGAGCACATCTTTGATGTCAGGGCTCTTAGAAAACAAGTCTGTGCGCTTGCAGAGTCAGTGCCGACACTCCACTCCGGAGGGAGGAATGCGGCCCCTTCAGAACTCTCACCAAAGGGAAGCCGACAAAATGCAAAATGACCCGCCCGGGGCACAGCCGCGGGAGCCAAAGGCACCAACCACATGAGATGCGGGATTTTTTTCTTTCCTTCCATTAGCTCTGAGGCGAGGACCTCAGAGACTGAGGAGTGCCCCTGAGAGGGGCGGCCTCCCCAGCGGGGGTGAGGGTCTGGAGCATGGCCTTCTGGGAGAACTGGGGGCAGATTCTCACCCCCAAACTCAACGGTGCAGGGCAATGAGCCCATAGCCCAGGCTTGAGCGGCACTTCCCCCTGAGGCCCGCGCCTCCTACACATCGCTGCCAGGAACGCAGGGCGCCAGTGCCCAGCCTGCTCCTGCTGCCCCTGCCCCTGCCCCTGCGGCCAGCGAGGGGCAAGGGGCATCGAGACCACCCAGCCAGTCCCAGAGACTGGCCACGTCTGATGCCCAGCAGTCCCTCCCGCTGGTCCTCCCGGAGTCCAAACAGTGGGAACTCACAGGGTCCCTGGAGGCCGCTGGGTGGATGTCAAACCTCCCCTCGCTGCTTTCTCCTTCCCTCCACCCCATCTTCTCCCAGGCACCAGCCTCTGATTTCTCTGCTCAGCAGCTGTTCCCTGAAGCAAGAGTCCCTGAGGTCGGGGAGCTTTCTCGCCAGGGGCCGGGCCTTGTAGGAACCCTCTTGACCGAGCCCCGTTTTCCTCCAGAACCTTTCACTCCAAAGGAAACGAGGTCACGTGCCATAGCACATGGGTACCGGGTGAGAAAATCCTGGTGCCCGGGAGGGAGCGGGTGTCCCAAGGAAATGGGAGGGGAGGGACCCTAACACACACAAACCGTAGGGGAGCCCCCTGCCACTCTGGAGGGGATGCACTCCGCTTAAAAAAAAAAATACCCGGTTTCTTTTTCACCAAAGCAAACTTGCAGCGCGTTTACTTAGTTCACTTTCTAATCCAAGGCCTAAAGGGGATCGACACGCCGAACAGTTGCAGAAGAAGGGGGGGGGGGGAGTGAGGGAGAGGGTCGCGGGGGGTGGGGGTTGCTGGGTGGCCAGGAGGCTTCACTTTGGGGGGCGGGTGGAAGGCGGTGGGTGCAGGGTGAGGGTGGGTGGTGCAGCCCCGTCCCGCTCCACTGGCTCCTGGCTCCGGGGCTTGGCTGCAGCCCGGCCTGACCTTCCAGGTTTCCCTGGCAGAAGATCAAAGCGCTGAAGCCACAAACACGGCTCAGAACTGGGAGGCCCTGGCGGCCTCCCCCCAGGTTCCCTCCCCCGCCCCCCCAGCCAGCCAGGCTTCTCCCCGCCCACCCAGACCCCGCCCCCTCCGCTTCCCCCGCCCCCAGGCCCTCCCCCCCAGCGGGGGGTGGCTCCCATCCGGCCTTCCCTGACCCGAGCCGGCCGCACCCCCGCACCGGGGGAAGGTATTTCTCGCCATAATTAACGTCATTAAGCCTGGGGGGGGGGGGCCTGTGGGCCCGGGCTCTGAGCTCCGGAACGAAGATGATGCGTGTTAAGTCCCAGCTGAGATTATGCTGAGCTCCCTCGGAGACATGTAGCGGCGAGAATCAGCGGCTCGGTTGGTGGTTAGGGCTGCCCGAGTTTAGCGTGTTCTTCTCAAAGGACGCAGCAGCCTCGCTTAATTTCGCCCATTTAAAGGGGCGACAGAAGCGGCCGCGCTCCGCAGCCACTGTCACGGCGCCATCCCCTGGGCTGGTCGCCTTCCTCAATCGGAAAGTCCTGGGTGTCAAAAGCAAACGCACTTCCCTCGATCTTAATCTCAAACGCAGACATCCAGACCACTTCCCCCAAATACAAGGATCCTCTTTGTCTCAACACCTGACAAGGAGCCCCCCCCCGAAGCCCAGGAAACCCGTCCACGCCTCCGCGCCCTCCTCCCCATGCCACTCACTGCTTAGGGGGGCAGTTGATTGTTTCAGAGGTGTCCACACCAGGAAAGGGAAACTTTGGGAAGAACTTGTTTGTTGCTGTCTTGAGTTGAATTTCCAGAAGTCGCACTTCAGGCCAAATTGTATAAAGTCAGCAATTAGAAACTTCAAAGAGGACCACCCCCTTCTCTGCATATGGCAGCGAGCGCTTGTTTAATTATAAACAAGTGTTAATTGGGTGGCGGCATCAGGCTTCACAGACCCTACGGGAGCCTCCCTTTTGGCCCAGAGGTGGGGGGACAGGGTCTCTTTGAGGGCCGAGGGCTGAGCCCCTCCCCCCTGGAGCCAGCGAGCAGGGCAGACTTGGTTCTAAGCCTTGGCCCATTGGGAGAGGCAAGTGGGGAGACTTAGAAAATACCCCCGCCTGAGTCCCGCCCCTGGAAATGATGATTTCATCACTGTGGAATGGGACCGCCGCAGACCATTTTCCCCAAAGTGTCTCAGTTCGTTTGAAAATGTAGGTAGGGCTGAGAAACACTGGGCCCCGACTGGGCCCCCCTGGGCTTTCCAGGGGTACGTGCACATGCGGACACCCCAGCCTCAAGGCCAAGGTCTGTCTGTCTGTTTACCCTTCCTGGGAAGAGAGAGGGGTGTGCTGCCAGGGCAGTCTGCCCCCAGAAGGGTGTCCTGGAGAAGTGGTCTGCAAGCCAGCACGGGGTCATCTGGGGGGGAACTCAGGGAACCCCCACCCCCCTGAACTCTTCCCTGGGGTGGGCCGGGAGTTTTAGAAGCAGGGCCTCTCCTGCCTTGTCTCGGGGCAGTACTGGTCCAAAGCATCAGACTCCAAGGGGGGAAAGTACCCACTATGTGCCAGGCAAGGCAGTCAGTGCTTTCCAATGGCCCAGAACCTGCACAGCATCTCCGCAGGCAGGCGAGGTGGCTGGCGGTGATCCCTATGTGACAGCTGGATGCTCAGAGGTGACGTCACCCAGCCTCAATGAGGAGAGGTGACATCTGACCTCAGCCTCTCTCCATAAGCCCAGGCTAGAGAAAACCCCTGTTATCCCAGGGCAGTGGTCGGCAAACTCATTCGTCAACAGAGCCAAGTATCAACAGGACAACGATTGAAATTTCTTTGGAGAGCCAAATTTTTTCAACTTAAATTTCTTCTAACGCCACTTCTTCAAAACAGACTCGCTCAGGCCGTGGTATTTTGTGGAAGAGCCACACTCAAGGGGCCAACGAGCCGCATGTGGCTCGAGAGCCGTGGTTTGCCGACCACTGTGCCAGGGGTTTCCAAATTCAAGCATGATGGAGATGTGTACACATACAGAAACGTGAAAGTTGAAACGCCAAGTATTTCATCGACAGCTTATGGAAGTGTTGTATTTCCCAGTCTGCCAAGGAAATTCCAGATCGCTCTTATCCTAACCCGTCTGGCCTCTCATCTTGGAAACTCCCTTTACCGATGTCACGAAGCTCGTATAGTCAACATCAAGAGGGTTGGCACCGTGGCAAGTTCTACTTTTGTCCAGGATCAGCCGCTGAAAGCCAGGTCTGAAGCTATTTCATTCAAACAAGTTCTGTCCGTTGCCCTTTTAGCCAACGCGAGCTCACCCGCAGTGCAACTTTCCCTCGGATACGTCTCAAAAACCGATCCAGACTGCTCACAAATGGCCCTCTCTGTACATACTGTATTGACTCTAATGACTCCCTGTATCTGTGACTTTGTATTACTAGTATACAAATCTCTTAATTTCATAACGAAATCGCTGATAACAGCAACAAAACCAAATCTCTCTCCATGCCCCCTCACCTGCTATTCTCATCCGGGTGCAGTGTGAGGAGACCCCTAACCAGGGTGAGCTTCAGGAAGCAAACAGCCTGAAGGTGACCTGTGATTAGGCAGGCCAACGCGAGTTCTTTTTATTTTTGAAATAGATTTCTGTTGATTTCGGAGAGGAAGGGAGAGACAGAGGGAGACAGAGACAGAAACATCTGTGGTGAGAGAGAAGCATGGACTGGCTGCCTCCTGCACGCCCCCAACTGGGGATGGAGCCCGCAACCGGGGCCTGTGCCCTGACCCTGAATCAAACCAGCACCCTCCTGGTTCACAGGTCCACACTCAACAGCTGAGCCCCAAGTGCTTTTGCGCATGGCCATGGGGGCTGGGGAGGGGGAGGAGTGTCAGCTCCATCGCTTGGGCTGAAGTCCTGGCTCACCTTACCCAGCAGGTGTGGCGACCTTTCTGTGCCCCCAGCTGTTCACCTGTGCGATGGGATAACACTAAGAGGAGGCATCTCACAGTTGTTGGGAGGGAGACTAGATGAGACGATGCCAGGCACATGGCAGGCATTTAGGCACAATCTCCTTCCTCTGGATACACTGTGGGTGTCTCCTTTGGATACAGTGTCTCCTTTGGATACAGTGTCTCCTCTGGATACAGTGTGCGTGTCTCCTTTGGATACAGTGTCTCCTTTGGATACAGTGTCTCCTTTGGATACAGTGTCTCCTTTGGATACAGTGTCTCCTCTGGATACAGTGTGCGTGTCTCCTTTGGATACAGTGTCTCCTTTGGATACAGTGTCTCCTCTGGATACAGTGTCTCCTTTGGATACAGTGTCTCCTTTGGATACAGTGTCTCCTTTGGATACAGTGTCTCCTTTGGATACAGTGTCTCCTCTGGATACAGTGTGCGTGTCTCCTTTGGATACAGTGTCTCCTTTGGATACAGTGTCTCCTCTGGATACAGTGTGGGTGTCTCCTCTGGATACAGTGTCTCCTCTGGATACAGTGTCTCCTCTGGATACAGTGTCTCCTCTGGATACAGTGTGGGTGTCTCCTTTGGATACAGTGTCTCCTTTGGATATAGTGTCTCCTCTGGATACAGTGTGCGTGTCTCCTTTGGATACAGTGTCTCCTCTGGATACAGTGTGCGTGTCTCCTCTGGATACAGTGTCTCCTCTGGATACAGTGTCTCCTCTGGATACAGTGTGCGTGTCTCCTCTGGATACAGTGTCTCCTTTGGATATAGTGTCTCCTCTGGATACAGTGTGCGTGTCTCCTTTGGATACAGTGTCTCCTCTGGATACAGTGTGGGTGTCTCCTCTGGATACAGTGTGGGTGTCTCCTTTGGATACAGTGTCTCCTTTGGATACAGTGTCTCCTCTGGATACAGTGTGCGTGTCTCCTTTGGATACAGTGTCTCCTCTGGATACAGTGTGCGTGTCTCCTTTGGATACAGTGTCTCCTCTGGATACAGTGTGGGTGTCTCCTTTGGATACAGTGTCTCCTTTGGATATAGTGTCTCCTCTGGATACAGTGTGCGTGTCTCCTTTGGATACAGTGTCTCCTCTGGATACAGTGTGGGTGTCTCCTCTGGATACAGTGTCTCCTTTGGATACAGTGTCTCCTCTGGATACAGTGTGGGTGTCTCCTCTGGATACAGTGTGGGTGTCTCCTCTGGATACAGTGTGGGTGTCTCCTCTGGATACAGTGTGGGTGTCTCCTCTGGATACAGTGTGGGTGTCTCCTCTGGATACAGTGTGGGTGTCTCCTCTGGATACAGTGTGGGTGTCTCCTCTGGATACAGTGTGGGTGTCTCCTCTGGATACAGTGTGGGTGTCTCCTTTGGATACAGTGTCTCCTCTGGATACAGTGTGCGTGTCTCCTTTGGATACAGTGTCTCCTCTGGATACAGTGTGCGTGTCTCCTTTGGATACAGTACGCATGTCTCCTTTGGGCGCCGCCCCCCACCCCCCTTTTTAATGTGTGAACACAGGATTTTTCTCTTCTCCAGGGAGGAGAGCTGAGGCATCCCGCCTGCTCCTTCCTGCAGGCCGGTTCCCATGGAGAGCAGCAGGCTCTCAAGAGTCACAGCGACTCTCCCTTCCGCAGGGTTCTGGAGGGCGGTGAGACTGTGCTGTATTGATACGCACACAGAACATCAGGTTTAGGGCAAGAAATGATGCCCTGGCACAAAACAGGAAGAAGGTGGTCATTGGCTGCCAGCCCAGCAGCATCTGGGAACACCCTGGGGAGCTTTTTAAAAATGCAGGGTCAGCTGAATCCGGTTTGGCTCAGTGGATAGAGCCAAAGGGTCCCGGGACTGAAGGGTCCCGGGTTCGATTCCGGTCAAGGGCATGTACTTTGGTTGTAGGCTCATTCCCAGTGGGGGGTGTGCAAGAGGCAGCTGGTCGATGTTTCTCATGGATGTTTTTGACTTCCTATCCCTCTCCCTTCCTCTCTGTAAAGAATCAATAAAAAGTATTTTAAAAAATAAAAATAAAAATGCAGGGCAGACCCCCTCCCCTCCCCAGACCGAGGGTGGCTGGCATGGTGGGCCTGGCCTCTGCAGGTGAAAGCTCTCTGGGCTGGTTCCCGGGGAAGTGCCAAGACGAGCAGCCACAGACCAGGCCCTGAGGAGGGCAGAGGACAGACGTGGCCGGGATGTTCCTAATTCCAGCCCTTCAGTCCTGCTCCTCCCGCTCAGAACGGCCAGACTGAATCCTCTCTCAGGCACAGCACTCGGTTCTGGAAAACCACCGCACACTACTCTAGCTCATACTTCCGGAAAGCCGGAAGTTAAAAAGAAAAATATGCTTCAAGGCAGTGCACACCTGAGGCTCTGAGGGGTGTCTGGTTGTGGGAATGATACCCCAAAAGCAGAAGCTTGGGGTCCCTCATGATTCTGGAGTCTTGGGGTCAGCCCTTCACATGGCACCTGGTACCCAGCAGGTATACCGCGAACGCTACAGGGCACAAATGCTGGGGGGTGGGGGGCTGTGGGCACAAGAGCCATTGTCTATCCCATATGGAGCAAGATACTGGGGCTCACAGCAGAGGCTCCGTGGGCTAGGCCTTTGAACTCCACGGGCATCTCAGGACCTTGAACAAGGGCAGGACAGAGCAACAGAGTGCAAGCTCCAGAAGTCTTCTGCGGTAACAAGATGACAGATATTTCAAAAGATGAGAATCTGAAGGACGCCATTTTCAAGTTTGAGTCCCATTTCTCTTCACAAAACACACGCTTTCAAACACTCTCTGAACTGAGTTACCCAAGTCGCAGAACTTGGATGCCAATTGCTCAGCTAATAGCCGCTTCTCTGTAATAAGTCATGACAGCTTTTGCCCTTAGGAGCAATTCTGGCGACAGGGACGAGGGATGCCGCTGCAGCAGCTGAGGTCATAGGTTAGGCTTTTAAACGTAATATGAGCTAATCCCAGAAAGGCCATTCTTTAGTGTTTAATTAAAAGAACAAATGCCAAATCCCATTTCTACAGGCCAACGAGTTGAAGGCCATGATGAAACTACATTCTTTTTTTTTTTTTAAATACATTTTATTGATTTTTTACAGAGAGGAAGGGAGAGGGACGGAAAGTCAGAAACATCGATCAGAGAGAAACATTGACCAGCTGCCTCCTGCACAGCCCCTGCTGGAGATGTGACCGCAACCAAGGTACATGCCCTCGACTGGAATCGAACCTGGGACCTTTCAGTCTGCAGGCCGACGCTCTACCCACTGAGCCAAACCGATTTCAGCTACACTCTTACTTTTTTTTTCAAAATGCATGCCAGTCCTGGTACTCCATGAAGAGCCATCACAATGGTGGTGGTGGTGGTGCCAGGGGAAGGAGAAAGGCCGAAAGACACCAGCTGGCCTTCCCGAGGCCGAGAACAGACATGAGCTGGAGAACAGGATGTTCTCGGGCATCCCGACCAGGTGTCAGGACTGCAGCAACAGCACTTCCTGCTGCTGGGTCCCCTGTCTCAATCCATGCCCCTCCATCGGGGCTGCAAAGCAGTTGGGGGGGGGGGGGATAAGGGGCAAGTTCCCACCTGTGCAGAGTGAGCAACCTACTGATTTAGAGGAACAAAGTTAGACCAACAAGGAAGACAAATGGATTAAGAGCTCGAACTGTGTGAGACCACCTTGAAAGATGCTCAAAAACAGGCCTGGCATAGATGAGCTTGGAGGAGGAGGATGTGGGTTACAGGCTGGCACGGTCAGCGAGGGCTCCATTGAGACCACGCTGTCCGGATGCAGAAGGGAAGGCTGGCCAGGAGCTGGGCTGCGGCGGCAGACCTTTCGGACACATACCGAGTGTCAGAAGGGAAGGGGCGCCCAAACCGGTTTGGCTCAGTGGATAGAGCGTCGGCCTGCGGACTGAAGGGTCCCAGGTTCGATTCCGGTCAAGGGCATGTACCTTGGTTGCGGGCACACCCCCAGTAGGCGGTGTGCAGGAGGCAGCTGGTCCATGTTTCTCTCTCATCGATGTTTCTGACTTTCTGTCCCTCCCCCTCTCTGTAAAAAAAATCAGTAAAATACATTTTTTAAAAAACGGGTAGGGTTCTCAAGAGGCGATGCTTGGTGATCAGGCATCACTAGTCCACTCCCGAGGCCATCATATAAACATGACTGCTACTGGCTGACTCGGCTGTCTTCGGTAGCAGCCAGCATGCCCGCAGGTGAGTGTCTGATTCACAGCATCCAAGCGGCCCCTGTGGTTCACGGCCATTTTGGGGTCACTACCCGAAATTTTATTCTCCCTGGATGGGGTTTCCTGACCCCCACACAAGGCTCAGTCTGACAGCTGGGTGCTTCTAGGCAAAAAGCTGAATTGTAAGTGACCGTTATTCCCAGGACTTGTTAATTCAGCACACTAACCCAACACCTATCCTGATGTAGACACGTCTGCTGAAAAGACCCAGGCCTAAAAGACTTCGTCTCTCTCCTCAGGGAGCTCTAGTATCACATTAGAGACCCTGTATGCACAGCAAGAAATACTCCTTGAATAGGGCAGGGTGTGTGTGTGTGTGGGAGAGAGAGAGAGAGAGAGAGAGAGAGAGAGAGAGAGAGAGAGAGAGAGAGGGGAGGAAGGACAAGGGGGAGGAGGAAAGGTACTTGCTGATAGAGTACACATGTCTTCATCTTATGTCAGACCTCAGTTCACCCCGTGAATGGCACACCTCAACAGTAAACTCGTGCTGGCTCAGAACCCTCACTCAGCAAATATTAAAACATCTACTCAATACGAACACATATCCAACAACAAGTATATGGGCAATTATTATTTCAAGAAGGCAGATTAACTTTAAAGTATAGTTTGATAGCCTTTACTGTTGTGGAAAATTGAAAATAAAACCAGTTAATGACTTTAAAAGTCGTTCCTGTGAAAGGGACTAAAAGGGACTGGCAACCACAGAGGCGGAGCGGGGCTGGGTCACTTCCTTTGGTCAATAACCGGCTGGCGATGGTGTCATTAAGAAAAGGGCTTCTTGGGAAGGAACACCTTAATCCCAGGAAAAGGAAAGCGTAAAAAGGTTATATTAAGGGAATCAGGGATAATCTCTGTCAATTACCCGGAGCCTTTCCTGTTGGGGAAGCCTCAAAAAGCACAGGAAAAGAGCTGGGTCACCATCCAGACGCTTACCCTTTGTTTTACGATCCCGGAGTTTGGCAGTCTGGTCTGTGGGTAAGGGGAGACAGCTAAGAAACTTCAGGTGCTGTGTTAACACCCTCCCACCCCCCCAACACGCAGATCAGTGGAGAATATGCCAACACCGGCTCAAGAGCACCCACCATCACGAGGACACGGAGACTGGCTGGCATCATTCTGAGGCTAAAGGAGTCAAAACGAGTACTCTACATCGGCTCGAACATTTGGAAGGACCGATGAGGCAAATCTAGAAGACAGACTGAGCCTGCTTTGCTTGGCCCCAAGAGGCAAGGTGGCCCACCTCAAGAGTCACCGCAGTCCTCATGCAGAGGGACAGAGGGGGCCGCTTAAGCAACAGTGACTTTGACTATGGCCCATCTGAATCGGTTAAGGGCCTGCCAGTCCTGGAATGGGATTAAAGCGCACCCAGTCCCCTGTCCCAGCTTTGCAAAGGATGCAGTGACTTCCCAAGGTCAGAGTGTGACTGTATCCTGTCAACCCCGCCCCCCACTTCTTTATAGGCCATTAACTTTAGTCATGTCCACGTTTTTCTTTTTGGGGGGAAAATCATAACTTAGGGCACTTGAGGGTTAGTTTTCCATAAATAGCTGAAAGGTATATTTAACCAGCACCCATAAATATTTTGTGTATTATTTTAAGAAGTCATTGCTAGAACATTCCTATACAAAGAGATCTGAAGCGGAACATTTAAGGAAGAATTTTTAAAAGGTGACAGTGGTTGGCAAACTCATTAGTCAACAGAGCCAAATATCAACAGGACAATGATTGAAATTTCTTTGGAGAGCCAAACTTTTTAAACGTAAACTTCTTCTAACGCCACTTCTTCAAAATAGACTCGCCCAGCCCGTGGTATTTTGTGGAAGAGCCACACTCCAGGGGCCAGAGAGCCGCCATGTACTGACCACTGCCTTGTGAAAGGAAGAAGGTTGACTGTAATGGTCTTGATTGAGGACAGGTGTATGTTAGCTCAGAAAGGAGATTTAGTCTTTAAAAGATTTGTAAATTAAAATAATTTCAAATGTGCCAATTGAATTCACCATAAACCAATTGAATTCACCATAAAAAAGTACTCTGGTAAGTACTTTGAAACAATAAAAGAAGTCCTCTAATTTCCCCCCATACACAGAGTTTGCTTCCACTGAGGTTAGGGCATAATTCCAACTTCTAAAACACAGGAATTGGCCGAAACCGGTTTGGCTCAGTGGATAGAGTGTCGGCCTGTGGACCAAAAGGGTCCCAGGTTTGATTCCGGTCAAGGGCATGTACCTTGGTTGCAGGCACATCCCTAGTAGGGAGTGTGCAGGAGGCAGCTGATGGATGTTTCTCTCTCATCGATGTTTCTGACTTTCTATCCCTCTCCCTCTCTGTAAAAATAATCAATAAAGTATGTTTTTAAAAAGTAAAACACAGAATTGACTGAAGCCAGAGCCTTTCAGAGAGCACCCAGGCCCGTTATTCTGCAGGTGTATCATCACATACACAGCCCTGTTCTCATCATGTCAGGAACACATGTTACATTCAGACACGATGCTGGGCAGGGACCAACAAAGACTTAGAAATACCAGGAGCCCAAGGCCCCGAGTTCATTTTTAGCTTCAGGAGGTGCACCCAGGATCAGGGTCTGACAGTCAAGAGGAGGTTAGGTTTGGGGGTCATGTTAACAGCTAACAGATGAAGTTACAGATTAACCCATCACCGGCATTAGCTGGTTAATGTACAATTTTGTAGGTAACTTCAATAGTCCTGGCCCAAGTTCAGAGTAAAAAAAGCAGTGTTCCCTTTTCTTATTTAAAAAGGAATAACTATTGATACAGCCAACATGGATGAATCTCAAAGTAATTATGCTGAGTTAAAGGAGCTAGATTAAAGAGGAGATATTGTATAATTTCATTTATATAAGACTATAAAATTCAAACTACGGTAGGAGAAAGCAGATAATGGTTGTCTGGAGATTGGCTAGGGACAGAGAGGAGGGGGAGGAAAGGACTTTAAAGGCACTTGAGGGAACTTTTTTTAGAGTGATGGAAAGTTCATGATGTGTGTGTGTGTGTGTGTGTGTGTGAGAGAGAGAGAGAGAGAGAGGAAGAAAACTTATCAAATTGTACACTTTAAATATGTGTGTTTATTATCTATTATACTACAATACAGAACTTAAAAAAAACAGTGGTAAGGGAGAATCCACAAATATTCTCTTCCCATTATTGCTCTTATTGCTTAAAAACAAAATTTTTATGGCACAAATAAATGAATGCTGTTAATTTTAGTTCATCTACTAGGAAAAGTCTCAAGCTGGTTTTACAAATTATCCAGATTGAGCAAGATAATACCGCCTTCTGCTATCTAAAACTACATCAGTGTTCCGACACAAACCCATTCTCAATGAACCTGGATGAGTGGGAAAGTTGGACCAGCAACACGGAGCCTGCAAGGAGTCTGGGAAGCAAGCAGACTCCCAGGCTGGCACGCTCGAGGGGATATTCCATCAACGTAAGGGTGGTCAGGGCTGCGGAGGGGCTTGTGCGCATGTGTCCGTGCCATTGCTACTGCTGCCCGTCATCAGGGGAGTAGTCCCCAGGGATTTTTTAAAATTCCTAGTTCTGCCAAAACCGGTTTGGCTCAGTGGATAGAGCGTCGGCCTGTGGGTTCGATTCCGGACAAGGGCGTGTACCTTGGCTGGGGGTACGTGTCCCCAGTAGGGAGTGTGTAGGAGGCAGCTGATGGATGTTTCTCTCTCATCGATGTTTCTGACTTTCTATCTCTCTCCCTTCCTCTCTGTGAAAAAATCAATAAAATATATTTTAAAAGTGAAAATAGAAAATTCCTAGTTCTATTACTAAATAGATGCCCTTGGGCAAGCCGCTTCCCGTCTGATCCTCAGTTTGCTCATCTGCAGGACTGGGACAGTGACAGGACTTCATAAGGCTCCTGAGGGGATCAAATGGCTCACGGACATAAAGCGCTTGGCACGGTTAGGCACCAATTAGTAGCGGCACGATGGCTGCTCGCGGCTCCAGTCTGAAATGAGTAATGGCAGGAAGAGGTGTTGATTGCCGCTAATCAGACAATGCTGCTCTGAGAGAGGAACTCGGCTCTGAGTTCTGAACTGGGTGTATCTGTGTCTGTAGCAGTTGCTTTAGCTCCGTGTCCTGAATACAAGCGCCACTGTTCCCCCCCTGACCCATCTTTTCAGCTTTCATTCGGAGCAGAACTGAAACAACCTCTCCACAGTTACCGGGGTCTTCATAATTTCACCTGCTCCGCTGTGATCTTCCATTTTTCCTGGCTCCACTGAGAGTCACACAATTGATCTAAAGAAGCAAAAGGCTTCTCCTGCCAAGTGTGACAAGACATTCACACCTGTCAGAGTAGAGGGAGGTGGAGTTTATGTCGAAAGCCTCTGGTCACGTGACTCACTCTGGCCAATGGCTCGCTAGCAAATAGGATGCAGGCAGGGGCTTGAGCAGTGCCTGTGCATGGGGCTTGCCCTCTTTTCCTGCTGGGAGCCCCGAGAAGACCCGGTGAAGAAGCCTGGGCTGGCCTTCTGGATGATGGGAGGCCGCATGGAGAGAGGGCACAACTGTTTCCGGTGGAGCCCCGACACTAACAACAGACCACAGAGATCAGCCCAGTGCAGAGGTCGGCAAACTCGTCAACAAAGCCAAATAATAACGGTACAACTTCTTCTAACGACACTGCTTCAAAACAGACTCGCCCCAGGCCATGATATTTTGTGGAAGAGCCACACTCAAGGGGCCAAAGAGTCGCACGTGCCTCGAGAGCCGCAGTTTGCCGACCACTGGCTAGTGGGCCCAGGCCCGCAGAATCATGAACAGATGAAAACGATTGCTGATTTTAAAATACTAAGCTTCAAGGTAGTTTGTCGCACGCCTGTGCAAGCTGAACGCTCAAGGTCACGCTACCTCACCTGGGTGTCCTCTGTGCAAACCCCCAGTCCAGTGAACGCTGCCTGGTGCCCATGACCCTGCTTCCCTTTCTCTCAGATGCTCCGATTCCCTGTGCTGACTCTTACATCGTCCCACTCACTCCCTGTTTGCTCTGGAAATTTCCATACACTAATACCCTATTTACAGATCTCTCTCCTCAACTCCTCCTCCGTCTCGTTTACTGGCTTTCCCCTCTCGCCATCCCTCACGCCAAGTTTCCCTCTGAAGTCCCGTGCTGGTCCCCTCTCTTCCCGGTCCAGACCATTCAGACTCTCGGGTCTGAATACACGTTCCCACCCAATGATTTCCCAACCTTCACCTCCAGCCGTGACCCCTTCCTTGAATTCCAGGGCTCCAATCCAACACAACCAAAACCAGTCATCAAGTTTCTCTCCGAGCAACATTATCTGTCTCAGATGAATGGAACGGCCCTCATGCTAATCCAGAAACCCAAGTCTTCTTCCCTTCCTCCCACAGCCCTTCCCCCCTCCCCTTGCTTTTTTCTTCCTCCATAATGGACCACTCTCAAGCAGCTCTAAACACACAGTTGCCCCATTTCTGAAAAATTAAGACACACAAACACCTTCTTGCTTAGGTAATTCCTTCTACCTTCATGGCTCCCCTATACCCTAGGTGACAGTGCTCTAAGATTCAGCAGCCCTACTCTGCTCACAGCTCACCCCAACATAAGCCAGCACCCACTCAGCTGGGGCAAACAAGTTCTCGAATCAGAATACGAAAACGTCTCCTCTGAAACTCCCTGGTTAATCGGTAATCACTCTTAAAATACTAAGAGGTCACTCGCATATTAAGGAACAACATAGGTCTGTTTCCACGGCCTCTAACAGGTAATTTGTAAAAAGCCCTAAATTCAAGCTCTATCTCAAGTCCCATTAAATTTAACCCTTACATTAACCTTTATGGAACAAGTGAGGGGTTTGCCTCACTGGGCTTTTCCTACTGTAATTATTCAGTGTCAGCAAGACTTGACTTAGCAGAACAAAGGGAATGGGTTCTAGTACAACCTTTTGTTGACTAGAGTTGCTATTCCTGGCCTCCCAGCAAAGCCTTGCTTCCCCATTCGCTTTTTCTTACAGAGAAAGTTCTCTCACCCACTGCAACCTGTCTCTATGTTCACCTTCCTCAGGTGGGCAAACTCCACTGCGCCTTCCCGATGGCCCATCGTGGGCCGACAGGATGCTTCCTTCATTCATCCGGTCTCCCGAGTTTCAAGGGAACAAGAGGTCAACGCACTGGGAATCTCCGCGTGAACTGGGACAACAGCCTTTAAGTGATGACCAGCTGACCTCTTGCGACATGACTGCGTGTGGAGGATAAAATACAACCCTCATCAGCCAAAGCAGCTTTGGTTTCAATCACCCTCCCCCCGCCCCTCCTTCCCTTCTTAACGCCACTGGGAGAGGGAAAGAAGGAAGGATATGAACCCCAAGCAGTAATACACTAAAACCCGATTTCCATTCACCTTTGGATTTCTTGGGCTACAATGAAGCATTACGAAACACCAAGTGGTAACTTTTAGCAACTGTTAGAATAGAGGTTTTGTATACACATCCTTTCACCTCCCACGGCATATTCGATAACTCTCCGAGGGTTTTCAAGCAATTGTCACAAAAGAGTCAAGTAGATAGTCTTTAACAAGATGCCTAAAAGAAGGCGTGAACTTTGTGCAGGACGTGAGCGCCCTCACTTTATTACTTACCGGACAGGACATACATGGTACAAAGTGCCCGCTCAGGATGGTTAGGACGTGACATGAAGTACAGGGAACAGGGCACAGGTGACGGAGCTGGGAGAGGCGTGCAGGTGGGCAAGCTGTGATGTGGTGAGGGGTGGGGAACGTCTTTTCTTTCTGGAACCTGGGCTCTGGGCTCTCAGCTCCAGGCAGCCCATGCAGCACCCCCCCCCCCCCCATAGCTCTCACCCTTTCCTGGGTTCACACTGCATACCACCCCTGCGGTTAGCCGTGTGTGTGTGTGTGTGTGTGTGTACTTGCTGGATTGTCTCTGCATCCCCTCTACTGACTGTGTCCCCCACAAGGGCAGGGGACTTGCCTATTTGAGTCACACTCCATCAGCAGGATCTAGCACATGACCTAGGACAGTGGTCGGCAAACCGCAGCTCGAGAGCCACGGTTTGCCGCTCTGTTGACTAATTAGTTTGCTGACCACTGACCTAGACTCTCAATTCCAATAATTACAAGCTGTTGTTGTTCCTTGTGATTAAGCCCCTATCCCAGTGGTCAGCAAACTCAGTCAACAGAGCGGCAAACCGTGGCTTGAGAGCCGCAGTTTGCCGACCACTGACCTAGGCTATAGGAAGCATGAATGAACGTGTGAATGAATGCCAAAGACATAGTCTGCTCTTCCACATGGAGCTGCAAAGGGAAGCTGCTTGGAGTCAAGCCCCTTGCATCTGTTCAGGGAACTCTGCTTCCTATCCAAGAAAGGGGGTGCATGAGGTGACCTGCGAGGTCTTCCCCCCACCCTGGCTCTGGTGCAGTGAGTGCGGCCGCTGAACAGGCCTTCTTGGCTCAGGGACCCCACATGCATCAAGAGGCACACCGCCTGAGCCAGTTTCACAGCACAGGCGGGCCAGGGGGCTCCTGCTACCAGGCAAACTGCTGAGGGCATGTGGGGAATAAACAAACGACTTTAGAGTCATATCAACGATGCCACTACTATTACTTGCCTTGTTCAAAACAACAGGAACAAATACAATTTCCTTACAGGGAGGTTAGGGGTTGGGGGTGGGAAGAGGCTGGCCGGCCGGCGGGGCTCAGGGGCTGAGCGTCGACCTGTGAACCAGGAGGTCAAGGTTGGATTCCCGGTCAGACACACGCCCAGGGGTGCGGGCTCAACCCCCAGTGGGGGGCGTGCAGGAGGCAGCCAATCCATGATTCTCTCTCATCACTGATGCTTCTCTCCCCCCCCCCCTCCCTCTCCCTTCCTGTTTGAAATCAATAAAAACAGTAAAATAAAATAAAAATGGGGGGGGGAGGTGCGCCACAACCCCAAAGCAAGAAAAACAACAGTGTTAATAAGGACGTTTCTCAGCTCTTCCTGGGGGCAAGGTTTTGGTTGGATCCCCACTGTTGTCATGGCAGCACTTGGGGTACTCGTGACTTTATGGCAACATGGAAATGACCAGGGCAGAGGAAAAGTACAGGGGAGAGGTATTTAGGGAACAATATAAAGACTATTAAGACTTTTGCACAGTTTTGGGGGTTTATTTTCTGAGCAGGGGGATATTTTTCACGTTTTTAACAATGCTCAGCTGCACTGGAAAGCTACCACCAATGTTCTGGGATACCCATGGTTGTTTACGTCGGAGAACGGTGCCCACAGTAAACCAGGCCCCCAGGCCCCCAGACCCCCTCCACCCAGGTCCTCACGCGAATGTAGAAGAGCAGCATTGTCGTAAATCCAACATTGTTCAATGTATTCCTGAGCATCACGCTTTACAGCCTCCACGAGCAATCTAAAAATCTATCATCAATTTGGTTCTTGACAGCCGAGCCTCTTTCCAAACCCACGGTCATTGTAAGTTTATCAAATCGCGATACAAGCTGTTGGCAAGTCAAAGTGCAGGCTGACATGCAAATTACCAGAATACCCCACCTCCGCCACCAATTTCAGTTTGATACAACTTAATATGAGTGCAAATGAGCAAACATTTTTTTATAATCACAAAAGTAAAGTTGCTACCACACCCTGCCAGTAAGAACCACATTTCTCAAAGAACGGAATAGTAGTAAATCAAGGACATACTGGTAAGGTTTTTTCTTTTTTTTTGTCTTATCTTTTTAAAAGGATCAATGTAGCATCTAAAAATTCAAGTTTCCTTTTTACTCCTAGATCCACCTGTTTCCCAATAACTTTAAACTGTTGCCAAAACTGGTCTGGCTCAGTGGATAGAGCATCGGCCTGCGGACTGAAGGGTCCCAGGTTCAATTCCGGTCAAGGGCATGTACCTTGGTTGCGGGCACATCCCCAGTGGGGGGTGTGCAAGAGGCAGCTGATCGACGTTTCTCTCTCATTGATATTTCTGACTTTCCATCTCTCTCCATTCCTCTGTGTAAAAAAATCAATAAAACATATTTTTAAAAATAACTAAGTCGTTCCTCTGAGCCCCACTGAAAAGTAAACCGAGAATGAGAGGTTGGGACAGGGGCGGTTACTAGCACCGAAAGGATTCTTCCAGTCATCTTTTTGCCAGGCCAGCCAACAGATTGAGCCGTTTTTCTCCAAAAAGCTGCAGCAGCCTGACCACAAGCAGAGAACCGAACAAGAAACATCTTGGGATTTCCTGAAAGCCAACTTCAGAAAGTATGAGCAAGCTGGGGACTTCTGGGAAATAACTGCAGAGGACACGTCCATCAGCATGTGATAACCAGGAACGGCTGCCTTCGGGGCAGCACTGGGCTTCTCACCAGAGGTGGGGTAGACTGTGGGTTAGGGACTGGTCAGCCTGTCCTTTTATTTTATTTTAAAATATATATATGTTATTGATTTTTCACAGAGAGGAAGGGAGAGGGATAGAAAGTCAGAAACATCGCTGGGAAACATCGATCAGCTGCCTCCTGCACACCCCCTACTGGGGATGTGCCCACAACCAGGATACATGCCCTTGACCGGAATTGAACTTGGGACCTTTCAGTCCGCAGGCTGACGCGCTCTATCCACTGAGCCAAACCGGTTTCAGCCAGCCTGTCCTCTTACATATGTATCAGTGGGACATCACTATCGGTAGGCCTAACTTCTATTCAAGGCACAGAACTGATGTGCAAGGAAGAATTGAGGGGGACCAGAAAGAGCAGGTCTGGCCTTAAGGTGGGGCCTGGACAGAGGTCCGTGTGGTGGCTGCAGTGACATCTCTTCTCCCAAGACCCAGTGTACTCGTCCTAAAACAGAGTATCCAGCAGCTCTTGAAGTTGGAATATTAAAGAAGATTCTACTAGACAGAGCCCAGCCCGGTCTCAGCGCAGAGCAGCTGCTCAGAAGCATCCTTTCTGTAGCTGACTCAAAACGTGTAACTTCTCCCAAGGTCTGAAGTCATGTGGGCACAAGCATCCTGCCCCTCCTCGTTAAGTCAACAGCCTTGTTGGTACACAAAGTACCCAGAAACACAAAGTCCTCACGTGCCTTCCCAGTGACCAACATGAAGGATGACAGATGCCTCTGGTAAGAACGTTGGGCTCCAAGAACACAGCTCATGCGTCTTTCTAGGACCAAAGAGAAATTAAAACCAGCCAGATCATCAATCCTAAGCCCCTAAGGGTACCTGGACGAGCTGATGAGGTGCCCCCATCGAAACAGAACAACACTGGTGCGTGCAGGTTCTCCATGTACGTGATGCTTCTGGATACGCTGAGAACTGCAATCAATTAGAAAAGAACAACAACACCACCACACGGCCCGTTTCACTGTCTAGACCGCACAAGCAAAGAAAGGGTCGTGTGAGAGGCTGGAGGGATAAGAGGGTCCCGCCACCCTTTCCAGACTCAATCTTGGCCGTGGTGCCACTGCTCTGCTCTGCATGCTGTTCACACTTGGTTCTCCTCGGGGCCTTGAGAAACTCGCCTTGCAGTCTAAGCATGGATTTGAGCGTCCCGTGGGGCGGAGGGGTGAGAGGTTAGGAGGGCGGGGAGGCGCATGAGATCCAAATTGGCCAACGACTTCAAACGACCGAGCCAGTCCAGGTGACCCAGACCCTTGGGCCCAGACCAAGCCCTTTGTTTTGGGGTTAGGCCGGTGGCAGGGTCCCCTGGCTGCGGTGGGCCCACATTGTCAGCTTGTTGCTTCTTTCCCAAAAGAGGATCTTGTTACAAAGAGAGGCTGGAAATTTCTTTGCAACACAAGCAGAGACAGAGCGGCCCTGCACAGGCCCCGGGGTAAGGATTAAAGAAAAACAAAACAGAAACCCTTCCATCTCTAATTAGGGTCTTCTTTTGCCAAAGTGCCGTTCCCCGGCGGGAGGATTTACATTCGGGCCGTTGCTCGGGAGTGACTCGGGGAACGGCTCCCAGCAGGTTGGTTCCCCGGCTCCTGCGAGCCAACAGTTTCTGGTTACTGGGAGGAGGGCCGCCTGCGTACTGTTTTCACTGGCCTGGCCGCGGCAGCCAGCTTAGCTGTGCGAACAATCTCCCATTCACAACTCAAAGATAAAAGCACAGTTTGGTTGAAAAATCTTTAAAAAAAAAAACACCAAAAAGAAAAAAAAAACAACAACAACTTGGGAATTATAGGTTTTGGAGCGAGCATTATTTCTCGCACACACAAGAGTGTCCCCCCCCCCCCCCCCCCCCGCCTGGTTTGGTGCCAGTACAGACTGCATCCTGGAGCCCGGCCAGCCACCAGCCCCACTTCCTCGCCATTCACACCGTGGGGCCGGTGGCAGCTGGCCACGGGGGCGGGCAGGAGGAGCCTGGCCGCAGAGCAGGGCGGGCAGCCTGCCGGCCCCCTGCGGCCAGCCTCGGCCCCTTCTGTGCCGTCCCTGTCCTCCTGTGTCTCTCCCGCCGCACAGCTCCTCACAGACCGGGTCCCCCAGAGCCTGGCTCTCGAAGCAAGATTTCTTTCTCTTCCTTTCTGGAATTCTCAGGACAAACAGGAAATCACAAGCCAGACTTAACGGTAAGATGTGTGTGGAACCTTCTGTGTGCTGGCTGACGATGAATGAAGTGCAGACACAAACCAGAGAAGACAGGCGTCCGAAAGAGAGAGACGTTAACGTCATCAAGATGAAAGAAAACCTTTGTTTTAATTTCATCGGAGTAAAAAGGGGCCCACGGAATAAAGGCAATATTTGTAAATTGGATCAGGCATTAATATAGCAGATAAGGTATTAATATTCCAGAAGGTATAAAGAACTCCTACAACTCGACAACAAAAGAGCAAACAATTCAATTTAAAAAAAATGGGCAAAATACTTGGGTAGCTTTTCTCCAAAGCGGATACACAAATAGCCAATAAGCACATGAAACCATGTTCAACATCTCTAATCATTAAGAAAGTGAAAATCAAAACCCAAGTCTAATATTTGGCCAAAATATGATTCACTTATCACAAGTCACATGCTAATTAGGTTTACTGTCCACCTAAAATTTACCCAAGCCCACCCATTCTTTTTTTTTTAAAGACTTCTTTATAAAAAAAAAAAGTTTTTATTGATTTTAAACAGAAGGGAGATAGAAATACGGGTGAGAGAGAATCACCCATCAGCTGCCTCCTGCACGCCCTCCGCTGGGGATCGAGGCCACAGCCTGGCAGGAGCCCTGACCAGGATTCAAACCGGGGACCTCTTGGTTCCTGGGTCGACACTCAACCACCGAGCCACGCCGTCGGGCACCCCCCATTCCTGAAAGTTCAACTTCATCTCCTCTGTGAAGCCTTCCTGGCAAACACACTATTTGTCTGGGAAGACTTTTAGCAGAAAGTGATTTCTTTTCTTTTTTCAGAAAGTGATGTTTAAGCAAAGACCCAAAGGAGCCTGTCCCGGTTCTCTCCCCAGGAAGCACCTGCAGTGCCCTGGCGGGCGGCTGGCCCCTGTGCCACTCCGAAGCCGCTTGCTGAACATCAAGGCACCAGGGCAACCAGGGCAAAGGAGTGCTGGACAGCTAGAGCTCTGACATCAAGTACATTTAACTTCCTGTACATAGCCACACCTTAAATTACAAACCCTAGCCAATCCTATATAATAAAAGCCTAATAAGCTAAGTGTCCAGCTGTTCAACCAGTCACTATGACACGCACTGACCACCAGGGGGCAGATGCTCTGACCAGTAGGTAGCTTGCTGCTGGAGTCTGGCTGATCTGGACTAGGTGAGACGGGCTGGACATGCCCTGGAGCCCTCCTGTGGCCTCCCTCCCCGCCCCCCACAACCTCCCACAATGCACCAGTGGGGTCCCTCAGCGGCTCTCTGACATCCCCGAGGAGTCCCGGAATGCAAGACGGTGTAGGTCAGGCCGAGGAACCTCTAGTAACTAAATAAACCTTCTTGGTTAACAAAGAAGATAAACTGGCTACCTGGATGATCACAGACACAAAACCTGGACAAACAATAGAACTGAATTGGAGAAGCAACTGCAAGTGGTGAGAGGCACCCCCTCCCACCTCCCCTAATCCTTTCATCATAGTTGCCAAC
This sequence comes from Antrozous pallidus, assembly GCA_027563665.1. Classification (NCBI taxonomy): domain Eukaryota; kingdom Metazoa; phylum Chordata; class Mammalia; order Chiroptera; family Vespertilionidae; genus Antrozous; species Antrozous pallidus. The sequence continues at coordinate 4,291,730 of CM050528.1, forward strand.
AAAGACAATCGTTGGTGTAACTGAAGAAAAACCGATAACCTTCTTCTGAATTAAACTTAAGTCCAGAGCCATCACCAATGTGCTCTCCACCAGCGCGGACCTGAAGGAGACCTGGCTTTTCCAGGCCCTCCCATCAGGCTCGGTCCCGGGAGCACACGGAAAGAAAACGATGCTCATTCCTCCAGCCTGCAAGAGCCATGTCCAAGTCAGATAAGCTGGATGCTGGGGAGAAAAATAAAGAAAAATAAAACCCAACAGGTTCAAGTGGATCAGAACCCTCCGCCCCTCTTTCCTAGTCCCTTCCAGACAAGTGCCCGACACTGAAACGAGCCAGAGTAAACCACACCACGTTCACTCTGCATGCCCAGCGAGAGAAAATCTCAGGAGAGTCAGCTCGGAGCACGGAACGAGCAAAGCCATCACCTCCGGGGTGAGCATGAGCCGGGCATGCTCTCTCTAGTTCCGTAACCCCAATGCAAAACTGATCACCTTAAGCTCCAAGCAAAGGGGCTAGGCTTGGCACCTAAAATGCGAGCTCTTCAAAGGGTAGTCACCTTTTAATCGCAGCACCATGTGTACCAGCCCTCCCGGTCATCAATCCGCGCAGGCGGGAGAGGTTTGGTCCCTGCGTACTCGACAATCGACAATGGACAATCGAATGGGCAAGCGGAAACAAACGTAAACCTGGTGGCAACCGCTCGGGTGTTGGTGGCCCCGGAGGCGCCCCCAGCTCCCGGGACAGGAACAGTGCCGCCTGCCTCATCCCATTCTCCGCTGGCCCCAAGGGCAGGTCTGGCTGAGAAATGGCACATGACCTCCGATCCCACTGTCTTCCCCAATCCCGGGGTTCCTCTCCCTTTCCTTTGCCTACCTCCGCATTCCCATCAGGAGCTGCGGTTTTGCTGGCTCTTTTCTTCAGCTTCAGAAAGGCTCCCAAACTCTCACCACCCTGGAACCCCAGCACCCCATCTGAACCTGCAGGGGGGCAGGTGAGCCTCATGTGTGGGGCAGGGGTGCCCCTGCGTGTGCCTGCCCTCTGTGCACCCCCCCCCCCCCCCCGCTCCCGCGCTCTGCTGAGAGGTGATGTGTGGGTGCCTGGCCTCACTCAGCAGAGGGGGGTTTTCCTCCTGGCCAGCCAGGGCCAGAGGCCCGGCTCCGAGCCGCTTACTGTGTGGCCGTCGGGGGCAGGCGCTGGCAGCGCCGGAGGGGAAAGGTTCCCTTTGAAGCACATGGCGCAGAGAGCTTCCCAGTGGCCATGGAAACGGGCGCAGTGGGTCCCCAGCCTGAGAACCGGGCCGGCCCGGAGTTCCAACACAAAACACACACAGGGGCCGAGCCCGGAGACAGGAGGGGCCGGCGAGGGGCGGGCGGCCGGCTGGCAGGAGCTGAGCGGCTCCCGGTAGGAAAATCCGGCCGGCGCAGCGCGCAGGTTCACAGGGCTCCCTTTTCATCCCCGGGCTTTCTTCTCGCTCCCGCCGCCGCCCCTGGGTCCCATTCAGCACCTCATCAGATCAGTGGAGCCGGGCTCCGGGCTGGCCCGCGGGCGGCGGGGCCTGGAACCAGGCGGGAGGCGATCAAAGGAGCCGCCAGAGCAGCCGCCACCCTCCTCCCTCCCCTCCTCCCCGCCCGCCTGCTCGCCCTCCTCGGAGGAGGCCCTGCCAAGGTGATCCCGTGGAAGCCACTGGGGGGGTTTGGGGGGGGTGGGGGAGTGAGTAGCACTTTTATGTCCGCCCCTCTGTCAGGAGACACACAAAGCACAGCGAGAACGGAGCCAGGCCCCTCGCAGGCCAGAATCCCTTTCTGGGCGTCTCTGTTCTTAAAGCGGGCGACGGAGAAGCCGCCTCGCCGGGCCGCTTGGGGTGCCCTTGGATGCCAAGATCCTAAGCCCCAAAGGCTCACATCCCTGGCTGGAGCCGCTCCCAGGCTCTCGTGCACAGCTACCCGGCTCCAAACGCTCCCACTGAAGAAGCTGTCTGAGCTACTGTGCCCCGTCTCTTCCGGGTCCCCCGGAAAGAGAAGGAAGCGCTCTGGAACCGTTTTCCCAGCGAGGAAGAGGAAGCGATGAGATGAGTCTGCTCAGGAGGAGAGCTCTGCCCGGACTGATGAGTGTCTTCTGCCCCCGGTCGGACCGAATCAAAGTCACCCGTGTCCTGTCGGGCACGGGGCCAGGGCCGGGGAGAGCATCGGGCCCGCGGGGCCCGGCCTCTGCCACCGGGGAGCCACCGGGGAGCCACCTCGGAGCTGGCAGGCTGTGACCTTGACCAGCGGCTCCTGAAGAAGGCAGTGTTTGGACAGGCCTGTAATTCGAGAAGCCCATTAGGTGCGTTCTCCCCCTCCTCCCTTTGTTGGGCTGCCAAAATATTTACTGACTTCTTAACTCTCAATCTCTGAAACACACCTGCACGGCCCAGCCAGGCAATTTTCTGATTCCCGTGTTCACAGGAGAGCCCGGCCTCAGCAAAGATGACGAGAGCCAGAGGAGCAAGGAGGGCGGGGCTGGTCCGAGAGGCAGCTTTATAAAACCCAGCCCTTCTCAAGAGATGGGTGTGTACTGCACTTGCCTCTTTTTTTTGGGGGGGGGGGGGTAAAGGAGTGTGAGGGAGAAGGGGGGTTCGCAGGGCAGTGTGGACAGTTGAAAGCAATTCCACAGGTGAGCTTTTTGCAAAACAAACCGATTCTATCCTGACTTTTAGGGAAGAGTGCATTGCCATTACAAGTAAAAATTCTGTGTGGTAGCCAACTGCATTTATTTACTTATTTATTTCCATATGTTTTATTGATTTTTCACAGGGAGGAAGGGAGAAGAATAGAGAGCCAAAAACATCAATGAGAGAGAAGCATCGATCAGCTGCCTCCTGCACACCCTCTACTGGGGATGTGCCTGTAACCAAGGTACATGCCCTTGACCGGAATCGAACCCGGGAACCTTGAGTCCCCAGGCCGACGCTCTATCCACTGAGCCAGTCAGGTGCTCATCAGCAAACCTTTTTTTTTCTTAATGTTTTATTGTTTTTTTACAGAGAGGAAGGGAGAGGGACAGAAAGTCAGAAACATCCATCAGCTGCCTCTTGCACACCCCCTACTGGGGATGTGCCCGCAGCCTAGGTACATGCCCTTGACCAGAATCGAACCCGGGACCTTTCAGTTCACAGGCCAACGCTCTATCCGCTGAGCCAAACCGGTTTTGGCATCAGCAAACCTTTGCAAGAAAATTTATTTTGGCTGTCTCAGATCTTGGCTATTGTAAATAATGTGACTATGAACACAGGGGTGCATATACTCTTTCTGGTGGGGATTTCAGGATTCTTAGGATAGTATTCCCACAAGTGGGATTGCTGGGTCAAAAGGCAGTTCCATATTTTTTTTAAGAAATATATTTTATTGATTTTTTACAGAGAGAAAGGGAGAAGGATAGAAAGTGAGAAACATCGATGAGAGAGAAACATCGATCAGCTGCCTCCTGCACACCTCCTACTGGGGATGTGCCCGCAACCAAGATACGTGCCCTTGACCAGAATCGAACCTGGGACCCCTCAGTCCGAAGGTCAATGCTCTGTCCACTGAGCCACACCGGTCAGGGCAGCGGTTTGCCACTCCGCTGACTAATGAGTTTGCTGACCACTGGGTTAGGGCTTGCTTATGCTCTCCAAAAAAAGAGGATAACATCCTTTCCAATTAAGAGTTATAAAAACGTTAAGATTCCTACCAATCGAAACTTCTAAAAAAGGGAACAAAGAAAATCATCGAAAAACAACAACACTCTACTATTTATAAATGAAAAAGCAAGCTTTTGAAGCTGAACACTTTGAAATTCTACTTCTAAAAAAATCAAGCCGAGGTAACAAAAGGTGCTTGCATCTTCCCCACGCTCCCCCCCGCGGTTCACTCCAGAGCGGCCTCGGGAGAACACCGGCGGCCGCGGCTGCTGGGGACAGTGGAGGCCAAGTGCCTTTGCACACCCAGAAGAGAGGCACTTTTTTTTACACATTCTCAGGCTGACTAGAACTTCATTGTATCCGGCAGTGCTTAGGACAATTGGAATGTGCTGAAGTGCTTTTATTATTTTTATGAATAGCAAAAATGAGGGAGAATTTAAAGTATTTCAGTCTCCCAAAGGAATTGTTCAGACCGCCTCAAACTTGACACGGAGCGCGAAAAGCATTCATCAGAACACACGGGCCAGTGCTGGACCCGGAGAACAAGGTCACCCAAGCAGAGGGGTGCCTTTTCTCCGATGCAATACGGGCCTTTTGGGAAAGGAAGCAGACCCAGAAGTCAGGACGAGGAAGAGCAACCACATCTGTCTGCAGTCGGAGGGGATCTGTGACCAAGGAGGGCCCCCAGGATCTTGCAGCGTACCCACTCTTCCTGCTTCTGCACCCCGCGGGAGTCTGCCCAGCCCGGGGGTGCGCCACTCTCACAGACAAGTGCAAGTCAAGTCCTTTAAGAGGGGCTGCGGTCAAACTTGCAGGTGTTCTAGCCCAGAGGTCGGCAAACTCATCAGTCAACAGAGCCAAATGTCAACAGTACTCCACTATTGAAATTTCTCTGGAGAGCCACATTTTTTAAAACTTAAACTTCTTCTAACGCCACTTCTTCAAAACAGACTCGCCTAAGCCGTGGTATTTTGCGAAAGAGCCACCTGCAAGGGGCCAAAGAGCTGTATGTGGCTTGCGAGCCGGTTTGCCGACCACGGTTCTAGGGACGGGGTAGACAGTGAACCAACGAACGACAGTTCCGGAGACAGCGCCCGAATCTGAAATGGCCCGACACGGCCAGACACGCGCTCCAGTGACAGCCTGCAGCTGCTCAGGGTCCTCCGCGCACAGCCGGGGGCGCGGGGCTCTGCCCGAAACAGAGAGGAGATGGAGCTCCGGGGCTGTCTTTGGGTTTGAGGTTTGGAACTGGCACTGTTCGTATTGCAATGACCCAACATGTTAGGTTCCAACTCCTTTCACACTTTAAAATGGTCGCTCAAAGGTAGACAGGATCATTAGCTTTTTAAAAAAAAAATTTTTTTTTAATTGATTTTTTTACAGAGAGGAAGGGAGAGGGATAGAAAATCAGAAACATCGATGAGAGAGAAACATCGATCAGCCGCCTCCTGCACACCCACCACTGGGGATGTGCCCGCAGCCAAGGTACATGCCCTTGACCGGAATCGAACCTGGGACCCTTCAGTCCGCAGGCCGATGCTCTATCCACTGAGCCACACCGGTTTCGGCCATGAGCTCTTTTTGACAGGCTTTCCCACCGGCCTGTCGGACCACGCCCAGTTTCCTGGGCAGCCGCACTTGTGGCTCTTGCTCTGCCGAGAGCGAGAGCCCGCTCCGATCGGCGGGGACAATGGCCAGAAGGAATGCTGCGGGTCAGCAGCCTGTGCTCCTTCGGCTGCAGACATGATTTGTTCTACTCGCTCCCTCGGTCCTAAAACCCCCTGAAGTCTCTCAGGGAATTTCAAGTAATGGCTTTGGTTAGCCTTTTATAGCTGAAAATGTCTGGGATCTAATAAAAAAAATGTATTTTTTAAAAAGCATCTTGCTTAATGTAGCTTTTTAACCAGGAGGTTCCTGGAAGATTCAGGTGTGGGAGAGAGGCAGCTAATGGAAAGTGTGTGACATTCAAGTCGGACACATGACCTCAGGAGAAAACCAGCAGTCCCCACGGCTTTCCTTTTTCCGTTTATGTCATGCCAACCTTTTCCTCCTGATCTTTTCCCTCCCGAGTTCCTCTCCCGCCTTCCTTTTTCACCAAATATGGGGAGTATTTACCCGAGTGCTCCTTAAAATAAACCTGAAGAGCCTTCTAAACTTCCTCCCCACCAAGAAACCTGCCTCGGCTCCCCTTAGGAAAAGGCTTTCCATGTGGCTGGCAGCGGTGTGCTCACAGAGGCGGGGAAATGGCTCTTTGTGGATTATCCGCACACTCGTTCCATGACCTTGACATACGTTCGTTATGACACTCTCTTCACAGAGGGGGCTAGCGAGAAAAGAGCAGAGAGACCGACTGGCCCAGAGTTACCCGACGAATCCCCAAAGAGAAGAATTACATTTGCGTCTGGGCTCACGGCACGACGCGCGTGAAAACTCGAACGTGCTCCGACACTGATCACGCATTTCAACGGAACATACCACAAAGGGGGCCCCGGACTTGCCATTACACAGGGGGGCAGTGGGGCCGAGGAGGGGGAAAGAAGGGGAGGATAAAACTGTATGTCACGGGCAGACCGAGTTTCCCAGCTGAGACAGACGATGCTTCGTTGTGAGGGGCTGTATCCCTGGCCTCTGCCTATACGGTGCCAGTAGCACCCCCCCCACCTTCTGGATATTTCTGTCTGAAGACCAAAAATGTCTCTCTCCAGACACTGCCAAATGTGTCCTGGGCCCGGGGAGGGCAGGAGACGGGGAGCAACACGCCGGCCCCGCATTTCTGCACCATTTTGAAGGGTCTAGTTCAGCAGCATTAGGCACATCATACGGTTGTGCATCTTCGTCAAAGGAAGCTCTATTCCCGTTAAACGCTAATCCGCCCTCCCCGGCACACAAGGCCCCGGCCCGCACTGGCCCGTTTTCTGTCTCTGTGGACTGACTAAAGGAATGCCACTCAGCGCTGAAAGAAACCGAGGGGCCCTCGCTGGTGTGGCTCAGTGGGCAGAGCATCCGCCTGCAGACTGACAGGTCCCAGGCTCGACTCCGGTCCAGGGCACAGGCCTGGGTTTGGGGCTTGATCTCCAGGAGGGGACACGCGGGAGGCAGCCGATCAGTGATCCTCTCTCATCACTGATGTTTCGATCTCTCCCTTTCTCTCCGAAATCAATAACGACACTAAAAAAGAAAAGAAACTGAGGAGACATGAGGTGGGCAGAGAGAAGGAAGAGGGGATGGCCAGTAAGAGCTGCTACTTTATTCGAGGCCTTCGGTTGTGCCCGAAACAACCACCAGCATTTGACACGCACTCGCTGGTTTAGGTGCCGTTCTCATCGAGAGACAGAATGGGCCGAGGGGTTCGGTGGCTGCCCCGTCACACAGCTCGCAGGGCCGGAAGTGAGGTTTTCACTCAGGTCAGCTTGATGTCTAAGTGCAAGTGTTAACCCTGACATGTTCCCTTTTCCTCACCACCAGCCTGAGACAATGAAACGCTTCTGCCTCTGTTTTCCGTCTCCCGGTCGTTCTGGTCACCGGCGTCTCCATCCATTCTTTGGGAAGAAGTTACCAAGACATTCTGAGCGCTGGCTGGGGGCTGATGAAGTGAAAACGACCATCAGGTCTGGCAGCCCCTCCTCCCTGGCTCTCCGGCTGCTCATCAGAGGAGCCGGGCCTGCAAACCGCCTCGCCCGTCTACACACTTCACACTCGCCCAAATGGTGACAACAGAAAAGGCCGGGCGAAGAGACAGGGACACACGAGAGGTGTCCTGACAATGTCACTGACTCGGGCCTCATCAAACAAAGGCTTTGAAAGAATCGATGTTCCGGGCTCATTCTGCTCCTGAACACATCCAGCAGCAAAAAGGAACCTGATCCGCTGAAACGGGTTTGGCTCAGTGGGTAGAGCGACGGCCTGAAGGGTCCCGGGTTCGATTCCGGTCAAGGGCATGCACCTTGGTTATGGGCATATACCCAGTAGGAGGTGTGCAGGAGGCAGCTGATGGATGTTTCTCTCTCATGGATGTTTCTAACTCTCTATCCCTCTCCCTTCCTGTCTGTAAAAAATCAATAAAATATATATATTTTAAAAAGTAACCTGATCCTCCCCCTCTCCGACTAGCCTAGCTGCCACTGCCACGTGAGCATTTCCACAACTGGGGGGCCTTCATGCACCCATGCTTCTGCTAGGAACCTTCCCGGGTTTCCAGCTGCCCAGGAGATGAAGGCTCCTTAATCTAAAGCCTCTTCTTCCCCAGCAACTTTCCCTGCCCCTTGCAGATCCTGTTGCTCCCTCTCTCTCCGCCCTGACCCCCGAGCACCTCTCTGTAAGCCCCCCGGCCCCTCCGGCCTGATTCTGCAGAGCACACCGACGAGGTAGCGGAACGGCCTTTAGCTCAGACCTCCGCTTAGCTACTTGGGAGATTTCAATGCCATGTTACGTAAACAGCGTCTCTGGGACTCGCTTTCTAGACTGCGAAGTGGGGGTGTGGGCCCAGCCTCAGAGTTAGCCTGACCATGACAGGGGACACCCTGCGTGTCACACTCGAGCTCACGGCGAACAGCCCAGCCCTAATGGCTGCTTTCACCCTCTCACTGGGCATTGCCCTGAGCCAGGCTCTGTGTCAAGTGCTCCCCCAACATCCTGCGGGACCCCCACAATGACAAACCCGCATAAGCCCCAAGGAGAAGAGTAAGGCCCAAGAGCGGAAGTGACCTTCCCAAGGTCACTCAGCCAAAGCTGGATCTCTGAGACTTCACACTCCCTGCCTCGCCCTGACCGGTGTGGCTCAGTGGATAGAGCGTCGGCCTGCGGACTCAAGGGTCTCAGGTTTGATTCCGGTCAAGGGCATGTACCTTGGCTGCGGGCACATCCCCAGTGGGGGGTGTGCAGGAGGCAGCTGATCGATGTTTCTTTCTCAGGGATGTTTCTAACTCTCTCTCCCTCTTCCTTCCTCTCTGTAAAAAATCAATAAAACATATTTTTAAAAATTCCCTGCCTTTGTCTTTTCATTAACTTCTTCTCTGTCCAAGAAAGACTTACCTGTTGACCTTCCTGCCTTTCAAAATCCTCCCTAAGCCCTGACCGGTGTGGCTCAGTGGACAGAGCATCGGTCTGTGGACCGAAGGGTCCCAGGTTCGATTCTAGCCAAGCACATGTATCTTGGTTGTGGGCACATCCCCAGGGGGGGGGGGGGGGTGCAGGAGGCAGCTGATCGATGTTTCTCTCTCATCGATGTTTCTGACTCCCTGTCCCTCTCCCTTCTTCTCTTTAAAAAGTCAGTAAAATATTTTTTAAAATCCTCCCTAAGACTGGAAAGTTGGGGTATGAAGGGGGGGATGTGTATTAGGGGGGAGGGGGTCCTCTGCCTCACTTTATGAAATCTGGGCCAGTGAATTCTGTTAGGAACTCGAGCAGATTCTGTGTGTTCGCTGCCGTCACTCTCCACGAGGCTGACGGGTCACAGAAACAGGCTCCTGCCCTGGAGAAGGTTTAAGAGCCGGCCTTTCAATAGCAAGCTGCTCGGAAATGTCAGCTTTATTCTATTTCCATCCCCTAGGACTTAAATTGTCACAGGTACCGAGGTCTGTCTCTCAATGCTGCAATTACAATCTCCCCAAACCGGAATAGTAAGGGAAGGCTTTAAATATGATACAGAGGCTCAAAATATTAAAAGAGCAAGGAGCCGAGAACAGTCTGACCGAATTCTGTGAAAAAGAGGCCCCCCAAAGCTAAGATCTGCCCCAGGCCTGGGGTGGGGGTCACGCTCACCCCAACTCTGTGTCCTTAGCTGATCCTACTACTGTCTGTCCCACCTCCCCCAGAAGCACAAAGATGAGGAGGAAGGGATCATAAATCACTTCTTCCTCCTGAGTTTACAGTGTTCCTTTTGGGGGAGCTCAGAAGCACCCAGTAATGAACCAAGGTGATGAGTTTATGTCTTTTGCTTTTAAAAAGAAACTTTATTTGAACTCGTGGAGAGGCATTTATGTGTTGTTTTGTTGTTGTTGTTGTTGTTGTTTTAAATGTAGGACATTCCTCTCTTATTCCAACTTTTGGCCCCATAGCATTTTCTGTGGGCGGGTGGGTCAGGAGGGTGGGTGATGGGGGAGGGAGAGGGGTTTGTGCCTGCGTCTCCCCTGTTCTCCCCCGTTCTCCCACCGGCTCTTCCCAATGCCTCAAAGACGTTCTCCCTGCTCTGGTCTGAACAAGTCTCAACACCATGCAGAGCAGCCCGCCCCCACCCCCACCCCCACTTGGCTGCTGGTCCTGCACCTCTTTCGCTGCCCACCTCCTCGCCAGCGCCAAGAAAATTACCAAAAGGCCATGCCATCTGCAGGCGGCCGGGCGTCCATCGAGGGCCACCTGGCTCTTGCCACTGCCCTCGGGGGATCAGAAAAAGAAAGGCAAGAGTTGGCAAAGGTAACAAAGCCGAGGATCACTACACTTTAAGGAGGAGAAGATGAAAAAGAGTGAGAGAGAGGGCGGGGGGGGGGGGGGGGGGAGCGGGGGGGAGGGAGAGAGAGAGGCCTGGCTTTTCATACCTCCTACACCAATCCAGGTCTAAAACAAACGTGAAACTGTCTTGCCCAAGCATTTTTGCTAATGGTTTTTTTGACTCCGGTGCTAAGCCAAATTTCGGTAACTAACCACATGTAAATACCGCCTGGCCACTGTACAGCCTTTCTAAACAGAAACACGGTGTGTGTGTGTGGGGGGGGGGGTGCGCCTGGTGCTTGTAAGCAGGTAGAACCGCTCACTTAGCTTCTGGGTCCCTGCGTTCAATAAATATTTGGTGAGTGAATAAAGCAGAGCAGTACTTGAGGAGCCGAGAAACATCTGGGTTCGTACTCCCCCCGGCTTCGCAGGCCAGCGGGCCAAACCTTGTGAAACTCTCCAAGTAAAAATCACTCCGGGGGTGTTCCAGGTACAGCAGGAAACAATGGGAGAAGGAGGGGGTGTCCCTGGGAGTCCAGTTCCAACCCATTTACAGACACAACCAACACGAAAGTGGGGTCAAAAATAAAAAAATGAAAAGTAGAAATTAGCGGCTGAGACCCGCACAGCAGCGGCCTAAGCGAGGGAGAAAGCGTTCTATCAGGAGCACATTGCCTACGAGGAAAGCACCGCTCCTGCGGCCTTTGCATGCAGCTGCCACTCCTCCTGGGAAAACATCATCAAGGCGGGTCACTGTCGTCCGAGCATCACTGGGCCGTGCTGGCCAACTCTGTCAGCGACACCGATCAGCCCGGGCCGCCTGAAACTCTGTTCCCCTTGGTGACCTACAGCCACACAGACGGGATCCTGCGCCTGGTCTGTTTTTCCCTGTGAAAGGGGCAAAGGCAGGCAGGTGGGAGGCCAAAGTCACAGAGGGGACCCGTGAGGGTCTTCCAGGCGACACTGGCCGGGGTATCTTTAAGGCTCGGAGAGGCTCCCTCCCAAGTGTCCTTCACAGGTACAGACACCATCTCTTCGGCCCGGATACCCCAAGGAAATCCTCAGGAGCCCAGGACCGTTCTCCCCGCTCCCCACAGTCCTCCCCGCCCAGCTGTCTCTCCTTAGTGCCCAGAACAGCAGCTTCTGAGAATATAAAATATCCAGGCAATAACACCATCCTTAAGGGACACCACTCTTCCTCCGATCAGAGTTCTAATAACTTTCTGCAAACCTTTCCCTTTCACAAAGTGATCCAGTTTAAAGCAGGTTGTTAACCCGGTCATATTTTAAGATCACTGATGAATGGTTTTCCAAAATAAATGTATTTCTATCTCATACTGCAGTCAGAGGTAATGCTGATATTCTTGGCTTTAAAAAAAAAAAAGAAAGAAAAGGCTTTTTTAGTCCTTCTAAATAGGATGACAACAGCCGAGGGCAGGCAGCAAACATGTTTTGAGAGCTTATTCTGCGCTGGTCGCTTGCGTCTCATCTCCCCTCCTAACCATCCTGTGAGGTAAGTTCTAATACAGGAGCATAATTGCTGTCTGCCATTCTGAACCCAGAAAAGCTCTGAGACCCAGAAGTTTTTCCATCGCTTACTTGGCAGCAAAACATAATGGACCTGAACTCCCTGCGGAGACGAAGCTGCCCTGACTTAACACGAGGCCGTTTAGATCTTAGTTAACCCACTGATGGGACTACCGTAAAGCTCGCCACGCAGCTATGAACGTGCAGACACCGCAATCCCTTCCTAAAACCTCAGTCTCGGCGTTCTGAAACATCTGGCCCCCAGGGAGTAAGAGAAGGTGTTGTGACCCTACTGTGGACCCATTTCGCAGATAAGGAACTGAGAGTCCTCGAGGGGAAGGAACTGGCCTAAGGCTAGGGAGTGGACGAGAAGGGGGGCTGCCGAGGAGGCAGGCAGCCTCCATCAGAGTCCAAGCTGGCAGTACCCCGGCGGGCAGCCACGAGACGTGTCTTAGGGGTCCCCTGACTCGACGCCATCTGGGCAAGAGCGCTGTGCCAGCAAGATGTTCTCTGAACCGACCGCTTTGAAGAATCAAGGAAAGGGCAGCGTGGAGAACACCGGTCAGAACTGGAGGGTTCGGGGGGACTCACCTTGCCCAGGACAGTGAGGCATGGTTTCGGGTCCAATTCAGGCTGCTCCAGCTTCACCACGCCCACCCAGCCGTACTCGTACAGGTCCTCTTCGTCATTGTTATTGCACAGGCCCAGGGGGTGCATCTAGGAAGCAAAGGCAAGGAAAGGTCAACACATGGGCTGCAGGTCCGCTGGACTCCACAGTCAAAAGTAACCCCAAAACTTAAAATTAAATGGGGGGGGGGGGCATTTTTCAACCCACGGGGAATCCTGTCTCAGCTCAATGAGCTCAGCCCTGGGAGAAAGCAGCTCTAACTACCTTTGAAGGACGCTTTCTCACTGTTTTGTACACGGCGGTCACCCAAGATGGACACCACCCTCTGGGATGTAGGGAAAATGCCCATCTGATTTGCTGGGTGATGCTGTAACATTAAGCAGCAGTTACCAATGAGACTAGCTAGGCCAGTGGTCGGCAGACTCATTCGTCACCAGAGCCAAATATCAACAGGGCAATGACTGACATTTCTTTGGAGAGCCACATTTTTTTAAACTTAAACTTCTTCTAACACCGCTTCTTCAACATAGACTCGCCCGGGCCATGGGATTTTGGGGAAGAGCCACCCTCCAGGGCCCAAAGGGCCGCATGTGGCTCGCGAGCCGCAGTTTGCCGACCACTGAGCTGGGTTAGTAGCCAAGATTGTTTGGCCTCTAGCCCTTAACAGCGCATTGACTTCAACTTATTGTGCAAGAGGCCCTGGACCACGTTCACGAATTTCCGGAGGGACCACTGGAAATGTGGCGGGATCACCGGGAGGACGGACAGGCTGTTTCAAGGCCCGCCTGGGCACTGGGGAACCGATCACCTTCTTTAAAGCTCTTTCCGAATTCACAAGGCACAGAAACCAAAGAGAGGGAGAGGAACACCACCCGAGGTTTGCTAGTGAAAAAAGCGCAGTCCACGGGGACCTGCAAACAGAACGCTCCTAAGGTTTGCACTCACAGACGTGTCGCCGAGTCGAATCAGGCCCTAGAATCCCTAATAACGAGTTGAGAAGACAAAAATCCTCATAGATAAACATATTCAATCAAGACAATAATGAGCCTGGCACAGTGCCAGGCTCCTGAAACAACTGGGAGAAATCTGTTCAGCTTTAGAGCCCAGCAGAGATAACAAGAGACCTAAAACCCACGGTGGTGGACAGGGGAATGGCCCCTGTCCTATGTCCCAATCACGTCCTAATCCCGGAACCTGTGCCCATATTGCCTTTCCAGGCACAAGAGACGTTATATTTACAGATGTGATTAAGTCTGAGGTGGGGACTATCATCCTGGATTAACTGGGCGGGTCCAATGTCGTCACTAGGGTCCTTATATGGAGAAAAGGGCATCGTGGACACAGGGAGGGGAAGGAGCGATGGGCTTGGAAGATGAAGGAGGGAGCCGTGAGCCAAGGGATGCAGGCAGTGGCCTCCAGAAGCTGCAAGAGACAGGAAATGGCTTTTGCCTGGAGCCGTGGTCAGCAAACTGCGGCTTGCGAGCCACATGCGGCTCTTTGGCCCCTTGAGTGTGGCTCTTCCACAAAACCCCACGGCCTGGGCGAGTGTATTTTGAAGAAGTGGCGTTAGAAGAAGTTTAGGTTTAAAACATTTGGCTCTCAAAAGAAATTTCAATCGTGCTGCTGATATCTGGCTCTGTTGACTAATCAGTTTGCTGACCACTGGCCTAGAGCTTCCAGAAAGAACATTGCCCCGCCTATCCATTTTTTACTTTGGACCGCAGGAACAGTAAGAGAACAAATGTGCATTGCTTTAAACCACTAAGTTGTAGTAACTTGTTTTAGCAGCAGATAGGAAAGGAATACACCCCCTTGAACCCCCAGTCATTTCACAGATGAGAACAGAAGTTCAGGATAAGCAGTTTTGCCAAGACAACACAGCCAGCCAACGGCTGTGCCAGAGGTGACCCGGGTCTTGGACTCACAGTCCAGTGCCTTCCCACTTTACCTGCTTAACTTAATCACCCCTTCCTCTGAGAAGGTCATCTAATCGGGGAGAAAATAACATCTTTATTTTAAAACTAGGGGCCTGGTGCACGAAATTCGTGCCCTGGGGATGGGTGGTCCCTCAACCCAACCTGCCCCCTTCTCACATACTGGGAGCCCTCAGGGGATGTCCAACTGATGGCTCACCCCCAGCCTGCCCAAGGCCCTGCTCAGCTCAGCCCCAGCTGCCTGTGCCCAACCGGCCCCGGGGGCTGGGGGCTCACCGCCACAGTTTCATCTCCACCCCCAGGGCCCGGCGCTTGTGCCACTTGGCCCCGCCCCCGCTCCTGAGTGGCTGGTAGCACAGCCAATTAGGGGCGAAGGTACGGTCAAATTTGCATGTTTCTCTTTTATTAGGAAGTTGTCCACCAGCTCTAAATCCTGTGGCGCTGGAGTGCATGCAGCATGAGTTTGGTGCCGGAAGCAAGGGCTGCTAGAATGTTCGGGGAGGCCTTGTGCTACTGCTGAGCCTTGCTTGAGCTGAGCTTCAGAGGGAGAGCTGACGGGTCAGGAAAAATGAGAGATGGAGGGAGGTCATTCCATGCCCAGAGAGAGAAAAGCTAAGGGCTGGAGGGCGAAGAGAACTGAGAGCAGCCTGATTAACATGGAGGGCCACGGTCTGCACCAGTGATCATTTTTCCCTGAGCAAACTGATCAGTCCACAGAGCCAAACAGCAACAGGACAACGATTGAAATTTCTATTGAGAGCCACATTTTTTAAACTTAAACTCCTCCTGACGCCACTTCTTCAAAATAGACCCGCCCAGGCCGTGGTATTTTGTGGAAGAGCCACACTCAAGGGGCCAAAGAGCCGCATGTGGCTCGCGAGCCGCGGTTTGCTGACCACTGGTCTACACCAAAAAGGACAGAGATGGGCTAGAAGACTAAATAGGGATTTAAACACCAAGACAATAGCATGGATTCTCCACTAGGAAGACGGCTCACTGAAAACAGTGTATTCTAGGCAGATGGTGACACGCCTTCTGGCAGTACCGGGCGTGGACTCTAGAGGCGCTAATGAGCGGAGGGCTGACTCAGCGAAGACAGGTCCGGGACAATGAATTCCATGGAATAAGGAGGATGCATAGTCCTCCTTGTGAGGCAGATGAGCACGGGGTGCTACAGGGGTGTCTTTATGAGCCCGGGACCTCCAGTTTCTGCGGGAGTCCTGAGGCGCCAAGAGCGCGCCCAAAGGACCAATGAGGGCTCTGCAGTGCGGGGGACGGCACCACCTTCCCACCAGCCCCCGAACAACCAGCCGGAAATGCAGACCTCACAGCGGACAGAGGATGGGTGAGGGTGATAAGTGAATCGTACCAACAGCTCAGTCACCTCTGACCTCCAGGAAAGGTCTCTGAGCCGGAGTCAGGTCAGCTTCCTGAAACCCTGGGTCAAGTCACGGCGGTGGCAGCCATCCCCACGGCGGACCCTCTTCTCCAGTGTTCCATGACACTGTGGGCCTGGCCACGTGATCTGGAGGTTTCCAGATGGACAGTTGCTTTTTGTTATTCCCACATGCATGGGGTTTGGCCAATAACAAGGAGCAGTGTTGGGGGAGCAGAGATATCATGCAGCCTATGACCTTTTATTTATATCAAGAAAGTCAGACACAAAAGCCCGTGCACTATGTGATTTCATTGCTACGAAATATCCAGAAGAGACAAATCCAGCAGCTTAGTGCTTGCTGAGGTGGGGAAGGGGGTGGGGGGACAGGAAGGAAGGACTGTTGGGGTGAAACCAGATGATGGTGGTGGCTGCAGAACTGTTAATGTAATCAATGCCTCTGCACTGCATCCTTTAAAATGGTGGCAATGGCAAATTTTAGATCCATTTTACCATACTAAAAACGGTTTTGAAAAGCGTCCCTACCCCCAGCTGGTTTGGCTCAGTGGATAGAGCGTCAGCCTGCGGACTGAAGGGTCCCGGGTTCGATTCCAGTCAAGGGCAGATGCCTGGGTTGCGGGCTCGATCCCCAGTAGGGGGCGTGCAGGAGGCAGCCTGTTGATGTTTTCTTCTCATCACTGATGTTTCTCTCTCACTTTCTCCCTTCCTCTCTGAAATCAATAAAAATATATTTTAAAAATAATAATAAAATGAAATAAAAAGTGTCCCCCGAGTTCCCTCCGGGACGGCTGCGCTCAGCTCGCGGGGGATCCGCAGTGCAGGGCCACGTGGCTGCCATCCTCCAGAGCCTGACCAGGGCCGCAGCCCTTCTGGCCAGGGCGCCTGGGAGCACCAGCCTGTGAGCTGGAGCACCGTTCCCGTACGAGGGGATCACGTGAGAAACACTTCACAGCACTCAGGCTTCACCTCTACAGATCAGAGGTCTGCAGAGGCCCAAGGTTCAAAACAAAACAAAAGGTTTTTAACCTTTATCAAAACCAGCATTTCCCGCCCTTTGGTTACAAGCCATCTGGTGTTTAATACGGCCACACCGTTTCAGGTTGAGATGCGCACACGCGTGACAGAATAAACCTAAAGCAAGCATGAGTCCAATGTGAACACCGTGACACAGAAGAAGGGACATAGTGAAGGAGACGGAGGGACAGCTGAGGCAGCTGGGGTAAGGGGAGGCCTGGGAGGGTGGGCAGGATGTGGAGAAGGGAGAGGAGGAGGAGAAGAGGGAGGAGGAGGAGGAAGGGGAGGAGGAGGAGGAGGAGGAGGAGGAGGAGGAGGAGGAGGAGGAACCAAGGGCAGCAGAAGGTGAAGGCAAAGCTGAGAACTGGCACTTTCAAGCCACAATGAGGATGACGTGGGTCTGACCAGGCCGGAGGCTTATGCTGTGGAGAGCAAAACTCAGGGTCACGTTCAAGAGCGTGTTCCTGGGTATTCAGGAATCTGAACGCCGAGAGCCTCAAGCACACCCCCTGGTCCCCTCGGGTTTAGCAGGCCCGGTGCCCTGGCTGCACTGCCGGCGGGCCCTCTGCCCTCAGCGGTCAGTCTCTCCCTCCGTTCTCCTCCAAGACGTCCCCATCAAATCCTCCACTGATGGGGGGAAGGGAGGCTGTTAGCAGCTCCAAATGTCAGTCCTGTCAAGGGTGTTGACTTATGAACGGAGATCAAAGACTTAAAAACCAAAAGGAATTTTTCTAAAGTGCCAGCGGGTGTGAGTGATCGGCGTCGGTTGTTTATTTTCCCATGGAGGGCAGAGGCCACCAAAACAAAATCCCCTCTCAGGGGACCGCAAATCCACCTCGCACTCTCCACCACCTCCCCAGCTCCACTTCTGAATTCCTTCTCCCCTGAGTTCCTCCTTCCAGGTTACACACCCAGGCGCCCAAACTGCTGGTCCTGTTAATTTAATCTCAACTCGTTCCCAGTGTAACTGACCCCCTCGACTCCTGGGCCAAATATTGAATAATTCAGCTCGCCCTGATGACACTATCAGCTTCTGGAACCGCCCACCACCCCAGGCCTCCAGCCATTTGTGCCCTGGAGCTCCCCGCCCCCCCCCCCCCCCCCCTCCCGTGGGCTTCCCGATATAAGTGTGCCAGAATGTTCTACAGGGAAGCCCGAGTAGCCGTAACATGACAACATTTCTTTGTGAACTGGACTCACCTGGTCTCAAAGGATGGCAGAGTCATAAAATGCAAATGGATAAAACCCAACCTGGGGGAAATGAAGAAGGGGATGGCTTTCCTGGTCACTGAGCATCTACTGTGCTACTATATTTACGCTGGAGGCCCGACGCACAAAATTCGTGCGAGGGGCTCGGCCCTCACAGCCCAGCTTCACCCGGAAGGTTGCCTGGAAGGACGTCCCGAAGGTCGTTCAGCGGTCCAGTCTAATTAGCATATTACGCTTTTATTATTATAGATATTTTATTTAACCCTTTCAGGAGCCTCTTACAAACTGTTGGGATATCCGATGATATAATGACTAGACTAAGTAAGTTGCAAACTAGAACTGCAAAGTAGCCACTGACGCAGAAGATAATGTAGACCACAAAAGTCCGGTCAGTCAAACACAGGATTCTACTCAAAGCCAATGGCAACCGGTCTAGTGAAGGATGAAAGAAGAAATCCACCCAGGAGTTTCCACTGAGCGTGCTCAAAGGAATTAAGACAGAACTTTGGGAAAAGTGAGAGCCCTCTAATACTTTTGGGAAAATGACTTTTGATGACCCTGTAACCGAAGTCAAACACAAGAAGGATGCCACATCCATACTCTCATACAATTTTGCTGGAAATATCCCAACACTTGCCTACATGGGGCTCACTCTTCATTTATTCTCAGAAATCAGGACAAAGCCATTATAATTTAACTTACTAAATTAAAATATAAACTATCATTTTCAGTTTCATTTTTCAAGGCAAAGCCCTAATCAAACTTTTCCCCCCACTGCTTACTAAGAAATATTAGCCCCTAATTTAAAAAGATCCCAAGTCCTTTTCTGGAAAATAATATAGATAGATAATGAGGACTTTCTACATATGGAGTGCATATATTCTCCTGAAGATTCAATTAGATATTGCTTTCACACGGTCACTCCCAAGAATCATTACATAAAAACCAGATCGTTAATTCATACATGCTGATATCAGCCGATGACATACAGGCAGTGACTACATGTAAGAGCTGTGTGCACTTCTGAATATGTCATCATTCCAGATGAACCTTAGGGTACTTCAATGAATGACGTTCAAGCATGTTAACTATGAAATTAATGTGGTACATGAGCACTTAAAAATTATGGGTATCTGACTTCATTTTCTTAAAATGTTTGACTATATGGGGTTTACCTGAATTTTTGTCTTAATATTTTTTAAGAAGGTGAAAACTGGTTGAACGCTATATAAGAACTCAGGGATGTCAAAAAGAACTACTAATGAAAATAGAAAGGAAAATAAAAAAACTCAAAAACCTAGAATGGCATTTGAGAAAGACTCCACTGGGCAGAGGACACTGAAGAAAGGGAGGGACGGCCTGAAACGAGAAGACAAGCAAAATGCAGGGACAGACCCACAGAGGAGCGCCCAAGCACCGAACAGGACACGATTCAAGTGCAAGGATGACACGGAAAACGTCCCGGGGACACCTCTGGCCTCCCGCTGGCGGACGCCGAGACGCGCACTGCCCTCGCCTAAGTCACCGGAGGGAGACGCCCAGTGGGTTCCTCATCGGCAGGTTTGACACTGTCATGAAGCTGTGGCTCCACTCTCTTCCTCTGTGACTTTGTCCCAGAGTGTCCCAGAAGGAAAAGGAGAGATTTGGAATCACATGACCTTGTGTTCAAAACTCTTGCCTCGCCCTGACCGGTGTGGCTCAGTGGATAGAGCGTCGGCCTGCGGACTGAAGGGTCCCAGGTTGGATTCCGGTCAAGGGCATGTACCTTGGCTGCAGGCACATCCCTAGTGGGGGGTGTGCAGAAGGCAGCTGATCGATGTTTCTCTCTCATCAACGTTTCTAACTCTCTATCCCTCTCCCTTCCTCTCTGTAAAAAATCAATGAAATATGTTAAAAAACAAACAAACAAAACAACAAAACTCCTGCTTCTTATGAGGCACATCTCCTTAGGCAGATGATTCCGTTTCTACAAACCTTGATTTCCCATCTGTGAAACAGGGACCTTAGTATGCGACTCAGCAGGGTGCTGCGCGAGGATTAACTGCGATAAAAGCTGTAATCACAGTAGCACAGCAGACGCTCAGCCCGGGGGAAAGCCTTGTCCTCCTTCACTTTCTCTGGACTTGTCCCGGATGCCTAGGATACTCTGTCCTTCAGGCCCAGTTTAAATGCCACCCCTTCCACGGAGCTTTCTGGAATGCACCCACAGAGCTCGCTGTTTCCACCGCGATGCCCCCACATGCTTTGTTCGGTGCTCACCGCACTTCCTCCCGCCTCCCCTCTAAGATGGGCGCCTGCTTCTAGAAGGACAGTGTTTCTCAGGGGTCCCCTTACACACCTCTCCCCCCGCCGCACACCCAACAGCGGCTCAGCGGATGACGCTGGGCGAGCAGCCGCCCTGCCCCAGGCTTTGCCTTCCGCGAGCCCCTCAGATCTCTGCTCGGCTGAACGCGGAGCCGGGCAAACAGGCCAAGACGAATAAACTGCTGCGTGAACTGCACAAGACCCAGCCCTTACAGGCACTGATGACGGAGTCGCCGGACACACTCCTGGGGCCAGAAGAGACTTACTGGCGGTGGCACAGGGGCAGGGGCAGCGGGGCCGGGGCAGCGGGCCCCCTCCATGCAGCGGGCACCGCTCAGCGGCCTTGACTCAGGCCGGCGCATTTGAAGACGGTGCGCGTCGTGTTTCAACATAAAACCAGATGTTCGATACCCGGCACAGATGCCAGGTCTGTGCGTTGCTTGTTGTTAGCAATTTGAAGGGCAGTGGAAGAGGGGGGGGGAAAGAGAGGATGTCCCCATCTAAGACGCAAAACCTCCCATTTTCCCTCCAATGTCTCATCTTGGGAGCCGCCGTAGGCTCCAGGAAAACCAACGACAAGAGAAGACGAGGCGGGCATGGGACCCAGGGCCCGGGGAACCCGACAAAGAAGAGGCAGAGAGGGGATCCCCAGAAGGTAGGAATTCCAGGGGACCAGTCCCAATGGGACCACAGCAACCAGGGCTGCAGGAGAAGCTGAGCCAGCCAACCAGCCAACCAACCAACCAACCAGCCAGCCAACCAGCCAACCAAACAACCAACCAACCAACCAGCCAGCCAACCAGCCAACCAGCCAACCAACCAACCAACCAACCAGCCAGCCAGCCAGCCAACCAGCCAACCAAACAACCAACCAACCAACCAGCCAGCCAACCAGCCAACCAGCCAACCAGCCAGCCAGCCAGCCAGCCAACCAACCAACCAACCAGCCAACCACCACCACCACCACCAACCTGAGTCATCGCCCAGTGGGCTTCACAGTTCTGAGAAGAATATTATGGTTCTAAACAATGAAACGTGAAACGTGACCGGTATACAGCAAACTAGAGTCGGGGGGGGAGAGGGGGGCACCAATTATTAACTCCAGAAAAAAACACAAGTGACACCAGAACTGCAATCCATAATCAGGGCATGGCCCGGAGGCCCAGTCGGCTGAGAAGAGTGACAGCCAGAATAACGTGACCCTGACCGAGGCGGCAACTGGGATGGAACCATAACGCCAAGATGGAGAGATGGGGAGCAGGGAGGGGAGAAAAGGGGCGGGAGAGACTAAGAGGCAAAATCTTCACCCTTCACAGTGGGAAGTCAAAAGAGGTTTTCACGGACTAAAAATGTGAGCGGCGGTACATGCCTGTAATTTCGCAACCACTCACAGAAATTCAGAAACGTTCAGAGGTGACTAGAAACTATTAAATAATTGAAAATAGCTGCCTCTGCGCACAGCAATCGGGAATGGCAAAGGGTGGGACGGAGGAACGTTCTTTTTCATGATAAGCCGTGACGTGCTCTTTGCCTTCATAAACATATACGTGCACCATTTTGATCAAAAATTTTATAGGTACTGCTGAACAGAAGCCCCTTTCTGCAGGTGTGTCCAGAAACTTCCATGGATCCTGCGGGAAAGCATTCTGTTAGGCCACAGAGAGACTCCCCACCCCCGGGCTTCCAGCATCAGACAGTGGACAGCCAAAACCGGTTTGGCTCAGTGGATAGAGCTGGCCGGCGGACTCAAAGGTCCCGGGTTCGATTCCGGTCAAGGGCATGTACCTTGGTTGCGGTCACATCCCCAGCGGGGGATGTGGAGGAGGCAGCTGATTGATGTTTCTAACTCTCTATCCCTCTCCCTTCCTCTCTGTAAAAAAATCAATAAAATATATATATTTTTTAAAAAGACAGTGGACACACAGAGGGGGTCTCTGTCTCGGGGGGGCTGCCCTGGAAGCCATCCAGGGTCCGGGCTAGGGCTGGCTGGGGACACAGCCCGGGGATGACTCAAGGAGACATGCTCCAAGAAAGAACCAGCAGCCTTCACCACCCCCGCACCCCAAAATAACTCCCAGGTGTCACCGGGGTGCGATGTGGACTGGGGCAGACACGATCACCAGGGGGGTTATTCTGAGATGCCCCCCGATTTCCCCCCGGGACACAGCCGGATACCAAAACCTTCAGGAGAGGCCCTGGGCGTCCTCCTTGCGTTCCCTTCACTGAAGGAGCCGCCGGGGCAGGGTGCTAACAACAAGCAGCGCAGACCCGGCCTCTGGGCCGGGGTCGAGCATCTGGTTTGATGTTGAACCGTGCCCGCGGCCGTCCTCGAATTTCTGAGCCCAGCCAGGGCGCCGCGCATGGTTCCAGCCGTTTTCCTAACGGACCAAAAAAAAAAAAAAAAAATCCACGGGCATTTCAAAGCCAAAGGACCGTGTCAGCCAAGGCTAAACATCTGAAGCGACGCAGCCACGTTCCCTGGAGTGCGGGCCACCAAGCCAGGCTTTGAAACCAAGACCAGCTCTTCGAGAAGCTTTCAGTGCAAAATCCTTGAGATATGCCGGCGCACTCTCCACACGCCTGAAAGGGCGAAGCCGAAACCGGGCTGGGAGTGCTCTTACCCAAGGTTACAATGTCTCTCCCCTCCGCCGAAAGTCTGAAATAACTTCAAAAGGGCCGCCCGCCTCTAAGTGGGTTACTGTTACGGCGGGAGCCAAACTCGGCGCTAAGAGGAGGAGAGCCGTTTCCCTCGGTAACATTATCTCACCCAGAAATTCCTGGGGATTTAAAAGGGAAACTTCCTTCCTTTTGTCCTGTTGTGCTGTTGGCCGGGGTAGGGTGTCACTGTGGTACAGGGTTTCAGAGGGAACACCGTCCCAGGCCTTAACAGGTGTGGTGGCCGGCATCGAGCCTTGTCGTTTATGTGAAGGAATGGAAAAGGATCACTCCACCCATTTCTCTCTTGAATCACAGGGGGGTTATTTTTCCCTTCTTCTATGCACAGGGAAGCAGGCAACGCTTTTGCTCCTTGAACGAACAGCCCGAACGTTACTCTGCATCCAGAATCCGAAAGTGCCTGGATACAGTTTTCCCCCCTGTCACCATGGCAATGGGGACAGAAAAGGAGCTGGATGCCGCCGTTGTTTGCTGGAGACATCCCATGAGAACTGCCTGAGAATTAAACCAGCATTGTTTATATATACTAGGAGCCTGGTGCACGAAATTCGTGCACTGGGGGTGGGTGATCCCTCAATCCAACCTGCCCCCTCTCACATACTGGGAGCCCTCAGGGGATGTCCAACTGATGGCTCATCCCCAGCCTGCCCAAGGCCTAAAGCCTCTGTTCAGTTCAGCCCCAGCTGCCTGCGACCACCCGGCCCTGGGGGCTGGGCACTCGCTGCCACTTCCGCTCCACCACCACTGCTGCTGCCACAGCTTCCCCTCACAGTGCCCGGGGGCTGGGCGCTCGCTGCCACCACAACACCATTTTATTTCATCTCCACCCCGGGGGCCTCACACTCAAGCCACTTGGCCCCGCCCCCACTCCTGATTGGCTGGTAGCATAGCCAATCAGGAGCAAAGGTACAGTCAAATTTGCATGTTTCTCTTTTATTATATAGGACACACACACACACACTTTTTATTGATATTTTTTTACAGAGAGGAAGGGGAGAGGGATAGAAAGTCAGAAACATCGATGAGAAAGAAACATCGATCAACTGCCTCCTGCACACCCCCTACTGGGGATTTGCCCGCAACCAAGGTACATGCCCTTGACCAGAATCGAACCCGGGACCCTTCAGTCCGCAGGCCGACGCTCTATCCACCAAGCCAAACCGGTTTTGGCTACACCAGCATTCTCTGCAGAGGGCTCTGGTTTTCAGGACACTAAGCTGGACTCTCCCACAGCAGGTGTCACCTTTTAGAGGAAAACCAAGAATGGCTTCCATCCTATTTGGTTCCTCTGTATCCAAGGAAAAACCAAGAAGTTGCCTGTCAGAACCCAGGTATATCAGCAAGTATTTCAGATCCACCTTCTCACTTGACCATCTCCCATCCCCTGGACTTCCTTTTTGCCAGAAACTCAGATTTGGCCCTATGTGTATAGATAGCTCATGTCCAACTTCACCAACCTTCACTTAGAACTTACATTTCCAATCCTATCTAATAAAAGAGTAATATGCAAATCGACTGTCACTCCAACACACAATATGGCTGCCCCCATGTGGTCAAAGATACTGCCCCCATGTGGACACAAGATGGCCACCACAAGATGGCCAGCAGGGGAGGGCAGTTGGGAGGGACAAGGCCAGCAGAGGAGGAAAGTTGGGGGTGACCAGGCTGGCAGAGGAGGGAAGTTGGGGGCGACTGGGCCTGCAGGAAAGGGCATTTGGGGGTGACCCAGGCCTGCAGGAGAGAGCAGTTTGGGGAGGGGAGACTAGGCCTGCAGGGAAGAGCAGTTAGGGGTGACCAGGCAGGCAGGGGAGGGCAGTTAGGGGTGATGAGGCTGGCAGGGGAGGGCAGTTAGGGGCAATCGGGCAGGCAGGGGAGCAGTCAGGCATCAATCAGGCTGACAGGGAAGTGGTTAGGGGGTGATCAGGCTGGCAGGCAAAAGCGGTTAGGGGCAATCAGTAAGGCGAGCAGTTGGAAGCCAGCAGTCCTGGATTGTGAGAGGGATGTCCGACTGCCCTACTAGGATCGGGCCTAAATGGGCAGCTGGACATCCCTCGAGGGGTCCCAGATTGGAGAGGGTGCAGGCTAGGCTGAGGAACACACACCCTCATGCACGAATTTTGTGCACTAGGCCTTTAAATAGGTTAGGAGATATTTCATAGATTTGTTTTCTTTTTTTTTGGCGGGGGGGGGGGGGGGGGAAATCTAATAGACTATAGAAAAGTGTCTGAAAACATTAAGCAAAATTTGATTCTAAACCCATTCTTAAAGTGACTCATATGGCTACCAGATGACAAGTATTGATTTGTCCCTAGATTTTCACGGGCATTGTTTCACTACAAATTGCAAGGCAACTTAATAAAGGACACTTGATAGTTCTTGTTTCTAAAAGGTGAGGGCTAGGTGCTTACACACACCAAATAGTTATTAAATTAAGAAGAAATACGTGGAAGGGAAAAGGTAAACGTGGAATCCTCATTCTTCCGGATGTAAAAAAGAATACCATAAAACAACCGGCCCATAAAACTACATGGTGCTGGTCTGAAACAAGGAAAATATAACAAGTGCAAGAGAAATTGTCAAAAATAAATATATATATATATACACACACATATATATATCTATATACATACACACACACACACACACACACACACACATTTCCACTTTTATAAGGCCTCACTATGACACAAACCAGGACTAACAGATGGATATCTAGAGGATTCATTTATAATTTCTGTTGGGACAGGTGGTTAGCACTGCAGAGAAAACATCAGTCTGGCCATCCACAAGTTGTTCCGAGAAACCGTGAGGCAACACGAGTTGACGATTCTTGTAGGTCAATTATCATGCTCGATAGCAACAAAAGGCACAATAAGAACTGTGTGTTTTTAAAACTTCTTCCTTGGATCAGTCACGGAAAGGAATGAGACATATAAATCAGTAGTTTACAGTGAGAAAACAGACAAACCGTTAACCTTGCTGCTGATTAAAGCATAGCAAGATCATCAAGGTAAACCCACTGCTAAGCCCGCCCGGAGGGCTGCAGGGAAAGACACACGTGCACACACCTGGCCAGGCTGCACATGGGCCCATGGGGGTGGGCCTGGCCAGGCTGCACACGGGCCCATGGGGGCGGGCCTGGCCAGGCTGCACATGGGCCCATGGGGGTGGGCCTGGCCAGGCTGCACACGGGCCCACGGGGGCGGGCCTGGCCAGGCTGCACACGGGCCCACGGGGGCAGGCCTGGCCAGGCTGCACACGGGCCCATGGGGGTGGACCTGGCCAGGCTGCACACGGGCCCATGGGGGTGGGCCTGGGCAGGCAATAGGCGACAAAGCCCAAGATCCTCCGCTCCCCTTCCCCCAGGAATTCCACTTTCAGAAAGGATTCTGAGGAAGTAATCTAAACCAAAGAAGAAACTTTATATATAAAATCTTAAGCAGTCCTCCTCCAAACCATAGAAACTTAGAAAGAAAAATGTCAAAGACTATACACTGAGTGGCCAAATTATTATGATCTCTAAATACATATTAATCTGGCCACTCAGTGTGTGTGTGTGTGTATGTATGTGTCCTATTTAATAAAAGAGTAATATGCAAATTGACCATACCTCAAATCAAGCCATGACCACAAGCCACGCCCACACGTCAATCAGGAGCAAATAAACCCCAGCCAAGATGGCTGCAGCCACTGAGAGAACGGGCCGGCCAGGGCCTCGAGCGCAGTGTCTGCGCCCCACCAGCCCGGCCGCGTGGGCACAGAGAGAGGGAATGGGCTGGCTGTGCGGAGGGAGGGGAAGAACCAGAAAAATGGGTCTTTCCAGTTCCTGATGTTGATGGAGCCCTATGGGTGCTGGACCCCTCCACCTACAGCCCCCAGTCGCAGCCCAGCAGACCCCTGCCTGCAGTCCAGATGCAACCATTATGGCCCGCGACAGGGGGGTGTCCAGCAGGTACACTACAGGCATCAAATCACTGCTGCCGAAGCCCCCCCCACACACATACACACACTCGCAAGTAGTATGGCCCAAGGGGGCGACTCCTGAGGCACCACTCCCATGGCAGCAAATGTGCATCGTGCCAGGCGGGAAGCCAGACCTGAAAGCCCAAGCCCCCGAGTACCCAACAGGGCGTCGTGTGCCAGGGCCCTGAGGACAAGCATCTCCCCAGATGCTGTGCTGAAGGAGGAGAGGAACCTCTGGCTAGAGGCCGGGGTGAAGGATGCTGGTATCTTTGCAGGCCGGGCTGAGGGACACCGTCGCCCCAATCCCCCGCATCCCCTAACTACTGTGCACGAATTTCATGCACCGGGCCTCTAATATATATATATATATATATATATATATATATATATATATATATATATATATGAGGCCAGCGGGAGGGGACATGGGCGGTTGGCCAGCCTGCCTGCTGGTCGAACTCCTGATCGAGGGGACAATTTGCATATTAGCCTTTTATTATATAGGATATAGACTGAATGGCCAGATGATTATGTGTTCGGAGATCATAATAATCTGGCCACTCAGTGTATAATCGAGAAAGAAAAATCAGTGTACATAATTTATGGGATATATAATCACAAGATAATAATACACCACTGTATAAAAAGTCACATACACATGAAATTTAGAGAAAAGTTCATGTGTGAAACAATACCTATTTTAAAATATCATTGCAGAGACGGACAAAAACTAAAAGAAGTGAGGAATCTGAAAAGTTAATGAAGTTAGAGAAGTAAGCATAGGGGGAGGTTTTTCTTTTGTGGATTCCTGTTTTCATTCAAACCAACATTTGCGGAGCCTGAGTTAGACACTGGGCACGGAAAGGTGAATGAAGGCCTGAGTCTTCCCTTGTGGGACTGTTTGGTCCAGATTTTGAAAATAAATTCTAAAATGTATGTGGCATTTGCTGACACAACAGGGTGACCGACATTTGAAGCTCCCCAAAGCTTTTTCCTACAAATCAGCTTTGTGTATAACACGATTTAGAAGTATCAAATGGCGGTTCTAGGTGGAAACATGCATCCTCAGACAGATGTGGTCCTTTCCCACGACACAGCTGTAACAGGCGTCCCCCGGGGCCCAGCCAGGCTCCGCCGAGGAAGCTCTCCGAACGCGCCGGGAAGCCAGGCGCCAGGGGCAGGCGCGACATGCGACAGCGAGGACAGGCTTCCCGCCCGGCTCAGCAAGAAAACACAAGGCTTATATATATACATCAGCACAGGCCGAAATCAACGATAAATACCATTTTATTTTATCTTTTGTAATATATTTTTATTGATTTCAGAGAGGGAGGAAGAGGGAGAGAGAGAGAAACATCAAGGATGAGAGAGAATCATGGACCCGCTGGCTCCCGCATGCCGCCCACTGGGGATGTGCCCACAACCCGGGCATGTGCCCTTGAACTGAATCGAACCCGGACCCCGCAGTCCGCAGGCTGATGCTCTATCCACTGAGCCAAACCGGCCAGGGACGATACTCTCTTCAGTGATGGTGGCAGCGGGTTAGCTCTGGTCACCCTAACACTTTGAACTTGCTCAGGAGGACCAGCTGACCACAGCAATACTTCACGAGGCCACACCATAGTTCCCAGTCTTCCGCGCACACAACGGACATACAGAAACACTCAGGACACAGCGCTAACACGTCCTTTCCCCTCCTGCCCGAGGACACACATCCCCACACATGACAATAAAGTACAAGCCAGGGCTTCTTCGTAAAACAGAGACAATGATCCTGAACTTGGGAATGTCTTACGAGGCTGTAAGAAGCCCGGTGGCTGCACGTGATCTTGAGGAGGTTTCTGAATACAGAGGCAGGTTTATTACCTCCCGATCAAGAGTCTGAGTTACATTTTATTCGGAAAGTCTATGTGATCGGAAAAACAGAGACTAAAACGGGAGAAATAATCCAGCATTTGCCAAGCAATCGCTCTGAAAAGGGGATTCTAACGCGGTGTTCGGAGCAGGCCTGTTAGTCATTCCACAATGACACCACATGGAATGGGGGGGGGGGGGGCCTCGCTGTGGGGCATGGGCTTTGGGCTGCTGGCCAGGGTGCAGCCCAGCACTGCCACTTCACTTCCGGGTGGCCTGAGAAGAGTCACGTGACCTGGGAGCCTTGTTTCCGTCTGAAGAACAGAGCTGGCCCTGTCCCTGAGGGTCAGTCACAACGCAGGCCTGCGGGCCTGGCGAGAGGAAAGTGGGGCGACAGACAGGACACCACAAGCACAGGCAACCAAAGGGAAAAGCAGATCAAGTGGTCTTCCGCCAAAACGAAACAATTCTGTGTGCCAAGGACACCATCAAGATAGGAAAAAAGAGCCCTGGCCAGTGTCGCTCAGTGGGTAGAGCGTCGGCCTGCGGACCGAAGGGTCCCGGGCTCGATTCCGGTCAAGGGCATATGCCCGGGCTGCGGGCTTAATCCCCAGAAGGGGGACGTGCAGGAGGCAGCTGATCTAGGATTCTCTCTCATCATGGATGTTTCTCTCTCTTCGTCTCCCTTCCTCTCAGAAATCAATATAAAAAAAAAAATATATATATATATATATATATATATATTTTTTTTTTTTAGAAAAAGGGAAGAACAACCCACAGATTGAAAGAAATTAGGAGCAAGTCACATATCTGATAAGGGACTAGAATATACAAAGAATTCTTGTAACTCAATAATAAAGAGACAAATTATCCAATTAAAAAATGGGCAAAGGATCTGAATAGGTATTTCTCCAAGGAAGATATACAAATGCAAATAAGCTGCTCAACATCATTAGCCAGCAAGGAAATGCAAATCAAAACACAATGAGATACCACTCCAGCCCGCCAGGACAGCTGTAGTCAAGACGGGAAAGTAAGTGCCCAGGATGTGGAGAAATTAGAACCTTCGTTCACTGCTGGTGGGCATGTCGAATGGTGCAGCTGCTTCTCAACCAGCCTGGTAACTTCGTCAAACGACTAAACATAAAGTTCCCATCCGACCCAGCAATTTCACTATTAGCTATATACCTAAGAGAAATGAAAACATGCGCCTACCCAAAAACTTGCACATGAATGTTTATAGTAACACTAGAGGCTTGGTGCACAAATTCGTGCACGGGTGGGGTCTGGCCAGCCCACCCCAATCGGCCGACAGGGGGTGGGTCTGGCCAGCCGACCCTGCCTCCTGGCCGAACTCCTGGTCCAACTCCCGGCTGAGGGGACAGTTTGTATATTAGCCTTTTATTAATAGGATTATTCATAATAGCCAATAAAAACAACACAAATGATCATCAGTGAGGTGACTGGGTACACAAACTGTGGTATGGTCACACAATGGAATATCCTTCGGCCCTAGAAAGAAACAGGGCGTGATCCATTCTACAATGTGGATGAACCTAGAAGACATTATGCTGAGTGAAAGAAGCCAGCCACAAAAGCCCACTTCTTAAATTACTCCCAGAAACAGTAAAACCCAGAACAGGAAAATCTAGAGACAAAAAAGTAGATCAGTGATTGCTTGAGGCTGGAGGATGGAGGAATGGGAGGATAGGGAGGTAGGCACTCACAGGGACAGGGTATCCTTTTGAGATGATTTAACTGTTCTAAAATTTACTGAGGTGCTGGTGTACGACTCTATGAATATACTAAAAACAACTGAACTGTATACTTTACATAGGTGACTTACGTGAATTATGCAAATAAGAGGCAAGGAAAAAATAGAGCAAGATTCAAATTATTACCTGGCATTGTGTGATGAAAAGAACACAGCCTCAGGGGAACAGAAAGGGAGTGGACTGATGATTCTCAGGGAGAAAGGGGTATGGGGGGTGTGGGAAGAGACTGGACAAAAATCATACACCTCTGGATGAGGAGAGTGGGGAGGGGGGGTAAGGGCAAGAAGTGGGGTGGAGGAGAGCTATGGGGGGGGGTAAAAGAGGTACAATTGTAATAATCTGAACAATAAAGATTTATTAAATTTAAAAAAAAAGAATATAGCCCCGGGGTGCAGTTTCTTCACCCATAAAACAGAGATGGCACCCGCGTCGCCTGAGGGAGGCGGCAGGAGTCAGTGACCCAAGTGAGTAAGAGGGACAGACTGGGGCAGACAGCCCGAGAGGGGAAGGGCTCCAGCTGGGGCCCAATGCCACCAGAACAGAGTCAGAACCCGAGGATCAGCGAGAGGGAAGTGAGGTGAGAACTGAACCAGCCCGTTCAACATCCCCAAGACCATGGAATCCAGCAAGAAAGCCGTCACAGTGAAGGCAGGACAGGGGGACACGGTGATAATCCAGAGAGGCGAGCACGGCCAGCGAGGGGAAGGGCTCCTTGGGTTCTGGAGGACTCCCCAGTTACACCCACAGGCTACAGATTCACCCCGTTCGTCCCTGCTTTGCCATAATTGCCCTGGTGCGCTTCCAAACCAGAGCGCTTCAGGAAGGGACACTTGATGAAGATCATCTGATTAAATAAATACTCTTGCGTAGCCTGTTAATAGCAGGGGAAGCGGGGAGCGGGAGGGGCGAAAACCACAGGCGCAAGCATTAAAAGCAGTACATTATATGCTGGGCTGCGCCACCCTATATGACCTTGGGCAAGTTGAAAAGGGCCCCGTTCTCTCTGATCCTGAGCGCAGGGGGGATGCCTGCCACCTGCTTACCCCCCGGGGGGGGGGGGGGGGTTAGTGAGATGAGCTCTGAGCTCTGCCCCAGGCTCCTCGGAGACAGGCACGGTGTCAGGGATTACTGGCACAAGCCAGGACATCTCCGGGCCCGGCCTCCCCTCATCCGCTCCCTGTATTTCAGCAGGTCTGCTGGGGAAGTTCTTGCTCAAAGCAGAGTGGGCTGGGGGGGGGGGGGGGGGGGGATCACAACCCAGGCTGGGTCTGGCCTGGCCGACCTTGTCGGAGCCACTCCTTAAACCGCCACTTGTCAACAAGAGGGCACCTTGAAAATGTAGCCCATGCCCGACACTTCATTCCAGAGACGAATGACTGAAAATGTCCTCTGCACTTTGTCTTTTTAAAATATATATATTTCATTGATTTTTTTATAGAGAGGAAGGGAGAGGGAGAGAGTCAGAAGCATTGATGAGAGAGAGACATCCATCAGCTGACTCCTGCACACTCCCCACTGGGATGTGCCTGCAACCCAGGTCCATGCCCCTGACCGGAATGGAACCTGGGACCCCTCAGTCCGCAGGCCGACGCTCCATCCACTGAGCCAAACTGGTTTCGGCTGAGTTCAGTTTTAAACATCAAGATGAATTTTAGGCCTTCTTACCTGACTACTAAGACACAAAACAAGATTTTTATAATTTGGACTATTATCCAAAATATAAAAAGAATTCTTGAAGTTCAGTAATAGTCACAAAAATGGGTTTAAAAAAAATTGAACAGAAACTTCACAAAGAAGAGACAGAAAAGGCAAATAAGCACATGGAAAGACTCTCAACATTCGACATTAGAGCAATGGCAAGTAAAACAAGAAGATGCTGCCGCATGCCCGCAGAACGGATGGCACCGAAAGACGGATAATGCAAAGTGTCAGCCACGTGGTGCAACAGCGGGAACCCTCCTACACTGCGTCTGGGGGTGCGAAGGGGCCCGGTCGCTATGGGAGACAGTCTGGCCGTTTTTTATAAAGTAACACGTACACTGTCCAGGTGACCCAGCTCCCCCGCCCCTGGGCATTCACACACAAGAGAAACGAGAACATCTGTCCGCACAGTCCCGCCCGCCAGCAGGCGCGCAGCCTTGTTTGGAAAAGCCGGCGCGTGGGAACACCCCAATGCTCACCGGCACGCAAGCGAACACAGTAAATGCGGTGACCACCCAAAGGTGACCACTCAGCGAGGAAAAGCAACAGGACACGGAGACACGCCACACCGCACGGACGGACCTCGACAACAACACGCGGAATAAAACCGGCCGACTTCCTCCCCGCTTCTCAGGAAGGGCACGGCAGGCCTGTTTGCAAGCACCCACAACGGCAGGCGGTGTAAACGGCAGGCGGTGTAAACGGCAGGCGGTGTAAACGGCAGGCGGTGTAAACGGCAGGCGGTGTACACGGGTCTGGGGCGACAGGAGGTGGCCCGGTGCTCGCCAGCGCGGGGTGGGGGAAGAGGGGGACTGCCGGGGAAAAGCGACTTGCAGGGGTGACGAAGCTCCGCATGGTAATGGGGGTGCTTCTGCCACAGGTGGAGACACCCGTTACACCGAGCCTGTAAATGGCTGGGTCGCTGTGTCAAAACGCCTCAAAGTGTGTGTGTTTCAAACA
Organism: Antrozous pallidus; assembly: GCA_027563665.1. Lineage (NCBI taxonomy): Eukaryota > Metazoa > Chordata > Mammalia > Chiroptera > Vespertilionidae > Antrozous > Antrozous pallidus. The sequence goes on from CM050528.1 coordinate 4,324,753, forward strand.
GACACAAGAAGCTGGTGAGTTCAGGGCAAGAACAAAGACAGCATTTTAAAGAGAGAGTCAGGGGGGAGGGCAATGGGAAAAATAAGGAAACACATGTACTACTATTTGTAGTACTTTAAACAATAAAAAAAACAATTAAAAAAATAAGAAGAGTCAATACCCTGTCCCGTTTGGCTCAGCGGAGAGAGCGTCGGCCTGCGGACTACAGGGCCCCAGGTTCGGTTCCGGTCACGGCCGTGTGCCTTGGTTGTCTCTCACCGCTGTTCCTAACTCTCTCTCCCTCTCCCTCCCTCTCCGTGAAAAATCAGTAAAATGCATTAATGAATAAATAAAAAGTAAAAAGAAAGTCAACAACTTGACTGTGGAGCAATCCAGTCCAACCAAAAGTCACAACTTCCCGTTGCTAACCACTCGCTCATTACCGACAGCCCGTGTGGATGTACTTTAATTTAATTCACAAATACACGATGCGCCTACCGGAGGGAGCGCGAAAGGGAACTTTCCTTTTCCGATTCAGAGCTAGCTCAGAACCGGGTCACGGACAGCCTTACAGGAGCCAATAACCCCAATGATACCCATGGGAACCCCCAAAAGACAATGCCTTTTCTAGACGGCCAGGCTGAACATGCTTCTTCTCCACGTGTCCTAATCCTGACTCTGGGAGAGCAGACACAGACTGAAAGCTGGACAGAGCCCGCGGCCGTCTCGCCGCCCAGTCAGAGGCAACGGACCTGCTGGGCACCCCGAGCACGGACGGCCTGAACTTGATGCTGCACTTGGACTAGGAGCCGGCCCTTACCCGTCACGGGGTTTTCTCCCTGCAGACCCACAGAGCTTACAAACGGAGTAACGGTCTTCAGGGTGGAGGAGCGTTTCCGGCTGCAGCTGTCCTCCCTCTATGCCTCCCCAATACAGGGCACCCCGCTTCACACGGCACGCACTGACCCATCCACAGCTGCCCATGTAAACACGCGCCCCTCATGGCACATGTAGCACGCCATACATGAACACGGGACAAATGGCAACACGCTGGTTCTAGATCCCACTGTGGCACGCTGCCCAACCACAGGCGCGCCGGGACAGGGCTCGGGAGAACAGGCAAAGTTGGGGGCTTCCCCTCTGTGTGAAAGACAAGTGACCGGCCGTGTCTTTTCGGGAGATGAGCCAGAAAATGGAAGAACATGACCACGATGGCACCACCGCGTCCCTCCACACGCCAAGCCTACTTTGCGAGGTCAGAGGTCATGGAGAAATTAGAGGTTCGAGATGGCAAAGGGTCAGGGGTTCCGGAGGGGTCAGTGGAAAAACCTTCCGCGATGATGGTGATGTTCTAAAACTCCGCACTGGCAATCTGGGGGCCAAGAACCACACGTGGCTGTTGGAATTGGGGGGGCTGAACTGTACGTTTTAATTCATTTTATTTTTAAAAAATATATTTTATTGATTTTTTACAGAGAAGAAGGGAGAGGGAGAGGGAGTTAGAAACATCAGAGAGGAATATCGATCAGCTGCCTCCTGCACCCCCCCATCCCACCCCCACCCCCACCCCTGCCACTGGGGATGTGCCTGCAAGGAAGGTACATGCCCTTGACCAGAACTGAACCCGGGACTCTTCAGTCCACAGGCCGATGCTCTATCCACTGAGCCAGACCAGTTTCGGCAGTTTTAATTCATTTTAATTAATGTAAAGGCGGTAGTCACAGCTGGTTAGGGACTGCTATGTTAACTTGAGACTCTGAAATCTATTACATCCCTACAATCTCAAGGAAAGGGGGGGGGGGAGTCTCTGTCCTTTTCAAATTTTCGTAAAAGAAACCAATTAAAGCGAGGACCTGCTCAAATCTAGATTTTTTTTTTTAAGGGATGCTAGAGGTTGCAGGGGAAATGTCGTTTTAAAAAGATTCTGTTTTAATAGCACCACGCAGTGCGGAACAGACCAAGCCCAGCAGGAAACCAGTAATGAAGGTGCTCTGGGGTCAGAGACCAGCGGGTGGTCAGGTGACACGGGAAATTCGAGAAGGCCGGGGTCAGAAGCTCAGGCGCCCACCAATGTCACTGTGGGCTCTGGAGCAAAGAACTTTTACTCTCTGGGGCCCCGGCTCTCAGCAAGTCAGAGGCTGCAACCACCTCCCCATCTAACGCACAGACAAGGTCAAGAACATAAAGAGCATCATATGCTACCTACGAGCAAGATGTCATCATCATCTCACCTAGACCCCCTTCAAATTCTTTACGCCCCATTTCCTGCCACCCCGTTCCTTCCAGCCCACCCCCAGCCTCACTGCCTCTGTGACCGTCCCAGAATCCTTCCGCTTTCCCCGTCTCTGCTCCCACCTCGAAACACCTCCCGGGTTTGGGGCTCTTCTTAGCTTAACCATTGCAAGTGTCTTCTCGCCCAAGCTGGAAGGGGAGAGGCGGGGAGGGGAGGTGTCAATCGCTGGCTCTGGGTCAGATGAGATGATGCCTGTCCAATGGCAAATTCTCACATCACAAAAAATGAACGGCGGCATCTCAGAGTGAAGGGGGACAGCGCACTCAAGTGAGTCACCGGGCCGAAGCCCAGATGATCTGTCCTCTATACTTAGAAAGACTGGGGACAGCCGCAGGGAAGGGGCGGATGGGAAATCCTAACCATGGAATTGCAGGGGAACCCTTCAAAGCGCGCGGGGGGGGGGGGGGGGGAGCAAGCAGGAGCCTGGCAGGCAGTGGGCTCTGCTGCGGTCTGGATGTTTGTGTCCATCCGCCCGCCCCCCCCAATTCCTATATTGAAATCCTAACCCCGAAAGGTGATGGTATTGGGCGGGGCCTGGGAGAGGGGGTGCTTAAGTCGTGAGAATGGAGCCCTCATAAATGGGGTGAGTGGCTTTACTCTAAAAGGGGCTCCCCAGAGCTCCCCAGCCTCTGCTGCCAGGGGAAAACACAACCAGAAGTCTGCCACCCGGAAGAGGGCCCTCACCCAACCCCGTGGGCAGGGCACCCCCCCACCTCAGACTCCCTGCCCCCAGGACGGTCCGAACTGGATTTCTGTTGCTCACAAGCTAACCAGCCTGTGGCGTTTGGTTACAGCGGCCCCGGCCCCGCAGGAGGGAAAACTGAACAACCACCTAGGCTCCGTCCCAACAGAAAACACCCCGATTTCCGAGGCGACAGCACGGGGGGCCCAGAGGTGAGCACGCTGCAGTGTCCTTCCAACCGAGTCGCTAAGTTACCTCGTTTTGTTATTTTTAAAATTTACCTTTATTTCTTAATTTTTAAAAAATATTTTATTGATTTTTTACAGAGAGGAAGGGAGAGGGATAGAGAGTCAGAAACATCGATGAGAGAGAAACATCGATCAGCTGCCTCTTGCACACCCCCCACTGGGGATGTGTCCGCAGCCAAGGGATATGCCCTTGACCGGAATCGAACCTGGGACCTTTCAGTCCGCAGGCCGACGCTCTATCCACTGAGCCAAACCGGTTTCGGCAAAATTTACCTTTATTGTCGAAAGCATGACAGATGTCTCCTTCTTTATGCCCGCTGCCCTCCAGCCCAGGCCTTCTCTCCGCTATTGCCTGTGTCCACCAGTGACACATACATGCACACACACTCTTGGGTTAATCTCTAAGAGGTGTGACAGTCAGAGCGCTGTCCCACAGCTCAGGGCTCGCCACCCATGGGGAGCCTGTGGCTGCTGGCCCGGAGGCTCACGGAGACCGGCGGGGACGGTCGTGTTTCTGAGCTCCAGCTTTCCCGACTGGTCAAACCAGGATCCTCAGCCCAGTGGCTGCAAGACGAACTTGAGAAGCAACTCAGCCCTCCCTCGGAAAGGACAGACAGTGAGCACACAGAAGGTCACTTTCCCCAACACTTGTGGTCGGGCAGAAGTTCCCTAAGAGCGCGCTCCCTCCCTCCCGGGGCTCGGCCTTCCCCGGAGATGAGGCTGGCTCTCCCTCGCCAAGCTCCCGGAGAGCCATCTAGTCCTTACTGTGAGAGGCAAGGGCACACCGGGCCGGATGCAATCCTTTCCATTTTGAACGGACAGAAACGTGCTGACCTTGAGCTAAGCAAGAAGCCCAACTGGGAAATGTGGCAAATAAAGGAGGCTGGGTGAACTGGCGCCCACAGAGGACAGGAGAGCCAAAGCCAGCCTGAGCCTCCTGGCGTCCTCTGTGTCCCCAGGGCCACTCTTCTATCCTCCCCCTTGAAGGGGGCCTCGCTTTAGGGGAAACAGTTTTATTATTATTATTATTATTATTACTATTATTATTGATTTTTTACAGAGAGGAAGAGAGAGGGACAGAAAGCTAGAAACATGGATGAGAAAGAAACATCGATCAGCTGCCTCCTGCACGCCCCCTACTGGGGATTGTGCCCGCAGCCAAGGTACATGCCCTTGACCGGAATCGAACCTGGGACTTCTCAGTCCGCAGGCCGACGCTCTGTCCACTGAGCCACACCGGTTGCGGCGCTAGTGTGGACATCTTTACGGCTCTCAGCAGTCGTTTCTGCTGCATCCTCTGCGGGGTGGCAGCCAGAGGTCACTGTGTGAGGAGGAGGGGCCTGGGCTCCGGAGCTCACACACCCAAAGTCACCGGGACCCACCTTCACACCGCCCCTCCGCCCCCACTATACTCCCGAGCCACGGATCCTAACACAAATGACTTTGGAACCATTCTCGGGACTTGAGGACACAAAAGTCAACCGTCTGTCTCAAACGTCTCTAAACCCACCAACCAGTGCCTTACAGCCTGCCCAGCAGGCACGCAAACATCTGCTGACAGGTCGACCAGACAAAACTCGTTCCCATCGTTGTCACCTCAGCTCCTATTCCCAACGGCCCAGGAGGCTCCTTCGCTTTCCAGAGCATCCTCCGGCCTCCCGCCGCCACCCACGCTCCATGCCCCCCACCTGGGCACGACACACGTGTTTCCGCCCGCAGGCAGGGCACCACCTCAGGGCAGGCCGCACAACAGGCACGGTCCCCAGGAGGCTGACATCAGTGTCTAACCGGAAAGCGGTCTGCAGGTTTCCAAACCCGTTCAGTACATGTGCCGGGCGCCCTCTCCGGGGGACAGGCGCTGCCTGGGACTCCGGGAAGGGTCAGACCAGGGACCCCGCTCCGGAGCGGCTGCAGATGACCGGCAGCCGGGACTCTGTGACTGAGCCACCGTGCACGCAGCGCTGCCCAGGCTAGCTCACAACTAGAGACTCGCCACAGAGTTTGGGAAGCACTGGCCCAGCCCCAGACCATGAGCCTGGGGTGTAAAACCCAGAGATGCTGCCTGTAAGTCTACACTGCTCTGTAACTCGATTTCCAGATGCCGGCGGCCTTGAACAGAAAGCCCTGTGTCGCCGAAACCGGTGTGGCTCAGTGGATAGAGCGCCGGGCTACAGACTGAGGAGTCCCGGGTTCGATTCCGGTCAAGGGCATGTACCTTTGGTTGCCGGCACATTCCCAGTAGGGGTGTGCAAAAGGCAGCTGATGGATGTTTCTCTCTCATCGATGTTTCTAACTCTCTATCCCTCTCCCTTCCTCTCTGTAAAAAATCAACGAAATATTTTTTTATTAAAAAAAAGAAAGCCCTGTGTTCTGCATAATACCCACATCGCCATCTAGTCCCAATTCCAACCCACCTTCCAGACCTAATTCCAATCCACCCTCAAGATGCGCTGGAAAGAGCAAGTGCCAGGGGAGACTCCTAGTGCCCCGGCCCCCCCGCTTGGCTGCTAAGACCCTGGGGCTGAAGACATTTTGGGGTGAAGAGAGTTCATGGCTGTTAGGCCCCAGGTTTCCTCCGGAATTGACCTGGCCTGATTCCAAAGCCTTCGGGCACTATGTACCCCCCCGTCCCTCAGGAATGGAGCCCCTCTCTCCGCTCCAGGATGCCTGTTCGCCCAGGAAGGTCTCCACAGGCAGGGACGCCGGCAGGTCCCAGCTCTCTCTGAGATAAAGCCGAAGGAATGTGTGAAGCCTTCCATGCTAACCTCACATACTGCTTTGGGCAATTAAGCAACTTTTTCTGCTCAGTTCAAGGTTCAAGAGGTGACTTCAAAAGCCTGAAAGACGGCCCCTGTGGTGGTAGATGAGCTCTCTTTCTCGGGAGGAAGGCAACGAGCTTCGTCCAGTTCCCCCTGCTGCACCCTCGGTCACAGAGGGACCGCCAGGCCCAGAAAAGGGGAGGCAAGGAGGGCCAGGGGGTCCCTTTGCTTCCAGACACCTCAGGGTTTCCATCCAATGGAAGAAGCTGCTGCTTTAAAAAAGAAAAGAAAATCCAGAAAAAAAAGCAAAGCTGCTTCAAAAATCTGAAACATGCTGGCATCTAGCAGGAAGGTGTCCGGGCGTCACTCCAGGACATGTCACAGCAGACCATCCCTCAGGGGGCTAGAGGAGGGTGGCTTACTGCTGCTTTTCACGCTGCGCTTCGTCCTGGAAGCCCTTCTACAAAGCAGCGTTTAAGGAAAACGAACACAAAAGACGGACAAAGGCAGGGAGGGCACACTGGGCGAGGAGGCCCCCACACTGGCTTCCTTGCTCCCCGCAGGGGCCCCGAAGCAGCGCTCTGAAAACGCCCAGGGCAACTGGTGTTTCCCAAAACGTAGGCCATGAGCCGCTGCCAATCCACAGAGGACTCCAGGTGATACACGAGGGGGGGGGGGGGGCGCTTCTTAAAAACAATAGACAGCCCTGACCGGTATGGCTCAGCGGACAGAGCATCGGCCTGCAGACTGAAGGGTCCCAGGTTCGATTCTGGTCTAGGGCATGTACCTTGGTTGCGGGCACATCCCCAGTGGGAGGTGTGCAGGAGGCAGCGGATCGATGTTTCTAACTATCTCTCTCCCTTCCTCTCTGTAAAAAAAAAAATCAATAAAATATATTTTAAAATATAAAAACAATAGATGTTTATTTACTTTGCTGAATTAGAAAAGATAACCAGCACAAAATCTTGATAAAATTTCCTTTAAAAAATACCCTTGTCATCACATCTAAGATACCATCAACCATCACCTACTTGAGTGGACAAGAGAACAATTAAACTAGGTCATGCTGTGGACTTGAAGACATTTCAGTAGCAGAGATGGTAAGATACAAAAAAAAAAAAAAAAAGCATCTAAGAATCAACAAAATAAGTTATTTCTATTTTTAGAACTGTAGCGACTTGAAAGAAAGACACAGATACGGCAGGAAGGGAGATGGTGACACGGAATGAGTGACTGGTAACAACAGTACACAGAGTGTGCTGTGCCATGCTCGACTCCAGTGCATGGACCTATTCATCTCCATCTGTCACACAGCACTGTGGGGTGGCACCGCTGCAGGACGAGAGTGGGTGACCCGCCCAGTGTCCCGGCAAGAATCGCAGCCAGCACAAGGCCCGGGGCTCCGCTTCCTGCTCTTCCTGAGCTTCTCCAGGAACTCCACGACAAACTGCCAATAGTCAACCGTTTCTCATTTGCAGAAATGGCAGGTGCATAGGCTCCGCCCTAAAGGACACAGGTGCCCTTTGTTAATCGTCTGATTAACGACGGACACGTGCCGGGTACAGGGGGACCTCGGCCACAGGTGGCACATCACTAACCTCGATCCGAGCTCCAGAACGTTTGAAACACCCCAGAGTGTCTATTCAAACCCCCTTCGTCTTTGCACTCGGGTTCCAGCCTCCAGAGTCAGCCAAGATCAGGAACTTGTAGCAGAAAGGCGTAAACTGAAGACATGGCGGCACACTCTTCCCCTAAACTTCAGGGTTGGCACTCACGCCATTTTTTAAAAATATGTTTTATTGATTTTTCACAGAGAGGAAGGGAGAGGAATAGAAAGTCAGAAGCATCGATGAGAGAGAAACATCGATCAGCTGCCTCTTGCACACCCCCTACTGGGGATGTGCCCGCAGCCAAGGTACATGCCCTTGACCGGAATCGAACCTGGGACCCTTCAGTCCGCAGGTCGACGCTCTATCCACTGAGCCAAACCTGTTAGAGCTATATTTTATTTTTTTACAGAGAGGAAAGGAAAGGGATAGAGAGTTAGAAACATCGATCAGCTGCCTCCTGCACACTCCCTACTGGGGATGTGCCCTCAACCAAGGTACATGCCCTTGACCAGAATCGAACCTGGGGCGCTTCAGTCTGCAGGCTGACGCTCTGTCCACTGAGCCAAACCGGTTTCGGCGGCACTCAAGCCATTTTAAAGCAACATTAAGCGACAAGTAATAATTCCACAGATTGATCTTTCTCAGGCTCTGGCCACCCCCTGGTCAAGCTGTGGCTGAGCTAGCGGCCGGGGCGCAAAGCCATAACCCAGAGCTGCTCAAATACTCCTGGAGATAAATGATTTGGAGGAATGACCTGGGTTAAGGACACAGAGCATCAGGGGCTACGGCTAGGGTCAGTTGCTAAAAATAAGCGTGTACTAATCACCCCAAGAAGCAGGGCCCTCCGCCCACCACGCCCTGCCTGTCAGCACCTGTGCGCAAAGGGCACACGCACCACCCGGCGCTGGCCCGCACCCTCCTCGCCCCGGTCTCATCCGCGCTCCGAGATGAATGGGGCCCCGGAGTTGGGCAACGCGCTGGCCCTTCCGGCGTGCAGGGAAGCAGCTCGGGTTTCTAATCACAACGGGCAGATGCCCAAAGAGCTGAAGGGAAGCAGAAACCTGATACACACTGCTGTGATCATCGGGGAGGAAGACAAGGGAAAAACCTGGATCTTATTTTAGGAAAAACGCTACCCTGCCGAAACCAGTTTGGCTCAGTGGATAGAGCGTCGGCCTGTGGACTGAAGGGGCCCAGGTTCGATTCCGAAGGTCAAGGGCATGTACCGTGGTTACGGGCACATCCCCGGTAGAGAGTGTGCAGGAGGCAGCTGATCGATGTTTCTCTCTCAATGATGTTTCTAACTCTGTATCCCTTTCCCTTCCTCTCTGTAAAAAAAAAAAAAAAATCAATAAAATATAATTTTTTTTTTTTTTAAAGCTACCTTTACTCAAACTCCCTAATAGTCAAGGTATTTGATTGGGTTAATACTCCTTCTGGTTTATTTGGAACTTCCAAAGCTCAATCTCATTAGTAATATAACTCCATTAACTCTTTAATTCCAAAGAAGTTTTAAATACACACATTTTCAAACACGTTTTGCTTTTGTTTTTTTGACCATCAAAAGCTCCGCCCGAGACAAAATTAACTCCAGCCAGAGAAGATCATCTTCCTAATCGCTATGTTCCTCACGGCAGTAAACTGCTCTTCCCCCTTAAGCACAATGGGACATAACCCCGCAGAGTCGTTGGTCCTTGGCTTCCAAACTGCGAATGGGGACACTTCCCTGAAGTCGCAAACAGACAAAAGCACCAAACAACATCGCCAAGAAACATGGAAATGAAAAACTTCTCTCCGCTGAAAGGAGCTATTCTTTGTTGATAAAGGGAGGTTCAAACATATTTTAAATATTTTTAAACAAAGGCCTAGCTGATGTCCTTTAATCCAGCCACCCAGCTCAGCTTTCTGCCCGGGCAGCTGCTGAGCCGAGCGCCCATCCCGAAGGGAGGCCCGGAGGCATTCCCGCAGCACCCCACATTCCTGGGGGGACACGGGACTCGGCAAAGTGAACAGCGATTTTCAGCCTCCAACGCAAGTTCCACGGCGTCTTCGTAAAAGTTTTACAAGGACACCCTGGCGAGAGCCGGGCTACCGCGAGGGGTCATGTTTCGGGGCCCCCGAGCATTCCAGCGGCCTGCTTTTCTTGGCCGCCGCTCCGAGCCGTGTGGTGCAAACAGGCGGTCAGCTGGGAGCCGCACGAGGGTCCCAGGGAGAAAGCCCTTGGAAAAAATAAAGTCAAATACGCCCCATGCTGGCTCAGGGCTCCCCGCCCCACAGGAAAGGGGAGCAAGTGGAGGCCGGTTGGTTTTCGGCATCGCCAATCAATGAGTGGGGAAGCGGAACGGCCAAGGGAGGGAGCCAGCCGCCTGCCTCTGGGTCCGATACCATCTCTCCGTCCTTCCAGAAGACCCCGTTCTCAACCCCGAGGTCCTTATCCGCGTGAGCATGAGCGGAGCATTGCTCGGGGCGGGACTCCGCCTGGTGGGGGCATAGGTCACCCTGAGAGGTCATTCCCGGTGTGACCTGTAAGACAGAGGCCCAAGGCGATGACAGAACCAAGGGCCAGCGGTCAGCCTCGAGACCAATGTTGGTTTCTGGGGGCCGCCGTAACAAAGCACCACAAGCTAACAACAAAAAGGCAGTCTTGCCAAAACTGGTTTGGCTCAGTGGATGGGGCGTCGGCCTGCGGACTGAAAGGTCCCAGGTTCGATTCCGGTCAAGGGCATGGACCTTGGTGGTGGGCACGTCCCCAGTGGGGGGTGTGTAAGAGGCAGCTGATCGATGTTTCTCTCTCATCCATGTTTCTGACTTTCTATCCCTCTCCCTTCCCCTCTGTGAAAACTCAATAGAATATGTTTTTTTAAAAGTAAAAATGCATTGTCTCCCAGGTCAGGAGGCTACAAGTTGGAGATCAAGAGCTGAGGGAAACCAGGTCCATGCCTCTCCCCGCTGGCTTTTGGTGGTTTGCTGGCAATCTTCGGCATTTCTGGGTTTGGAGAATCATCACCTTCATCGCCACCTCCCATCTTCATGTGGTGTTCCCCCTGTATATGTGTCCCAATGTCTCCATTTTATAAGGACACTGGTCATATTGGACCAGCCCCGGCCCTAGTGATCTCATTTTAACTTGAGCAACCTCTGTAATGACCCTATCTCCAAATAAGGTCCCCTTCTGACCCCTCAAGCACTGGGGGGTTAAGACTTCAACATAGCCAAAACCGGTTTGGCTCAGTGGGTAGAGTGTCGGCCTGTAGACTGAAAGGTCCCAGGTTCGATTCCGATGTTTCTGACTTTCTATCCCTCTCCCTTCCTCTCCAAAAAAACCCCAATAATATATATATATTTTTAAAAAGACCAACATATGAATCTGGGGAGGACACAATTCAACCGACGAGAGGGACGGAAGGAGAAAGGAAGGGTCCTACATGAAGACATTAGCATTTTCATTCCTCAGCAGCCCTGTCACCATCCAGTTCCCTACAGAGGCCAGAAGTCTACATCACAATGCGGGAATAAGTTAAATGAATATTTTTTTTTAAGTGGGTGGAAAGATGTGGGAGAGAAACACAGGCAAGGTGCCCTCGCAGGGGGAAACAAGGAAAAATGAGGTGTAAAATGATACATTCACAGACTGTTTTTGGCAGAGGCCTGCTGCCAGTAGCTATACAGTAGACTCTCAGAGTTTGGCAAGATATAAAAGAGGACAAGGCCCAAAATACATTAATGGCCCAGCTATGGCTTTAGATGGAGTCATAATTGGCTGGGAACCCGGGCTCACCTTACCATTCCGTGAACTGCTACGTTTGAGTCTCCTGCCATTCAGCGAGGATTTACATGGCAAGGACTGGGGCGCTGCCAGCCACTGGCCTGGGCTTGAACTAGACAGCGGCGTAGGGTTTTCAGGGGAAGGAGTGTCCCGAGAAACAGGCGTATGGAGGAAGGCAGGCCCTGAAGGGACACCACCTTTCCAAACACGAAGCGTGAAATCAGGGAAACGCCACCTTTGGCAACGGTGGGCGAAGGAGAGGGTTCTTTTCTGGGAAGACACAAAAGGACAGGAAGGAGACGGAAAAGCACTGTATTTCCAAAGAACCCTCAGCGGGAATGGCTTTGTGATTGTGAATATTGCTCAAGCCCGGGAAGAACGTGTCCCTAAGAGGTGCATAGTATGCTATATATTTCGTCCCTCCCTGTCACCATAAGGTTTATGCTAACGTTCCCACATGGCAAGCACCTTCTCAACATTTGTATTCCGATGGCCAGTAAGCGTCATCTACCTCAGCCATTCTCGAAGCCGCCTGCCACGACTCCCCACCCCAGGGTGAGGGGCAGGTAGGACCCCCCTTAAGACCTTTTGAGGGAACTGGTGAGGGCACAACACTATTTTCCTACCAACGCGAAGGCATGCTGTGCCTTTCACGCTGTGCTGGCAGGCGCACTGATGGAGTAAAGACGACAGGGGGACAGCGGTTGGGGAATCAAGGCAGAGGCATCAAGCTGAACTCTTATTTTATCTGTGCAAATTTTTTTTAAAAAAAGAGCTCTGGCCAGTTTGGCTCAGTGGATAGAGCATCGCGGACTGAAAGGTCTCAGGTTCGATTCTGGTCAAGGGAACACGCCCGGGTTATGGGCTCAATTCCCAGGGGGGGACTTGCGGGAGGCGGCCAATGCATGATTCTCTCATCATGGATGTTTCTCTCTCTCTCCCCTTCTTCCTTCCTCTCTGAAATCAATCATATACATACATACATACATACATACATACATATACACATACACACACGTATACATGTACATGTGTATATATGTTTCCTGGCGCTGGCCGGGCAGCCCAGTTGGTTAGAACATTGTTCTGATATGCCAAGGCTGTGGGTTCAGTGCCTGGTCAGGGCACATATATAAGAACCAACCAATGAATGCATAAATAAGTGGAATAACAAATCAGTGTTTCTCTCTCTCTCTCTCTCTCTCTCAAATCAATAAAATACATTTTTAAAAGGCAAATACAACTTTAAAAACTTTAAAAGTTTCCTTAAAAATGTTGATGAGCAATACTGATGACGAATGCTGATGAAGCAATAAGTTAATTGTAACAGTACTCGACTCCAAAGTGTATGCTTTTAAATACCTCCTGTGTGACGAAAGGGGAAGGATACAGAGGGCGCTTCCACCGCACAAAGCAATGGTCAGCTCAGATAAGGGACCTGCGGGACTCCATTGCAAGCTGAACTACTCACCTCTGTACGAACCATTTAACGTAAGAGAGCTGACGCAGTGTGGTTATACAGAGGGGCACACGGCAGGCATTTTCTCAACAACGAGTGAAGTGAGTCTGTCAACTCAAGGAAAACAATTGACAATATTTATTACCAATGATCTCCCTTCCTCTAAAAAATCAATAAAAGCAGATTTTAAAAAACAGAACACAAAGAATAACCCAATTTAAATGCACAATGGATCCGAGGAGATGTTTCTCTAAAAAAAATACACAAATGGCCAACGAGCACATGGGGGGATGCTCCACATCGTCAGCCATCAGGGCAATCCAAACCGAAACACAACCCCAACCCTGACTGCAACCAGGATGACTGTCACCAAGGATGACTGTCACCAGGGAGGCGTAATGCCAAGTGCTGAGGGAAATATGGAGAGACGTTAGGGTCCCCATGGAAACTGGCACAGCCGCTTTAGAAGACAGCCTGGCGGTCCCTCAAAACATGGAACACGAGTGTTACCGTATGAGCTAGCAACTGCCCTCACAGGCTCATACCAGGAGAAACGAAAACGTGTCCACACAAAGACTTGTGGGTGAATGCTCGTAGCAGCATTGTTGATCATATATAACCAGAGGGGAAATCACTCAAATGATCATCTATTGATGAATGTGTAAGTAAACCGTGGCTTCCATACAATGGAATATAACTGAGTAATATGTGGTTGTTAATAGGATACCAGTTGAAAGAAAACTCCATCTAGACCTGTGGATTCCCACAGGGGCCTATTTAAAGGACTCAAAATAGAAGAGAATGCCGAAAAACCCTCTCCGGAGAGCCAACCCTAACTTCACCAGTGCCCCCCCATGAAGAGCCCAAGCGAAGCTCGTTTCCCCACATTCCAGCTAAGACTGACCTCTCCTGCTGCATCCCTCCTCCTCCCATCTGAAGGACTTCCCAAGTAACGGGTGACAGTGAGGGCTGAAGAAGCACAAGATTGCCAGCCCATAATTTCATAGGTACTCATCCTCCTAACTCAACCAACCTCATAGTCAAGTTCACCTCAACAGACAGTACAGACCTTCCTACCCTTGGCAGCTATCACCTGCCACTGCCAAACACAAATGAGACCCAACCTCCAATCCCCCAAATCCTCTCCCTCTACTCCAATGCCCCTAGAGAGCCTGCTGATAAAACCATCGGCTACTAATACATCTCATTCTTCCCATGGCACAAATATCCTATCTAATAAAAGAGTAACATGCAAATTGACCGTACTTCCACTACACCCACTATCAGAGCAAGTATGCAAATTAACCCAACCAATATGGCGGTTAATTTGCATATCCTGGTGCAAAAAACAGTGTAGAAGGAAGCCAAGCACTGCAGAAGGGACCAAAGCTGCGGAGAAGCAAGCAAATGGAGTGGGGGAGAAGGGAGGGAAACAGGCAGAGGTGAAGGGAGTGAGGCAGCAAAGATGGGAGGGAGCTTTGCTCAGGCTGCAGGAAGCCCTATTCTTGCAGGAATCTTCCTGCAACTGGTCTCTAGTTTCCAAATGAAGACAGGGCCCGTAACTGGTGATTTCTACCACCAACAGGCAGAAGGGCTCGCAAAGCCCACTGCCATCCGTTCACCCACCGTTCGCATCCACCTGGACTGTGCCCAAAACAGCCGATCCAAGCACCAACACCCTCTACTCGTAAGTCATTTGGAAGTCAGGCATCACTGCATGGTTACAAAAGATGATGGATTATTTGACCGAGTCCCTGCTAAGGGGGTACTGACTTCCTTTTGGCTAGAGCTGCAACTTCTTAAAGCCGCAAAGCCATTTCTCTCACACAAAGAATGATGTTGGCATCGAGTTAAAAAGAAAAACAGCCACAAGCACATTCTAATGACAAAAAAGCGAAGAACGGGGGCATGTTCTCGGTTCGCCTATTAAAATATCCTTAGCTTTATTTTTTTTACACTATTTTTAAGTATATTTTATTGATTTTTTTACCGAGAGGAAGGGAGGGGGATAGAAAGTTAGAAACATGGATGAGAGAGAAACATCAATCAGCTGCCTCCTGCACACCTTCTACTGGGATGTGCCTGCAGCCAAGGTACATGCTCCTGACCGGAATCGAACCTGGGATCCTTCAGTCCGCAGGCCGATGCTCTATCCACTGAGCCAAACTGGTTTCAGCAAATATACTCAGCTTTAAATGAAAAATCCTCAACGTACTTTTTTGGGAGGAGGGGATAATTTTTTTAAATACTTTCTCGTCTTAAAAAAAGTAATGCCTGATCACTGAAGAAGTGACAATAGGAAGAAAAATTAATGTACCCTAAAATCTTCGTACCAGAGAAAAATTGGAGGGTAGAACTTCCTTATAATCTTTTCCCTCATTTTTTAAATTAAAGTTAGTATCATCTGATATATTGCATTTTCCCTCGCCATTAAAGACTTTCCTCAAACAACTGCTAAGATATGGGCAGTACTCTGTATGTGACTAAAGGACTCTCACTTCGGCAGCCCTTGATGTTGGCAATTTTCTGTCATAAACACGTTACTGAACATCCTCACACAAAAACCTTGATGTGCCTTAACCCTTGTGGCTCAGTGGATAGAGCGTCGGCCTGCGGACTGAAAGGTCCCGGGTTCGATTCCGGTCAAGGGCATGTACCTGGGCTGTGGGCACGTCCCCAGTCGGGGGTGTGCAGGAGGCAGCTGATCGATGTTTCTGACTCTCTCTCCCTTTCTCTTCCTCTCTGTAAAAAAAAAAAAAAAAAAAAATCAATAAAACATATATTTTTTAAAAACACCTTGATGTGTATCTCTGATGATTTTTTTCAGACTAAGTTCCCAGGGGAAAAACTGCTGAGTCAGGGGGTACACGTATCGCTACAAACAACCCTGCCGCCATTAGTGGTGTCTATTTTCCTTACCTTTTTACTAAAAGGGGCGCTGATATTATTTTAGCTTTTCTACTTGGATCGGGAGCAATGACTAGTTTTTGTTTTAGTCCAGGGTTCTTCTGGCAGCCTTGCTGTCCTACAGGGTCCTTGTTCCAGCCTTGTCCCCATCTTGCCCAAGGAAAGTTCACTGAGCAGAACGGAACCCCACATCCTGGCCGCGCAGCACATCAGGAGCTGGCCGCGCAGGGGGGGGCTGCGTATGGGGGGCCCTTTCGCTTTAAAAGAAAGAGAGGGAGAAGACTTGATGCTCTGTGGGGAAGCAGGGGTGTCCAAATGTGTGGAGATTTAGGTAATCTGGCAATTCCTAGAGCTCAGATTACATCAGGAAGCAAGTTTGGTGCCACAACACTTGAGCAGCAGAGAGAGAAGCAAATGATGCCCCTTCCCCTCCCAGGGGTGTTAATCACATTATAATGAAAATGAGAAGTAAATCAAATAGATTCAATACGGAATCATTGCAGCACCATTTCCAAATTGTCTCACAACTTGGGCAATCCTACACACTTAAAACTCTGTTTGATTCCGCACAAATATCCCCTTCTCTCTCTCTCTCTCTCTCTCCAAACCGCATATTCTGCAAAGAGAAAACACAAGCTGAGAGACGCTGGGAACCCTGAAAGAAATGTGCCAACAGCGGGCCCCTACCCCCAGCCTGGTAAGTCTCTCATCTGTAATCCACCGTGGGTGACAACAGGCAAACAGCAAGAGGTCATCTTCAAAGAAGCGGTTGCTACGGGGAGCAAGTGTAGAGACAGCAAGCATGTCCCCTTCAAAGCCCGGCAGCTGCAGAAGAACCACAAAGGTACAGCTCCCCTCAGAGAGCAAAAAGGGGGGGGGGGACCCCTAAGGGGGAGAGAAGGAGGGGGAGAGGAGGAGGAGGAGGAGGAGGAGGAGGAGGAGGAGGAGGAGGAGGAGGAGGAGGAGGAGGAGGAGGAAGGGAAGAGAAAAACATCGGTCCAGCAGCAGCTGCCCAGTGGGATATAAAACCTGGTAGTTTTGTGTCATTCTACCACTGGAAAAGCAGGGGGGGTTGGGGGAGGCACATAAAACAGTATTTCCCGAAGTTGCCCCTTTAAGCGCTAGTCAAACCCTTTGGCATTCGGAAAGAGAAGGCCCACAGCTCCGGAGAGAGAAACACAGCCATTAATGACACAATGGCAAGTGCCAGCTTCACACCCACAGGACAAACCTGGCTCTCTCTCGAGAAAAGTCTCTAAATCCTCATCTCCCCACAGGGCTCCCCCTCAATAGGGAAATCTGAAGGTGGCCCTGATTTGGGGTCAAAGCTGCCCCTTTTCCAGGTGAAGACACGAGCGCCAGCAGACTGCCCGGCCCCGAATGACCCGCTCAGAGTCCCTTTCGCATCGGAGACCGTCAGCCCCAAAGGTAGCGCTGGGCCCCGGGCAGCATTTGGAATTCGGGGGGCGGGGGGGGATTACTAGAGAAGCAAGTTCCTCTCCCTCATTCTGAAACACTTAGCACAGTAAGAGCCTTGCCAAAGGTCACCCAGCTCAACCAGAAGCTGGAGCCCCAATTCCCAGGCTGACATTTTTTAAAATATATTTTATTGATTTTTTCACAGAGAGGAAGGGGGAGGGACAGAAAGCCAGAAACATCAATGAGAGAGAAACACCCATCAGCCGCCTCCTGCACACCCCCCACTGGGGATGTGCCTGCAACGGAGGTCCGTGCCCCTGACCGGAATCGAACCCGGGACCCTTCGGTCCGCAGGCCGACGCTCTGTCCCCTGAGCCACACCGGTTTTGGCGCAGGCTGACATTTTTTCTACTGACGGGCACGGACCAGAAAGACCTCGGGACAAGGAGAGGGGCTAAACGATGGGTCTCCGTTCGTCCTCGTTTCCGGCCGCTGCTGAACGGCCATCACGACGTACTTATCGCAGCGGGCCGGGTCTGGCTCTCTTCTCTTCCCAAGAGCCGGCCCCTGTTGTTTTCGGCGGCCCCCCGGCAGCCGGCCCGGCGGGCGGGCACATCTGGAGGGCCTCGCCCCGCTCTCGGCTGGGACCGCGCTCAGGCTCCCCAAGAAGGGATCGTTTTGCTCAGCAAGATTGTCTGCAACCGGTGAGGCGGGGCCCATGGAGCTGATGTGCACCTACCACCGGGTTCGGGTTTGAAGCTGTCCCAGAGCCACCGCCCGTGTGAGAGGAAGCGCAACGCTAAGACAGCAGGCCGGTCTCTCCCGGCACAAATCGCCGATCCCACTCAGGCAACCGGACGTTACCAGCGGGCCTGTCTCCACTACATCTCCCATAGATGTGCTGGGTTAGAAACTAATCCTACAGGCTCTCCCGAGAGGTCAAGTTCATCTGTATTTGTCCTTAGCCCAGTGGGAACACATCAACGTGACATTTTTTAAAAGCGCTCTGCATTGGCATCAGTAAGAACACATTTGCCCTTCCTGTGGACACTCACTGCCGAGCACGCCCAGGCCTCAGAGTTCCCTCCCCGGCTGCCGCTGCCACCACTCCCCCCACCATCCCCTCCCTCAAGGCGGTGGTCGGCAAACTCACTAGTCACCGGAGCCAAACGGCAACAGGGCAACGATTGAAATGTCTTTCGAGAGCCACATTTTTAAACTTAAACTTCTTCTCATGCCGCTTCTTCCAAACACTCGCCCAGGCCGTGGCATTTTGTGGAAGAGCCGCACTCAGGGGTCCAAGAGCCGCAGTCTGCCGACCACTGCCTTAAGGTAATCCCTTTGGCAGCGACAGGCTTTCTAAAAACCCTTTTCTCTTGTTTTGGGGGGTTTTTTTTTGTTTTTTGGGTTTTTTTTGCGTGCCAAAGGAAACTGGAAGTGTGAGGAGAGATCATTTATTTACAAAGAAAACCTTCCTGAGGTCTCTGACTCCTGTCACTAAAGATGTTAAAAAACTAAAGAAAGAAAAGGGGGACGGGGAGGATTTCATGACAGTGAGTGATTCAAGAGCCAGAAGAAAACAACACATCATTGCCCATCAAACGAACAGCCGGTGACATGAATCTGCTCTATCTGCGACGCTTCTGGCGGCCACGGTCAGTTCTGGAGAGGGAATCCCCGCTGGCGGGCCTCCTTCACCGTGAGCAACTGGAGATTAAGACCCAACCCCAAACCTGCCCCCCCCCCCCCCCCCCCGAGCAGGAGGCTTGGTCCCGCCCTCCCGAGCCCCAGAGGAAGACCTCGGCGGCCCGGGTCGGGCACGGGCAGCCTCTGAGGGCGAGGGCAAGGCCTCTGAGCGGGCAGATGAGGCCTGAACGCACGGAGCAGCCGTGATTGAGCTTTCTGAATAGCTGGCTCTCCTAGCGGGACAGCAAACTCCTAAAGACAGACAGACAGACAGAAAAAGGCAGAAGCTCAGTGTGGCTCTACGACTGCCCGTCCGTCGGAAAGGGACAGCCTGCCTGTAGCATCGATGAGCGCGGGTTTTCACGTTCCCCCCAAGTCCAGCCTGCTCTCCACCCAGAGGGGGGCGTTCCGCTGCTTTTCCAGGGGAAGGGGGAAGAATAACGCGGCCGAGCCTCTCGGGACTGCTGTCTGCACGGTTCAGGGTGGCGTGAAGCCTGTTTGCACCACCGAGTCCCCCAGGACAAACTGAGACACTTGTCCAAGCCGCGGCTCAGCGAAGAAACCTTCCTCTCCCTCGGCCTCTACCAGAACGTTTTTATGAGATGGGTCCAGTTCTGCGGGCTTGCCATCCTTGCCACAATGCCCCCACCCCAACCACGAGAACGGGAGACGAGGAGCCAACGGCATTTCACCTAACCGGTGGCAGGACGGCCGGAGGCGTCCCGGCTCCACGGGGCGAGGCCCGCTGAGGTTCTGTTCTCCATCTCTGTGCGGGGGCAGCATCAGCACAAATCTTCCTCCCCATGGAAGAGCCAAGGCTTAAGTTAATCCAGAGCACAGGCTGCTCAAACATCAAGAGAAAGGTCATCAAAAATCTGGGCTCAGTGGCTGCGCAGCACCCTATGAGCAGGAGGCCGCTCTGAGAAAGCAGAGACGGGGGCCTGAGGGGGCCTGGGGGGCTTCAGGATTTAGTCTTGAGAGAGAAAAGAAAAAAAGACTGTGAGATTTGGCTCCAGCCTCATCTCTATCTGGAACTTTCCAAGGATTATCGTTGTTGTTTTTTGTTTTTTTTTAATATATTTTTATTGATTTCAGAGAGGAAGGGAGAGGGAGAGAAAGAAACATCAATGATGAGAGAGAATTATTGATCGGCTGCGTCCTGCCCACCCCCTTATTGGGGATGGAGCCCACAACCCGGGCATGTGACCTGGACAGGAATTGAACCCAGGACCCTTCAGTCCGCAGGCTGACGCTCTATTCACTGAGCCAAACCAGCGAGGGCCCAAGGATTTTGAAAGGCAAGGTTCCACTCAGCAACTGATGGAGCAGAGATTACACATTTATATTTACTAAGCCTTTAAATACAGGGTGTAGGTTTACAGTTGTTCCTATGGAAAAAAACACATCCTATACAAAAAAAGGCTAATATGCAAATAGACCAAATGGCGGAACCGAACAACCAGTCGCTATGACGTGCACTGACCACCAGGGGGCGCATGCAGAACATTACGGGCATTGGCAGCAGGAGGCAGAGCATGGTACATGGTGGGTGTTGCCTGCGGCAGGATGGTGGACCAGGTGAGCAGGGGCACCGGAACCAAGATGGGGCACCAGTTAGTCATAGGGGGGAGCCTCTGGTGGTTACTGAAAATTCTTTGCTCCCATGTGCCACAGTGCCATTCGGCATTCACACCTGCTTCCAGCTCCCAGCGCAGGCCCGGATTGCCCCTCAGGGCTTCTCTGCCTCCCTCTGATCCTCAGGGGTGATTGGGTAGCAGCCACCGCTTGCACCGCTGCTGGCGCTGGCCCCAGGCACTCTGCACCCTCAGTGGGTGCAAGCGGGATCAGCACCATCAGTACGTGGCGGCAGCAGCAGTGGGAGTGGGGCTGCCGGCAGACAGGGGACCGGAGACCGTGGTGGGAGGGGCAAGGTGGGAGCATGGAGGATGGGCCGAGACCCACCCCTGTGCCCACCACAGCGCACTGGGCCCCAAGAATAAACTGTTTCACATACTCAAAATGGTATAATTACTTTTGTTCCATCCTGTATATGAAACACATAGTATATCTACATGAATAAAAGGTAAATATGCAAATTGACCATCACTTTGTGATGCACCCATCAGCCAATCAGGAGTGAGTATGCAAATTAACCAACAAAGACGGAGGCGGCCCCGCCCCCCAGCTGCTCCGGACCTCTGGGCAGCATGCACATGGATGTGGAGTGGCTGGGTAGGTCGGGATGCCTGCTATGAGGGGGGAGGGGGTGTGAGCAGGGAGCAGAGGGAGCTACAGGAGTGGCGCTCTGGCTGAAGCCAAGACTGAAGACTTCGGCCAGAGCAAAGGCCTGGGTCCCAAGTGTCGGAGGAAAATCGGTGCTGGCAGCCAGGGGAAGGAGGCCTATTGCACAAGATTCGTGCAATGGGCCTCTAGTATTTATATATATATATAAAGCATAACAATAGCTAGTTCTTAATAGGTAATCATTTAACTTTAACAACTATAAGGAATATTTTTTAAGATAGCCATAACAGCCTGGCTGGTGTGGCTCAGTGGTTGAGCACGGGCCTATGAACTAGGTAGTCACAGTTCAATTCCCTTCGGGGCACATGCCTGAGTTGCAGACTGGATCACCGGGCCGGGGGGGGGGGGGGGGGGGGGGGAGGGGGAGGGGTGGTGCAGGAGGCAGCTGACCAGTTTCTCTCTCATCATCGGTGTTTTCTATGCCTTCCTCTCTGAGGTCAATAAAAACACACTGTTAAAAATAACAAAATAAAAATTAAAGACGCTCTTAACAAAAACCCAGAGAAGCTAAGTGCCTTTCCCAGAGTCACTCAGCTGAAAAAACAACTCAGACTGCAAACTCAGGTCTGATTAGAGTCTGATGCTCTGCTTCCATCGCTTACGGCATCGAAAATACACCGGGCACCAAAGCCTCCAGGATCACGCTCACCGTGTACCAATTCATTCATACGGATGCCTCCTCGACTAGACTGAGTTCCTCTAGGACAGGGGTCAGCAAACTCATCAGTCCACAGAGCCAAATGTCAACAGTGCAACGATGGACATTTCTTCCGAGAGCCACATTTTTTCAACTTCAACTTCTTCTAACGCCACTCCTTCAAAATAGACTCCCCTAGGCCGTGGTATTTTGTGGAAGAGCCACACTCACGGGGCCAAAGAGCCGCAGGTGGCTCGCGAGCCGCAGTTTGCAGACCACGGCTTTAGAACATCCTCTCCCTCCATATTCCAGCACTGGGCACGGCACACAGGAAAGACGAACAAACAACGTTTACAATAAGCGGAGTGGCTCACGGCATCTAAAATGCCTGCGAGCCTGCCGAAACCGGTGTGGCTCAGTGGATAGCGCGTCGGCCTGCAGACTGAAGGGTCCCGGGTTCGATTCCGGTCAAGGGCATGGACCCTGGTTGTGGGCACATCCCCAGTGGGGGGTGTGCAGGAGGCAGCTGATTGATGTTTCTCTCTCATCGATGTTTCTAGCTCTCTATCCTTCTCCCTTTCTGCAAAAAAAAAAAAAAAAATCAATAAAATATATTAAAAAAATAAAATAAAGCGCCTGAGAGCCTGCTCCGGTTAGAAAGTCATAAACAGGAAAGAAAGAAAAAGCCATCAGAGGCTTTTCCTTGCTGACCCTTCCCGACCCTCAGTGCCCCCACCTGTTAACAGGGAGGAGGAGAGCTGTTTCAGGGGGCTGTTTTGATAACGGGGTTAGCTAACGCGGGCTAAATGCCGGGCAGTGCCCGGAACATGCCAAGTGCTGCACCAGGAGGGCAGATCATCGCCAGCCTCCACCGCCAGATAGCAGGAAGGTGTGCCAGACTCGCCTTTAATCTGCTCCGTTTAAAACCCGGACCCGGTAAGACCTTATGACATCCTGAAAGGGCACCAAACAATGTCTGCTGCCCGTTCAGACACAACGGGGAGGACGTAGATACACTGAGAGAGACACATTTAAATGAAAAGACAATGTCCCAAAGATATGTGTGGGTTGGTGCGTGTGTGTGTGTGTGTGTGTGTGTGTGTGTGTTGGTGCGTGTGTGTGTGTGTGTGTGTTGGTGCGTGTGTACGTTCACATGTGCACACCGTGTTCAGAGAAATACCCTGAAAGGTATGAGGAGTGGGAAGAGGAAGAAGGGGTTTTTCTCTCCCTGTCTCTCTGCAGCTCTGACACAGGAGTCTCGTTATGAGGAAGTTTCCGGAATCTTCACTGAAAGCAGTAATGGTGTGGGCTCTGGTTAATGGACCGAAACGGCGTGAGGTATTAACCAGGGGAGACACTGAGTGTTGGGTCTACAGGAGCTCTCTGTTCTGCCTTTCAGCCTGGCTGTAACTCTCAAAGTATTCGGAAACAAAAAGGCTGTCTTTTTTAAAAAGCGACAGTAGGTATTTGCTTTTAAGAATATGCCCGTAACGTGTTTTCGCTCTGAGATGTTAACAGTGCTCCTAGTGGTCAGAGGAAAGATGGGGCTCACCCCCTGCACCTCCCAGATCAGTCCTCAAAGGGGGGCAGGGGTGCCAGGTCAGCAGCAGCGTCTGGGAACCTGTCAGAAATGCACATTCTCAGGCCGCGCCCCAGAGCCCCGAAATCAGACACTCAGGAGGCGGGGCCCGATGCTCCGGACGCACACGCCGGTCGGAGAACTCTGTTCTAGGTCACAGAAACTGGTTTTATAACAAGTGTCACTTTTACAGCCGAAACAAAAGAACAATGGAACTGGAAGAGGGGTCAGTGTGCTGATGGGTGGAAAGCATTTTAAGCCAGACACATGCCCCGACACGCGCACACACGGGGAGGCAGGCTCGGCCGGTCCCAACCCAAACGGATCCGTTCTGTCCGCCCCCCCTCCCCCGCCCCCCCACCGGCTTCCACGGGGGGCCTCTGGGAGACTCACAGAGACAGACAGACAGACGAGTCTGGCATGGAGTTTTTCCTTTAAAAAAAAAAATTTTTTTTTTTTTTTATTGTAGGAGAAAAGTTTGCTGGCAGCGGCTTATCATCTTCATCTTCAAATGTATGGCCTCCAGTTTCAGGTTTATATTAACAGCCCCGGCCCGGGCATGACAGCTAATCGTTTAAGAGGTAGAAACTCTCATCTTCATAATGAAAAAGAAAGAAAAAAGCCCTAAGCCTGGATGTAGATGAACGAGGTGCCATGCTAGGTCACAAGCCCCGGGTTGGGGGGGGCGGCGGGGGGGGACCTCAGGTCTTTCTACAGCCCCATGGAACAAAGATCCGCGACCTGTCTGCATTTCAGCTCCATCTTCAGAGCTACTCCAAGGGCTGCTTCCGCCCGCTGGCCAGGCTCTCTGAAAGCCGAGGAAAGGGGGGAAAGGCCCAGAAATCCAACTTAAAAAGTTATTTAGCCGAAACCCGTTTGGCTCACGGACAGAGCGTCGGCCTGCGGACTGAAGGGTCCCAGGTTCGATTCCGGTCAAGGGCATGTGCCTTGGCTGCGGGCACATCCCCAGTGGGGGGCGTGCAGGAGGCGGCTGATCGATGTTTCTCTCTCATCGATGTTTCTTTCTCTCCCTCTCCCTTCCTCTCTGTGAAAAATCGATAAAATGTATTTTTAAAAAGTAACCTTAGAAATGACCACCTGTTAGAGCCAAGAGGGTTGGAGTGGGAAAGGAGCAAAAGTGAAAAAATAAAATAAAATAAAATAAATAAATGACTGGAAGTAAGCCACCCATGACCAAGGTCAAGCACCCGTGTCTGAGAGCCATCAGACACGACGGGGTTTGTGCGGGGCGCCCGGTGTACCCGACTGCACACGCGCCATCAGAGAAGCGTGTGCCAGCAGGACGGGACGGGGGACGGGGGACGGGGGACGGGGGACGGGACGGGGGACGGGGTGCGCAGATAAACGTACGGAAAAGGAAAACCAGACACGCCGCCGGGCACAGCGGCACCTGCAGGAGGAAGAGGACAGTGGGAGGGCGTCTCCCTTTTAGTCTCAACACTTACAACGCGTATGTCGTCCTGTATCCTGACAGTCATTCCTGAAAACGGAGACAAAAAGCCCCCGACACGTTGGAAACGACAGCTGAGGCCGAAAGGACAGGGGAGCCCGAGTGTCGCTCTCCGTGAATGGCGTTTGATGCCCAGTCTCAGAGCCCCTCATCAGCTCTCTTTCCGCGGGGCGCTGGCGAGTGAATGGGAGGCAGGGAGGAGCGGCCACTCGAGCACTCCGTACAGACGCGGCTGACGCTGTGTGGGGCCCGCCGGGCGGCGGGGCCATCAGACGCCCCGCTCCGGGCAGCGCGGGGCCGAGGGCTCTCCACACGAGCCGTTCACGCCGCCGAGGCCCGCCCGTGCGCGTCTGAGGGCACTGTGTCCTCTGCGCGTCAGTGTCTGGGTCGCCCCGCCTTTCGCGACTCACCAAACGAACACATCTGCAGGACAGCAGCCCCCCCCCCCTTCTCTGTCCCAAATATGAGCACGACTGCCTTCGATCCTCAGGCGGAAACCCCTGACGTGCCACACTGCACCCCGCCATCACCCCGGCTCCTCGAAGCGACTTTAAGGACTGTCCCCAAAATGGTGCAAAAGGCTCCACGTATCATTCCACAGTGAAGCCATTCCGGCAGCCCCCGCCTCTGGAGCCAGGTAAGGGGGGGGGGGGCGGTTGTCAGGGAACCAGGGGGTGTTGACAGGAGGTTACAGAATGCCAAGGCAACAAGCTCTCTGTGCCCGAGGGGCCGGCGTTTCTCTGGATGCAATCAAGAACCTCCCCTGGCCGGGGCCCGTGTCCCTTCCCGTCCCGTCCCAGCATCTTCTCGGAGGAAAAACAAAGCTCCCTGCCGGGACGCGGTCCCAGCGGTGGCCGACGGCAGACAGCGGGAGGAGGCCGTTAGTGACGACGCCCCCCGCACTCCGCCGCCTGCTCCGTGGGCCGTGGCTCCTCAGGGACACTGCCTGCCTCACTCCGGGGCAGGCATGCCCTCAGGAGGAAGGGAGGGGGGTAGAGAGCTAGAAACACCGATGACAGAGAGACATCGATCAGCTGCCTCTTGCACGCCCCCTACTGGGGATGTGCCCGCAACCAAGGTCCATGCCCTTGACCGGAATCGAACCCGGGACCTTTCAGTCCAAAGGCTAAAGCTCTATCCGCTGAGCCACACCGGTTTCGGCGCCCCCAGTTTTTGTGTGTGTGTGTGTGTGTGTGTGTGTGTTTTTTAAAGTAGATTCCAATGATTTCTAGAGAAATTATGGAGGATGAAGAGATCTCTGTAGCCTTGGGATGTGAGTGAGAAGAAGGATTTGTTCCTGAGTTTAGATGATATTTTTAAAACCACAGGCTATTAAAACAGAGCTCTGCTGTGAGAGGTCTACACACTACAATGTCAGGTGAAGTCCTCTGAGGGGCCGGCCGCTATCAGGGGTGGAACACGCGCGTTCTAATAAGCCCTGGCATCTTCGTTCCCGTATGCCAGCCGCTCTGCTTGCTTTGAGGGAGCGGAGGAGGCACGGAGGGGAGGGGAGGGGAGGGGAGGGGAGGGGAGGGGAGGGGAGGGGAGGGGAGGGGAGGAATGGCTGACCTCACAGAGGACGCGTTCTGAAGGGTTACCGCTGGCCCAGAGAAGGCTGCGAGCCCCTGATGAGCAGGTGCCTGGGGAGGGTTTTTAAGGGGAGCCAACCACAGCCGGTGACGCCCGAGACGAGGGTTTAAGGAAACACAGGTCAGCCCCCCCCCCCCCCCCCCAGGCCTTCAGGGCTCCAGATGCAGAGGCCGCTGCTCTGCTCATTCTGGAGCGACTGCGGGCGGAGCGCCTGGGGGTCGGACCCCGAGGACACGCACACAGTGACCCAGCGTCGCTACCACGCGCACCCCACGGGAGGCTCTGCACGTTCGGGTAGGGACCCGGCTGCCTGCAAAAGACACCCCGCTTTCGCTCCAAAGACGGTGGAAACCGGGAGAGCCGGGTCCCTGCCACTCGTGCAGATCAAACATCAGAGGCGACGGGTTACATTCTGAACAAAGTTGGGATTTTTTTTAATTCAAACCGGGGTGGGGGGGGGGGCTTGTGATGCGGCTTCATTTTACAGATGAGAAAGTCCAGCCCAGCAGAGGGACCAGCGCGCTCCCAGGCCGAGGTCAGCACCAGCTCTCCCGCCTCCCTCTGCCCCAGAAGGACCCTCCGCTGCCAGGCCTTCGTCTTCCATGTCACCCGGGCGCTCGGTGATGACGTGTCTCTGGGCTCGAGCAGAGTAAGGTTACCCAGGAACTGGCCTCAGCGACAGGCCCCGCATACCGGTCCCTTCCGCAGCCTCTGTCCCAAACGGGCCCCACGCCTAGCTGATGACCTGCACTGCTGTCCCTACTGTCTTTCTCCCAGACTGTCCCCGTGATGTGCCACCGAGCTCAGTGTCCTCATCGCGCCTTCTGCCTCTTCTCACCACAGGAACCTCGGCTGCATTTTGCCATTTTACCAAATGTGCCTCCATCATACACTTAGCTGTTCCTCTTCATGTGCCCAGCCCGGTGGAACTGAGCGGGAGGAGTCCCTCCGATTCTAGAATGACAATGTGCTGAGACCTGCGTGAGGACAGAGGTTTTTGACTCGGCCTGGCACGGATGGATGGATGGGTGGGTGGGTGGGTGGGTGGATGGGTGGATGGGTGAATGGATGGATGGACGGACGGACGGGTGGATGGATGAGTGGATGGATGGATAGATGGATGGATGGATAGATGGATGGATGGACGAACAGGTGGGTGAGTGGGTGGGTGGATGGATGGATGGATGGATGGACGAACAGGTGGGTGAATGGATTGGATGGATGGATGGATGGATGGATGGATGGATGGATAGATGGATGGATGGATGGACAAACAGGTGGGTGGATGGATGGATGGATGGACGGACGGACGGATGGACGAACGGATGAGATTCCCTAACAAAGCAACAGCCTCCTTGATTGTTTCCCGTGTCAAAACAATAATGCTGGCTTAAGGTTAGAATGTGTGCCACACGAACAACAATCTGTGCTAATAACCCCAGGGTTTCCCTGACACTGAGCGAGCGCTCCCCAATTCCAGCCTCCTTCGGGTGAGGCAAGTACTCAGAGGTCACGTGTCCGCCTGCCAGCCAGCCAGAGCCCGGCTCTCCCGGGTCACAGGGGAGGCAGCTTACAAAGAGCGGTTGGCTCCACTCCCTCTGAGCGGGCTCGGGTTCCCCAACTCATGGAAACACGAGGCCCTTCCAGGTACAAAACGAGCGCGAGTTTACCGAGCCGCTCAGCGCACAGGCGGGCACGGCTGCCGGCTCCGCGTCTGTCCGACCGGCCGCGGGAGAGGAAGAAGCATCGGGACAATAAGTACAACCCCTCGCTTGTCGGAAGACTGACATGTCCTCCCGCCTCCTGCCCCTCGGCCCTGCCCGCTGGGCTCAGCCCGAGAAGCCACACATCTGTGCTCCCCAAGAGCCGTGACACAGCCCCGGCCGCGCCTGTGGCTTCGCCGTCCGGAACGGAAAGCAACACGGACTGGGCGCAGCCTCCCCCGTTTTCTATTCGGACCGAAAGCCCTCACGGCGAGGGTCCGAGCTCTGTGGTCAAAGCGCGGGAAGCAGCCAGCACATCCCCCGGAGAGCAAACCCATTCTGGGGCTCAGCAGCAGCTGCGTCGTTAACAGGGTGCCATCGTCCCGCCGGACGTGTCCAGAGGCGTGTCCTGGGAAGTGACCTGCGCGTAACCTGCAGGAGAACCGG
The DNA here is from genome assembly GCA_027563665.1 of Antrozous pallidus. Taxonomy (NCBI): domain Eukaryota; kingdom Metazoa; phylum Chordata; class Mammalia; order Chiroptera; family Vespertilionidae; genus Antrozous; species Antrozous pallidus. The sequence goes on from CM050528.1 coordinate 4,353,292, forward strand.
CTCGGTGGTGAAACCCGGCGCTGTGGTCCTTCCCGCGTGAGAGAGGAGCACGCGGAGCCTGAGGCCCCCCGAGGACCGGCTCCCAGGTCTCCCAACTCCTGAGAAGACAGACACCCGCTGAGAACGGGCACCCCTTCCGCCCAGCCCGTCCGCACACGCAGAACAGAGCAGGGGCCACAACCACACCCGCCCGATGAGCCGCTGGCCGGGAGCCGCCCCCGAGACCGCCCCCGCCGGCGCCCCGCCTGTCGGGATGGATGTGCTCCCCGATCTGTCTAGGCCACCTCTGTCTACTGTCTGCCACCGGACCAAATCTTTAAACAATGCACAAAAAGTCAAATTTTACCCTAGGAAAGCTAAGTCCAAGACTTTGTAAAGAAAAATTAAATCAAGAAACTTTTAAAAATATATTTTATTGCTTTTTTTTTTTTAACAGAGAGGAAGGGAGAGGGATAGAGACTCAGAAACATCGATGAGAGAGAAACACCGATCCACTGCCTCCTGCACCCCCCACTAGGGATGTGCCCGCAGCCAAGGTACATGCCCTTGACCGGAATCGAACCCGGGACCCTTCAGTCCACAGGCCGACGCTCTAGCCACTGAGCCAAACCGGTTTCGGCAGAAGACAGCTGCTTTCAAAACCTCACGCGTTGCTTGGGAACAAACCTGACCCCCCGCAGGGGACAAAAATCAGCAGCTCTGAACCCGAGTCCGCAAGTCCAGCTCCCACAACTCCTGCCACCTGCCACTTCGCCGCCCCGCCCGCCGCCGCGGCCCCCCAGCCCGGAGGGGAGCCCCTCCAGAGGCCCGTGCCCTCCGCAGCACACGCTCCCCTCTCTAAACAGACAGCGGGTGTCTTTGTTTAAAGTTTTTTAAAAGAACCTGTCTCGCAGGCTGCGATTACATCAGCGAGCGCTCCCATTCTGGGCAGCGATCCGCGGCTTTGAAGCGCGGCGCCCTTTGATCTTGCCGTTCCCGCCAGGGGCAGAGCCGATACCATCTACCATCGCTGCGCCCACGCGGGATCCGCCATCCACAGCCCATCCGGGGCGATCCGGGGCCGGCGCCCAGCCCGAACCGGGCTGCCGGGGCAGGAGCCCCCAAGCGCACACTCGATGGCTCACTTACAGATTTGGGGGGAAGGGAGGGGGGAGGGGGGATTGTACCTTGGGAGGGGTCACCACTAACTTTCACATGAACCTCTTATGGGAAGAGCACTGTGATTTTGTTTTTAAAGGAATCTTGATCTTTTAGAGAGCCTGAAATATTTCCAGAAAGATCAATGACAGGGCTGGCTTTGCTCCCACGTAACGTGAGGGTGGGGTGCGGTGGAAACACCGCGCCAGGAATTAACAGTTTTTAAAGCGGGGGACGCCGACTGTGGCTGAGGAGGTACACGGCACGGTTCTGTGTGCTTGTGAACACATGCAGCGTCTTCTATAATAAGAACCTGAAAAAGAAACTAACCTCTAACCCTCTGCTATTTTTAAAGGTTATTCCGCACAGGCTTTTAATTTCAGAAGGAATCTGACACTGTTTGGGGTGAGGCAGATCACATCTGACTTTCCTCCTCACCCCCAAAGCAGTCCCTAGTGCTCCCAGGACAGCATGCGGCCCCGAAGGGCCAGCTCCTCTAGTGCGGTCCCTGGGGGGGGGGGGGGGGGGGGGGGGGCTTTATCAGGGTTCTTGGCCTATTTTGGGATCTCAGACTTCTCTAAGAGATGGATGAATAGGATCAAGTCCATCTCCAGAAAAACGCCCAGCAACAGAGCAGGGCCTAGAGGAATACCAAACCCACTCTCCAAACCCGTGACTCTCAGAAACTGGGTTAGACAGGGTCCCCGGTCAGCACTGCAGGTTGTTTCCATGGGGGGGGGGGGGGGGGGGCGGGTAACTCCTTTCCCCCAAGAGCTACGGTGCTTACCCAGCCAACAGACTGCCCTGGCTGCTGAGGGGGCCGGGGCACATCCCTGGGCTGCTTCCTCCCTGGCCCCGTGGCCTTGGGCAAGTCACCTAACCTCTCTGTCCCCACATCTCATAAACAGAAAGCTGTCGCTGCATCTTCTGCACCACGTAACCGGGATGAAATGGGGGGGATGCCGCGAAGGAACAGGTATATGGGGGTGCAAACATGATTCCGCTCACAGCTGCAGCTGAGCGAGCCACATGGGGATTAGGCCCCCAGGAGTGAACGGAGAAGAGGCAGCGCTGGGAGGGGTGTTCAAGGCCAGAGTTTCACACGCACAGGCCCGAAGGCAGGGAGAGGGGCTGGGAGGGGGTGGGGAAGGGGGAGTAAGTCCTTCCCACCCAGGTGGATTCACCTTTGGAAGGTCAAACCAAAACCCCAGTGAAGGCCATCAACCTCTCTGAACCTCACAGTCCAGGGCACCCCCACAAACTACAGAAAGGCTCAGGGAAACAAAACACATTCTCATAGCAGCTAAGTAATTAGAGGCATTTGTAAGAGAAGAACCCATTTTAACAGTGTAATAGAGATCCAAGTAATGAGTTTTAAGAGCACTGAAATAAAAGCCTAACAACAAAAGGGCAACTAACTGCGGAGTGAAGTGTCAACAACAACAAATTTAAAATAGCACGCAGGCAGCTTTCGGCCTGGAGGGGTCTGGGCCAGAATTCCCCACTGTGGACTGTCTCGCAGTAAAATCTCACATATGAAAATGTATGCTAACTCCCCCATTCATTTAAGAACTCCTGATTTAAAAGTATATTAATTCTGGCACTGCACAGACTCTATAAAAGTTAATTTCTCAATTTAAAAAAAAAATTATTTTAGAAACTCATTTCTCAAGGCTTTCATGGATCAAGTCTTCTGTTCCTATTAACAGAAAAAGGATAGGATTTCCTCCCCAGATCCCTTCATAAGCATCCAGCCTCGGCGCTGCGGAGTTCTGGGGAGATGCACAACGGTTCACACCGCGGGCCTCTGAGCTCGGCAGGCTTACAATCTGCCGAGGAGACAGACACATCTACAAATGAAACAACAACAAACATAACATGATGGAGTGGCCAGGCCAGGGTGTTTCAAGTTCAGAGGCAGCCGAGATGAGTGGCCCAGGAGGGCTTCCTGGAAGCGGCAGCCTTGAGAGAGGGCAGAATGCAGGCAAAGACACAGATCAAGGCCACGGCTTGTCCGGAGGAGCCATCGGCCGGGAGGTGAGGGCTTCGGCAGCCGGACAGCAAACCGCAAAAGGACCGGGAGCAACAGGCCAACGGCGCGAGGACGTGAGGGCGAGACGGGGTTTAGACTCTGCTCTCTGGAGAGTGGAAAAGCTCTAAAAAGGTTTGTTAAGAGGCAGGTGACATCTGGAGGCGCAGAATGGGGGAGGGGGTTTGGGCCACAGGTGAAATGAAACAGACGGGGTTGGGGGTGGGGGTAGTCTGCCAAAAGAGAAATGACTGTCCCTCAATAAACCAGAGTGAACCATGTGCTCTGGCTACTGCTTGTGGGGTGTTTTTTTTTTTTTTGGGGGGGGGGGTTCTTTCTAAACAAAGGGATGAAGATCAAAAGAAACTCCACAAACTAGAGCCCTCCTACTCCTCTGACTTGCCATTCCGATTCCTTTCATCTGCCCTCCTGTGCTTGAAATCCAGGTGAAAAGGCGAGGCGTGTGGCCAGTGCACTGCCAGCCTGGCCCCGGGTCTGGCCCCGCTGCAGCTGGGGGCAAATCATCCGAGCTTTCCCGGTGCCCTCCCCCCACCCACCTGCAGCTTAGGAAGGTCAAGGCTAGGATCGCCTTTCCCTTGAAGTAAGTGCCAGGTGGGAATCCAGGCCGGGGAAGGCCCAAAGCCCACAGCTAAGGCTTCCTAGAGGGGCAGGCTACCCATCCCAACCCAAGACCGAGACCGTCACCTGTGAGAACGCCCTGATTACAGAGTCCTGTCACCCTCTGCCCTCCTTTCCACGGAGAGAGGGAAAAAAGCATTGGCGTTATCAAGTTCACACAGAGAATTAGAAATGAGAGGAGTTCTGCTTCAGAAACCACAAGGCAAAACACATTTGTGTTTATTCAAACATAACTGATCAGTAAGTGTCAACTGACGAGCATGACGTGGGTGAAAACTGCAAGAATGAGAAAAGTTCGATGTTCTTCTTCTTTCCCTAAAAACAGTTTCTGATCACAGAATTACATGTAATCCTCTGGCCAGGGTGGCTCAATGGCTGAGCCTCGACCTATGAACCAGCAGGTCATGGTTTGATTCCAAGTCAGGGCACATGCCAGAGGCGTGGGCTCTACCCAGTCAGTAGGGGGCGTGCCAGAGGCAGCCAGCTCTCACTGATGTTTCTCTCTCTCTCTCTCTCTCTCTGAAATCAACAAAAATTATTTTAAAAAGTAATCCTCCATCAATTATCACTTGTAATTATTAAGAATAAAGGGTCTAAAATCAGCTTGATTGCTAACAGTAGGCTGGAAGCCCTCAGCTAAGTCATGTCACTTCTTCCAGCCTCGGCTTCCTCACCTATACAGCGGGAACGAGGGCACTCCACAGCAAAGGGCTGTGATGGGGACACCCTGAGATCAGCTGAGCCGGCCTGGCACAAGTCACCAAGAACTGTTAACCACGCGCTGTTTGAGCGCGGGGCCCCCACCCGTTGTCTCGGAAACAGGAGGTAGTGCAATAAGATGTACAAAATCCGCACGATCGGCGCGGTTCCCAGGGCAGAGGGGCTGCAGAGCCCAGTTCCGAAAGAACTTGTGTGGCCCCATCTGTGAGGAGGAACAGGTTGGCATTCTTCTCGGGAGCGGAACAGCTGCCTCTCCTCCCGCCTCACCCTCACCCCTCCTCGGCTGCAAATGCTCAGGGATTAAGGAGACATTCAAGCTTTGTGCCGTCTCATTTCTGGCCCGGCATTCTTCTCGCCGCCCCTTCTCCCGAATGCCATTTCTGCAGGCCCTCCGTGGGAGCGGTGTCTCGCACCCCTGTCTCAAGGTGTCCCCACCCCTTCATTTCCACGGGTCCCTACCTTCCTGAAGGGGACCCGACATTTAAAAAGTCAAAGCACTGTGCTAGGTCTTGGCAACTCCCCCCCCTCCCCCCAAGGCAGAGCCCAGAACTTCTGGCTCCAGGGGTTTTCTGGGCGGCCCTGCTCCGATCGGACTAAATCAAAGAGGGATCGGTGGCAGCCTTCCTACTCCGGCGAGTGGGGGCGGGGCCAAGAAGCAGGGGGGCCGCTTTGGAACTAAGTGGAAACACTTCAGCTCCCCCCATTCCCCGGGATACCCGCCCTTCCCCTTGCAGCAGCCCTGGGGGGGGGGGGGGGGCGCAGCGCGGTCAAAGGGATTTCTGCCGCCAACTTAGGCGGCTGCCTTCTCTCTCTCTTGTTGAGAAATCCTCCTTTTGGGGAGACTTTCAGCACAAACACGCAGACACAGAGAGCCGCCGTGAAATGGGAGCGGAACCGCCAGCCCGGTGGCTCCCGGTGAAGGCTGGGGGGGGGGGGGGGCGGCTCGGTCTCCCGGCAAACTCCCTGCGAGCGAGCCAGCGAGCGGCCGAGCCCCGCTCCAGGTTTTATGCTTCGCCAGGTTTTCCCCTCGGCCGCTGCTCCCCACACTTCAAAGGAAGTATTTTTGTCCGGCCGGGGAGGAGCAGCGGCCAGCTGCTCCCGAGCAGACTTAACCCTGAGAGGGCCGCTGGCCGGCCTCGCAGGGGAGCGGGCGAGGGGGACAAGGTCGGGAGGAGCCGCGTGGCCGTCCCCGCACTGGGCCGGGCCTGCCCTTTCAGCCCACGGCTGGCTCTTCAACCGGGACAGAGAGAGAGGCAGGGCCCGGCTCCGGAGGCGCAAACAGCCGGTTACAAATACCCGCCCCGCCGGAGGGTCAAAGGCCCCAGCAGCCAGCGCTCCAGTGGAAACTCCAGCTAACAGCGGGCTCCGTGTCCCTCCCTGAACCGGCCCGGCCGGAGCTGAGGGCCGCCGGCTGGCACGATAGAACCGGCCCCGAAAGCCCAGCTCCTCCCGGCGGGGCCCGGGACGGCCTTCCAGCCGCTGGGCCCCTCCAAACAGCGCCTGGAGGGGGGCTACCCCCTCCCGCGCACTGAGTGACAGGCCAGATCTTTCCCAGGGAGGGGCTATGGGAGGATGAATGCCCTACACCCTAAGTGGCTTTTTTTTAAAATATATATTTTATTGATTTTTCACAGAGAGGAAGGGAGAGGGATAGAGAGTCGGAAACATCGATGAGAGAGAGACATCGATCAGCTGCCTCCTGCACGCCCCCCAATGGGGATGTGCCCGCAACCAAGGCACATGCCCTGGAACGTTTTGGTCCGCGGGCCGACGCTCTATCCACTGAGCCACACCGGTTTTGGCCTAACTGGCCTTTTTAAAAGAGCTTTTACATCCTCTTAACATTCTTTACCTTGCAGAGATGGTACCGGACCCACACTGACACTCGGCGCCCTTCAGTCACCTTGCTGAAATTCAGGGGATCCCGCCCGGTCCAATTAAAGGGACCGTTAGTTCCCAGGACCCTGCTCTGTTCCCCGGGGATTTAGCCTGACAGACACTCCCGCGCCGACCACCAGAAACACAGCCACCTGGGAGCCGGCAGTCAGCTCGCCACGGGCTTCCCGAGAGCACGCACACCTTAGTGCCTTTTTTTTTTAATTAAAAAAATGTTTTTTTAATTCCCAACCCCCGGGGGGCGTTCCAGCAGGTCCTGGCCAGGGCCCCGACACCTCTCAGGTGGGGCTCAGCCCCTACCACCTGGCCGAGAGGCTCAGGAGAGCAGCAGGCAGGTGGGTGTTCGCCCCGTCCCACGGGCACGGGCACCCTGTAATTTACCGACACGGAAAAGTCGACTATAAATAGTTGGTGTTTGTAACGCTGTCTGTCGGGGCTCCAGAACAGAAGGAGCCTTAACAACTGTGTGGGGCCGAGGCTCCGGGCGGCTCGGGGCTACAATTTGGAAATCCTGGGTGGTGTCGTCAAAAGCATCTTCAAAGGAAGGGACTCCGGGAGTGTCACCCGCCAGCAGAAGGGCTGGAGGAGAGGGAGAAGGTCTGTCAAGAACTACCCATCGGGCCCTGCCCAAGCCTGCTCCGTGGACAGAGCATCGGCCTGCAGGTTTAAGAGTCCCGGGTTCGATTCTGATCAAGGGCGCGTACCTCGGTTGTGGGCACATCCCCAGTAGAGGGTGTGCAGGAGGCGGCTGATCGATGTTTCTGACTTTCTATCCCTCTCCCTTCCTCTCTGTGAAAAATCAGTAAAATACATTTAAAAAGAAAACACAACTATCCATCAGGATTTACACACCATCACTCAGCAGGAAGGGGAGCAGCACTGAGGGTTCCTGGGAAGCCCCATAATTCAACAGCAAAAGAGGAAGCAGCCGGACGAGCCCCCTCAACCCCAAGATCCATTTCTGGCACACTGACCTCTAAGACACACAGCAGGACAGCGCTAATGAAGCACAAGATAATGAAAAGGATTCCTTTGGTCATTCAACACCTTTTTTTTTTTAACTTCACTCTGCTAAGTACATTTTTTTTTTTTTTTGAAAATACAAAGAACAAAACAGATGTGCCTTTTTGACACAATTTCTGGTGGAGGAGATGAGCAATAAAAAGTAAAGCAATCTCCCAAAGTGAAGAGGATACCTTATAATTTTAAGTCTAATTACACTACAGTTTGGCATACGAGTAAGTTCCTAAAAGAAGTTATATTCAAGTAACTGAGTTACTTCTAGGCTCTCAGACAGCAATTATACTTCAAAAGAATAAAAACATCTCTCCGTTTATTTGTTCTTTTGAAATAGCTACCCCCACTGGCTTTCCTAAAACTGAACAAGGATGAGGATGGGCACAAAGTGGTGAACAAACTTAGATCGTGAGCACTGGACTCTAAACAGGAATGCCTGTGTCGGAAAGACTAATGGTTAGCGCTGACCTCACGGGAGAGTGGGAAGGGGGGATTGCAAGTGTATTTGTACCTGTGTACCAATGGTCACAACTAAAAAGGCAAAAATTAAAGATGAATGTATTCAAGTTGCTACTAAAACTATATAGGTCTATTTTAAAATTTTTTAATTTTCACAAATTATAGCGGGAAGGCTGGGGAGTGTTGAGGAAGGGGGGAAAGAGATCAACCGAAGGCCGTATATGCATGCACAACACATGGACACAAGACACTGGGGGGCTGGGAAGAGGGCATGTGACAGGGGGTAGGGGAGGCTGGGGGAGGTCAATGGGGAAAAAAGGGAGATATGTATACTACTACATGTAATACTTTAAACAATAAAATTTGAAATATTTTTTTTAATTTTCAGAAAATCATCAAAACCATTTGCTGGCACAGATGTTAGAATGAGTTCTGTCTGGAAAACTGCAAACAGCCCAGGGTCCTCTACTCTGTCTCTTACTCCAAGACGGTAAGGGGCCTCGAAAGCACCCCGTGTGATGACTGGAAAGAGCTGCTGGTACTCCGTGAGGAGAAAACAAACTGTCAGTGTTCTGGGTGGTGATGAGCAGAGGACAACTCCCTTCAAAGCCCTGTGGAGCCTTCTTGTCTTAGTGGCTCTGTGTTAGGGACCGAGCTGTCTCCCCAAAATTCATTCTATTGAGATCCTCACCCCCAGGGCGTAGGAGGGAGCGTGGCTGTCTGGAGACAAGGTCTGTAAAGAGGGGATTAAGCTAAAACAAGGTCATTCCGATGGGCCCTGATCCAATATGGCAGACATGGTTATAAAATAAGGAAATGTGGACACGCAGAGAGGGAAGACCACAGGAAGACACAGGGGGAAGATGGCCTTCCATGAGCCCAGCAGAAATCAGCCCTGCCACCACCATGGTCTCGGGCTGCCAGCCTCCAGAACTGGGAGAACTACACTTCTGTTGTTTAAGCCACTTGGTCTGTGGTTCCTTGTCCTGGCAGCCTTGGGACGCCATTACTAATACACTCTAGAGGGCAGGACGGAAACCGAGGAGCAGAGTTTTGGTTCTGTGCAAGAAGAACTTTCTGGCAATGAGCACCCAGCAAAAAGAGGATGTCTCCTTAAGGAGTGTGTGATGTGTCTGTGCGTGTCTGTGCGTGTGTGTGTGTGAGTGTGTGTGCGCGCGTGTGTGTGTGTGTGATGTGTCTCTGTGTGTGTGTGTGTATGTATGTGTGTGATGTGTCTGTGCGTGTGTGTGATGTGTCTGTGTCTGTGTGTGATGTGTCTGTGTGTCTGTGTGTGTGTGTGTGTGTGTGTGTGTGTGTGTGTGATGTGTCTGTGTGTGTGTGTGTGTGTGTGTGTGTGTGATGTGTCTGTGTGTGTGTGTGAGTGTGTGTGTGTGTGTGTGTGTGTGTGTGATGTGTCTGTGTGTGTGTGTCTGTGTCTGTGTGTGATGTGTCTGTGTGTCTGTGTGTGTGTGTGTATGTGTGTGATGTGTCTGTGTGTGTGAGTGTGTGTGTATGTGTGTGATGTGTCTGTGTGCGTGCGTGTGATGTGTCTGTGTGTGTCTGTGTGTCTGTGTGTGTGTGTGTGTGTGTGGTGGGGTGGAGGGTGTTGAGAAGAGACCCGAGCCCCACCCTTAATGCACCAGCAGAGCCTCGGCCTCATCGAAAGCCAATGAGGCAAAAGGCGGGGCCCCAGGCCAGGGAGAGCCCAGCCGCTGACAATGCCCATCAGGTAGGTCAACCCCAATTTAAAACGTGTAAAAAACAAAACCAAACCTAAGTCAACGTGATGAAATGTGACACAGCGTTGAAGAACTTACATTCCCCATCTCCAGGTCTCCTCTTAGTACGTCACGGGGGACAGACGTCTCAGCCCCGCTCTCATCACTCTCTTCACATGGGCAACTAGAGCCGCACTTCCCCTGCCGTGCGTCAACCAAGGGGGACGAACCTGGAAAACGCGGGTCCACTCCGCTGAGCCCGGTACCTCCAAGACAGCAGGACCCCAAAACCTGGCAGCCAAACCCACAGCCTAAGCGTCAGAGTGGGGGAGAGCAGACACCCCAAAGCAGGGATGTTAACCAGCAGAGGGGGGCTGGCCCGTCAGCCAGAGAGCTAACATGCATTTCATCCAAATGAACACGCCAGCTTTGGGGGAAGTCTACTTACACATGTGTGAAACGCAAGGCTAAGCAAGCCCAATGAAATGTCATTTAGGACTTCCCATCTCCCCAGACACCCCTATCTTATCTCCCCTCACTCACAGCCACCAGGGTCCCCCTGGTCCCCACCGCTCCCCAGACCTCCACCTTCACTAATTCCCTGACACACACCCCAGGACAGGCTCTTTGGGGCTGGAGCTGTGCTCGCTCTGGTATCATCTCCTGCCCACTTGGAGGGTGTTTCTGTTCAATCCTCATGAGTCTTCCAGTCCCGGTAGAAATTACATTCCTCCAAGAGAGGAACTGTTTCGTGGTTCTTTTCTACAACTCCGTCCCCATCGTCCAAACACAAAGACCACAAACCTGCTAAGCTGAAAACGGGAGCCACGGTACTCTCACAGGTGAAAGGCGTTCGGGCCGCCCTGACCGGTGTGGCTCAGTGGATAGAGCGTCGGCCTGCGGACTGAAAGGTCCCGGGTTCGATTCCAGTCAAGGGCATGTACCTTGGTTGCAGGCACATCCCCAGTAGGGGATGTGCAGGAGGCAGCTGATCGATGTTTCTCTCTCATTGATGTTTTTGACTTTCTGTCCATCTCCCTCCCTCTCTGAAAAATCAATAAAATATATATATTTTTTAAAATCCTATATTTATATATATATATATGAAAGGCACACAGGTGCCCCGTGACAAGAAGTGAACACAGTCTCGGCCTTGCATGCTCACAATTCAATGGGACACCGAATGGACAAGCACAGACCCTACCCCAAGCTAACACGGGCCAGCTGGAGCAGAGCTTCCCCAGCACCTTGGGGCCTTTGAGAGGGCGGAGTTCTGTGATCAAACATGCTTGGGAAATGCCAGGTGAAATAGGGTTCATTTCGATTCTTTTTCAGCAGCATTTGTCATGACCACGAATTCACTCCTCAATCTCCCAGGGCGGGGGGGGGGTGAGGATCAACAGCGCTCTCAAGTGAGCCCCCCCCGCCCCCCCCGTTCTGTAGGCCTGGCCTTCAGAAGATGCCCGGAGAAAAGCTCATCTCGGGCATCATCCGGAGAAACCTGCATCTGGTTTGAGAAAGCGTACCTCTGTTTTAACACAGGTGTGCCTGAGGCCCTAAAAATTCACAGCATTCCCGAGCCAAAATCATTCACAGTCGCTCTGTAAAGGCCCTAATCAGCGAGAACTGGGAAGAGAACTGGGAAACGGATGGTCTTTGTCAATCCCCCCGAAGGAACTGAATTACTGAGACAGCAACAAAGGGAAGGCAGACCCCCTCGGAGTGTTTGCTCTGCACCTGACATCTCTCCTAGGGACAGAGGAGCAATCACTGAGCGCTCTGGTTAAGAGGAGGGCTCCGTGGTGCCCGGATGTAGCCCAGCAGAGCTAAAAGGTAAGAGACAAGGATCGTCCTGACCGGTGTGGCTCAGTGGATAGAGCGTCGGCCTGCGGACTCAAGGGTCCCAGGTTCGATGCCGGTCAAGGGCATGTGCCTTGGTTGCGGGCACATCCCCAGGAGCGGGTGTGCAGGAGGCAAATGATCAATGTTTCTCTCTCATCCATGTTTCTAACTCTCTATTCCTCTCCCTTCCTCTCTGTAAAAAAAAAAATATATATGTATATATATATGTATATATATACATGTATATATATTAGAGAGAGAGAGAATCAAGCTATATTTAAAAAAAAAAAAAGCAGAAAGGAATAAAGGGTCACAAGCAGCTGACGCTAGGAAAAGCCGGGGAAGGTGAAAACAGAAAATTAAACATCCCAGAGAAAGATTTCGCCCGAACTGGCCCAGCTCATTCTGCACCTCTTGCCCCACAGAGAAAGGCTGACAGGGGCTCTGGCCCCGGCGAGAGCGAGCAATGTCTCGGAACAGCCTCACCGTGTCACCTCTTCCCACTTCAAACACGCCGCGGCCGCCGAAGGCCTCCCAGGAGCATGTGCTCCCGTTTCTGGGGAGGGAGGGAGTTCCTGTGGAAAAGTGTTTGTTTGGTTTGATTACAACTTTGAAGAGGGGAGGAATTCTGGCCCAGAAGAATTTAACGGCCGGCCCTTCTCTTACATAATTTGTAAACAAACAGCGCTGAGCCCAGTGTGGCTCATTCGGCTCAGAGGCTGGATTTAGAAAAAGACATTCCTCACTCATTTGGGAGAAGCCACCGCAAGGCCTGTCAATAACCAGAAAAAGAAAGAAAAAATGTCCCCTCCAGCCTGTCGCTCTATTGCCAAATCCTCACGGACCTCGGAATCTCTCATCGGACACCCTGGATGGTTCCCAGACGGAGCCCGAACTGAAGGTGGTGGGCAGAACCTGGATGGCAGCTGATGAATCGCTCCCCCAAGTTTCCACACACTCGGGCTATATTAAAATCCCTCGGGGAAAAGGGCCACAACAGCAGATCTCCCCAAGGTGTCAGGAGTGGTTGAGTGCTCGGGTGCAGAGCAATTTGTTACTAGTAACAGTGAAAGGCCAGAGCTGGCGTGTGATTTATTTATCTTTAATAAAGGGGATTCAAGGTTGTCACTAAAAAGTCACTTACTCCCTCACATTCCAGGCTGCTCTCTGGGAAGGAGTGACTGCCAAGGCCCCAGACTGAGCCCCTGGCTGCTCCGATTACAAAGCTCGGCTGCTGGAGAGCATGGGGCGGGGGCACCAGAAATCCATACATGTGCCCTAACTGGTTTGGCGCAGCGGAGAGAGCGTCGGCCTGCACACTGAAGGGCATGTGCCTTGGTTGCGGGCACATCCCCAGTAGGGGGTGTGCAGGAGGCAGCTGATCGATGTTTCTCTCTCGTCGATGTTTCTAACTTTCTATCCCTCTCCCTTCCTCTCTGTAAAAAAATCAATAAAATATATTTTTTTTAAAAAATCCATACACGTGGCCATCATCAACTCCCAAGTGGCCGCAGGAGTCACTGGCCTCTATAAATGTCGAATGCCTTTCTTGGCATTCAAAGTCCCTCCCTTAGTCCATCCCCTACTCGACCTGTGAAGTTAGGTTTCCTCTCTGATTCTCCAGTGCGAGTGCTTCTCCCTTTGCTGTTCCCGCCCAACCTAGGCACGCAGATCCTCCCCGCTCCCTTCCAGGGCCTCACCCGGCCCCCACGCCCAGACGGCAGGTAGATGGAGCCCAGTCAGCAGACAGAGGTAAGGCTGAGGATCTGGGCTCCCCAGGGTCCCCTATAGTAGAGGGTCCCACTTAAGTAACGGACGGGAACAGATAAGGTCTCGCCTCCCGAGCCACAGCCTCCCTCTGCCATCAGCACATTCCACACCGGGCAGACTCCGGTTGGATCGAGTAGTTATACCCTAAAACCGTGGTCAGCAAACCGCGGCTCACGAGCCACATGCGGCTCTTTGGCCCCTTGAGGGTGGCTCTTCCACAAAATACCACGGCCTGGGCGAGTCTGTTTTGAAGAAGTGGCGTGAGAAGAAGTTGAAGTTTTAAAAATGTGGCTCTCGAAAGAAATTTCAATCGTTGTCCTGTTGCTATTTGGCTCTGTGGACGAATGAGTTTGCCGACCACGGCCCTAAAAACTAGGAAAGGCACTGTCCGATGCCAGCACAGCTTGGGTCTCAGAAGTAAGAATGCCTCGCCGCAACCCAGGCCCGGCAGGGCCAAATCTAAACAGCAGCCTTCTTTCAGCCCCAGCTGGAGCGCCCCCAGGAAGGTTCTCGGTCCTCTATTTCTGGGGACTTTCTCAGACCCAAGCACCGGTGCTCACCCCCCCAGCCACACAGTCTGTCTTTCCCACCGGCCCGGGAGCCCACCCCTACAGACAGGCGCGCAGGAGGCGGCCAGCGATGACTCTGGGAACGCTATCCAGAGAACGTCAGGCCCCCCATCCATCAAGCCTCTCCCGGAAGGAGGGCATTAGGCACGGCCAGAAACACCTTGAAGCATCCAAAGCCTATTCTGTTGGAGACACTTTGCCCTTCGGATCCAAGACCACAGCAACCGGGCACCAAAGCGGTCAGCCGCTCCGGTCCGCTAGAGGAAGAGCAAGCCCTGCGTTACCGCCGTCTTTCTGAGCCAACGGCTAACGGAGAAACTGAGTCTCCCCCAGACAGACCGCGTTGCATCAGACTCGCCATGTAATTGGGGAGATTACAAGGCGAAGAGCAGGTGTGCTTCCTTCTTCTCCTCCGACGACCTTTCTAGGAACACACGCGTCGCTAAGGGCAGGAGCGGGTTCTGGTTGGACTGTGTTCGGGGAAAAGACGGGCGGGGAAAGCAGTCCGGTCTGAAGACAGAGCCACAGAGGGTTGGTGGCAGGTCCAACAGGAAGCGCCAGGAGGAAGCAGCGCTCAGGGGGGCTGGCTCCCAGCTGCTGCCCGTCCCAGAGGGCACGGTCCCTGCAAGCGGCAACGAAAAGCTAAGACCGGGAAGGGCCGCGAAGCTTTGGGAAGTGGTTCAGCGCCATAAAAGCTTCTTCAGACAAGTGTGCCAGAGCCCAACTGAGACAGCAGGCCCTTGCCAGGGAACCAGTAGTCTCCCTGGGCCCATGGTCGGCAAATCGTGCGGCTCGCGAGCCACATGCGGCTCTTTGGCCCCTTGAGTGTGGCTCTTCCACGAAATACCACGGCCTGGGCGAGTCTATGTTGAAGAAGTGGCGTTAGAAGAGGTTGAAGTTTAAAAAATGTGGCTCTCCAGAGAAACGTCAATCGTCGTACTGTTGATATTTGGCTCTGTGGACGAATGAGTTTGCCGACCACTGCCCTAGACGATTAACTTCATCTTTGCTCCCCACCCAGACGGCTCTAACCACCAATTTTTAAAACCCCAAGCTGCAAGTACAGGTCCTATCAATGCAGGCTTTGCATTTCTTGAGCAAAAACAAATCGCATCCAACTGACCGCACATTCAGCGATCCAGCTAAGCTGAAGGAGCGTCCGTGCAGAATGGATTCTGCTCCTGGCTCTGACAGCCAGAGGGGAGGGACAGACACATCCCGGAGGACACGGGGCAAACAGCTGCTCCGCAAGTATCCTTAGAAAAGGCAAACACCACCTGGACTAGGCCCCGTGGTACCAATGCAATCACCCCTCTTGAATTTCTCTCTGTTCAAATTCTGTTAGTGACACCCCCGGGCCGTCCCGTCATCCAACGGAGATTTGTACACTTCCCAACGCCACTCCAAGATGTGCTTCGAGCCGAAACCGGTGTGGCTCAGCGGATAGTCGACCTACGGACTGAAAGGTCCCAGGTTCGATTCCAATCAAGGGCATGTACCTGGGTTGCGGGCACATCTCCAGTAGGGGGTGCGCAGGAGGCAGCTGATCGATGTTTCTCTCTCATCGATGTTTCTGACTCTCTCGCTCCCTTCCTCTCTGTGAAAAATCAATAAAATACATATTTTTTAAAAGATGTGCTCTGAGACACCACTGCCTCGTCCACAGCAGGCCACTGTGCACAAAAGGATGCCACCACGGAGCCCACAAGAAGGTAAATACACGCAGAAGACTGTCAGGGGTCATCTGGGAAGAAATCTGGGCTCCTCTTCATTCTAAATGAACTCTGTGGAGCTCACGTAGTCAGTTTCAACTGCATCCTTCCCACTCTCTGACATTCACCCTCCTTCCAAACCACCCTTCTCAACCATCTGTGTTAGCTGAATATAAGCGAGTTTTAATGTGAAATTAAATATGCTATTTAAAGAGAGTAAGGGGCCGAAATCAGTTTGGCTCAGTGGATAGAGCCTCAGCCTGCAGACTGAAGGGTCCCAGGTTTGATTCCGGTCAAGGGCATGTACCTTGGTTGGGGACACCTCCCCAGTGGAGGGTGTGCAGGAGGCAGCTGATCGATGTTTCTCTCTCATTGATGATTTCTGACTTTCTATCCCTCTCCCTTCCTCTCTGTAAAAGAAAAAAAAAAAAAAAAACACCAAAAAAACCCAAAAAACAATAAAATATATTTAAAATAATAATAATAAAAATAAATAAATAGAGTATGGGTTCCAAAGCTAAGTGTAAATGACCTACCTTCATGGAACCTTCCAACAGAGGCAAGTACGAGTTTAACATTAATTTCAAGGTTTGAAAGGATTCGCGAAGAGCCTCATCTTGACTTCAAATCACCAAATTTAGAAAATACCCACCTGGCACCGACAGAGCCCCAACTCCAACCGGAAAGACACAGAAATGACCTTAAATCTATTTTGGCAAAAGGCTCCTTTGGGTTCTTAAGTACATAAAGACAACAGTGTCTTCTGTTCTGAACTAAACCTGTTATCAACCCATTCAACAAGTGGAAGTGTGCCGACATCCACTCTGAACCCCGCACTGTGGGCAGTTCACAAGCCCTCCGGTACAACCACCCACCCCCACTCACTGCAAAGCGGTGGGCGACGTGGAGAATGGGATGTGTGTCTCCAGAGAGCCAATGGCGGGGACGATGAAACGAGGCCGAGAAAAAAAGCGACAGGGCCAGTAATGAAATCTGAATATGGCCCTGGGTTGGAAACCCAAATCAAAGCAAAATCTTATCAACAAATCCCCAGGGCACCAGACCACGAGCAGGCCCGGACACCATCTGGGCACCGTGGGAAACAAAAGGCTCGCCACCTGCTCCCTCGGCGAGGACCCCGTCCATTCTCAAGGACCGTAAGATTCCCGTGCAGAAGAGGCCAGAGAAATGGGGGCGGGGGGGGGGGGGGGGAGCAGTTAGATAAGATGAAAATAACAGTTGAAGGATAACATGAAACCATGCGAGATAAACCGTCCAGCGGAGTGCCATTTGGCATCTTGGGGTTTTGATGCAAAAATGACTTCAGGAAATCTTTCTCGGGTGGTCATTAGCATTTTAGCTCCAAATGCTCCAGGGGAAAGGAAAATGGTGGGGGGAGGAGGGGAGTGGTCAGTGACTCAATGGCTCCTCCTAGCACGGAGGAAGCAAGCACTCAATGCGTGGCTGTTGAATGAAAGAACATAAAGCCGAAACTCGTTTGGCTCAGTGGGTAGAGCGTCGGTTGGCCTGTGGACTGAAGGGTCCCGGGTTCGATTCCGGTCAAGGGCAGGTATCTTGGTTGCAGGCACATCCCCAGTAGGGGGTGTGCAGGAGGCAGCTGATCCATGTTTCTCTCTCATCAATGTTTCTGACTCTCTCTCCTTCTCCCTTCCTCTCTGAGAAAAATCAATAAAATATATTTTTAAAAAAAGAAAAAAGGAAGAAAGAACATAAATAGCCATGCCAGTGGCCCTGTCCTCGCCCCTGCTAAACACCAATCACCTCCCTGCCAGAGCTGCCAGCCTCTCTGGTTTACCTCGTACCTCATGCACCCATCTTTTCTGCAGCACTGAACCACGTGAGGACAAGTCTAGGCAGCAACAGCCACAGGTTCTTTTTTAAAAATATATATTTTATTGATTTTTTTACAGAGGAAGGGAGAGGACTAGAGAGTTAGGGATGACAGAGAAACATCGATCCGCTGCCTCCTGCACACCCTCTACTGGGGATGTGCCCGCAACCAAGGTCCATGCCCTTGACCGGAATCGAACCTGAGACCCTTCAGTCCGCAGGCCGACGCTCTGTCCACTGAGCCACACCAGCTAGGGCAACAGCCACAAGTCCTAATATATATTACTATCTGCCTGGCGTGTATTATCTCACCTAACCCTCACGGCCCCAGGTTAGAGAGGAGGAAACAGAAGTTCCGGAAGGCTGGGTGAGCCGGCCAAGGTCACAGAGGCTGGCAGGGACGGAGCCCAGGTGCAGGCAGAGGTGTGTCTGGCCCCAGGGTCTCGCTCTCCGCCACTGTGCCCCTTTGCATGGCAAAAGTCTGGCCGGCTCCGAGCTCTCAGAACGCGGCACCCAGTAGACTTCAGCTTCATGAGGTGTTGGCTGTACCCGGTTAGCAGCCATCAGACTCACCCGCCTCAGTCTACCTTGGGGTAACGCTATCCCCACAGTCACGGCTGCAGGCCAGCTTCTCCACTCGCTGGCGGTGTTAACCCTCTCTGCACTGCGCTGTCCTCGGTCAAAGACACGGGGATGGAACCTCTTGTCCCTCAGAAGCCTCCTGCACGGCCATGGGGGAAACGGTGCGAAGCGCCAAGGACGCTGTCTCACACGAGGATCGTTCATGCAGACATCTCGCCAGCCACCGGCTCCGTGACCTGCAGCCCCGCAAGGCTTCCATGCGGAAGGCAGGGCCGGCGATGAGGAAGGCAGCCATGACAGGCTGCGGGCCCAGGTAAGTCAGGGCAGCTGCGAGTTCAATCGCTCGGGTGTTTTCACAAGCGGAATGTTTATCCGGCGTCCAGGCTGGAGAAACCACTGTGCCGTGTCCTGTCATTTGTTTGGATTGGTTCAAAGTTTCCTTTTCCTCTTTCTTAGTGGTGCAACACAGCCACGGCGCAACGCTCGTCTTTCCTATCCCCTAGGGCTGAAATCTCCGATTCTCTCTGACTTCCAACCAAGAAGGCCAGCAACAAAGCCAAAACAGGGCACGCCTGCGAAGGTCAGGAGAGGGCTCTGTCTTCTACCAGCATTTCCTGCCTCGTGTAAGTCCTAACTGGCTGAGGCCAGTCAACAAGCGCAGGCAGAGTCAGATGTCACACACTGGTCACCCACACACGGTGCCCGGGTCTCCATGCTGACCTGCAAGCATTCAGAGCGGTGAGAAAGCAGATTCCCGAACAAACTCAACCTCTAGAAAGTCAGGGGACGAAGAGAAGTGCCTTAAGCCAGTGATCGGCAAACTCCTTAGTCCACAGAGCCAAATACCAACAGCAACAACGATGGACATCTCTTTGGAGAGCCCACTTCTGCGCATGGGCCACGAAGTTCAATCGCACTGTCCGTGCAGCCCTGCAACGTGACGTTTTGTGGAAGAGCCACACTCAAGGGACCAAAGAGCCGCGTGTGGCTCGCGAGCCGCTGTTTGCCGACCGCTGGCCTCACGCGATCTCAAGCGGGCAGGACGGTGACACAGAGAGGTGGCCTTCCCCGAAGAAGCAAAGAGAAGGGTCAACCTCACGGTGTCTGAATGCAGCCAAAGAGCCTTCGCCAAAGCTGCAAAGGAAACAAAAATAAACTCGCAGGATGAAAGGAAGGCTGTTGCATGAGGAAGAACTTTTGCTCCAGTTTGTAACAAAAAGAGAGAGAGAGAGAGCAGAAAAGAAAAAGAAAGCACACACTGAAATGATCTAAAGCTGCCTATAAATATTTGGGAACATCAAAGGCAGTCCTGTTAAATTAAAACTGCTGTCACCCGGATAGCACTAGCCTCTAGCGCTGCCAGCTCCGACATGCGAGCCTGTGATCTGAGCGAGCGCAGCTCCTCGAGAAATCTGATTCACTGCAGAAAAAAGGAACGAGCAGTTGGGTTTTAATAAGGGCATTAAATACCTGAGGAATGAGCTAATTAGAGTTTAACTCTTTCAAGATTGGCCGGGGCTCTTAAGAATGCTGTAAAGTAAGCTCCCTCCAGAATCTAGTTAAAATAGGCCTCGAAACCTACAACGTCAAAGCCAAGTATTAAAATAGCACCTTAGGACTTCAAAGCTGGTAAATCCTACCAGGACCCCTCAGACTTCAAGGCAGAGGCCGAGGGAAGAGAAGGGAGGAGACTAACCCAGATCTGTCCGCCCTCCTTCCTTCCCCCCAGGTGAGGTTAGGGTCCTTGCTTATTTTTTTTTTAATATATTTTATTGATTTCAGAGAAGAGGGAGGGGGAGAGAGAGAGAAACATCAATGAGAGAGAACCATCGACTGGCCGCCTCCTGCACGCCCCCCACTGGGGGATGGAGCCCGCAATCCAGGCATGTGCCCTTGGCCAGAATCGAACCCAGGGCCCTTCAGTCTGCAGGCCAACGCTCCATCCACTGAGCCAGACCAGCCAGGGAGGGTCCCTGCTTACTTAGAGGCTTTTTTCTTCCTAGTTTGGCCTACAAACGCTCACTGTCTCCTACCCGATCCCTTCCACCCCGTGCGCACACGCTTCACCCGAGATGCTGTGTGGGTGCCGAGGGGGCAGCCCTTCGCGGACTCCGCTCATTCGTTCGTGCGTGTGTCACGTGAGACATGGAGGCCGGGCCTCCCCAGACACACGTGGGGTCACTACCAGAAGTCACCCAAAGGCTCCCCTACGCGATTCTGGATCCGAATCCCGGGGAAACCGGGAAGGATCCCGTCAGGGAAGTTCCAGCCGAGCGGCAGAGCCCTTCGGGCGGAGACTCCGTGGCCTTTACCTGGCGAGAAGGGAAAGCCTCAGAGGAAACAGGACAAAGCACGCCTGCGCAGGAGAAAGGGCGCCCTTCCGCCAGCCAGCCTCCGGAATGTGCGAGAACGTGGCAGACAGCGATGCAAACCACCTTCTCCATTCAAGGAGAGGAATGCACGGCCCAGTCTTGGCAGAGGAGGGGAGGGGGAGTCAAAAATGAAAAAAGAAAGAAAACCCACAGTGCACTCCTATCATCTCCATTTTTAGAAAAAGTCACTGTGTCTAATGGGGGGGGCGGGTACGATTGATAAAGTATTTGCTTTGGCAAAATCGCACCCGGGATCCAACCACGCACCGAAGTCCCTGTGCCAGCCACGGGCCCATGTGACAGGCCCAGAGCAGCGCCTTCGCATAACAACACTCCACGTGTCCTGGCCGCTCCAGAGCCGCAACCCACCACCCAGCTTTCCTTCGGAGCGCGCATGCCCGGATGCAGCAGGGGGGCTGGCCTAGACACCCCTCCCGTGCGGGGTCACATGCACCTGTGTGTCCGAGTGCGCCTCGGCCCAACTGACAGCACGCAGGGCCTGGCCAATGACCCAGCTGCGGAGCACAGGGGTGAGCAGATGGAGCTGCAGCAAAGCACGCCTCCCAGAAAGAGGGGGTGAGGGAGGAAGGAAGACCCGAAGCCTCTCAATGAGGGCTGGTGAACCCCGCTGAGGAGCCCCCGGGCCCCACCCCAGGGCAGAAGGGCCGCGCGTGCAAGTGGTCTGCAGCAGGCCCTGGGTATATTAAACAACGATAAGATGACATGATCATTTCTCAGGGAGTCCCACCTTCCAGTCCTTGAACCCTGACCGCCTACCACAACCACCACTTCAGAATAAAAAATGCCAACCATCTGGGAATGACAACACAAATGTTAAGTGCAGCTCGAAACGATGTATATGTTATTTGCTTCGTCCTCACCCTCATCCTCACCAAACACCAGGTGCACGCTGTGACCAATGAAATCCTTGCAATGAGTCTAGGCAAGACTTGTCTCCGTTCCAGATGAAGAAGCTGAGAGCCAGAGAAACAGTCACCTTGCCGTGGCGGCTGACTGGCGGACCAGCACCCAAACCTAGGCAGTCTGGCTGCAGACCCGGCGTCCCACGGCCTCTCCATCAGCGGGCGGAATCCGGACCACTTCGCTCTGCAGAACACACACCTCGCTTTCAAGGAACTGACAAACCCTGGGTCTCTGCAGAGCGTGGCTGGCCGCTGCCGCTTCACCTGACGACACGGAAGCGTCCTCCCAGCTCCTCCAGATACGCAATGGGCTCGGAGCTGAAGGAGCTGTAACCCAGAACTAGGGAGAACTTAGACCCAAATCAGGTGATGGTCGAAAAGGTACCGTCTAGGTTTGTTATTAGGAACACATGCATATATTCGCCTATAAAACGGGGGTGCCATTTCTGCTCCACAACGGCCTGCCCTTTCATTACAATGGGCCCATGGTTTGAGGACCCCAATCTCGTCAGCACAAGGCAGACGTCAGGAATGTATGTCCTAAACTACTTTCTCCCCCTTGGTATTGTGTTTGCTGACTTCATCCTCAATCCTAACACACAGGGCTCCCTGGTTTTCTAGGAATGGACCACAGGCATCAGAAGTAGCCGATCAGAAGTGCTGAGAGAGCCCTAACCGGTGTGGCTCAGTGGACAGAGCATCGGCCTGCGGACTGAACGGTCCCGGGTTCGATTCCGGTCAAGGGCATGTACCTTGCTTGCGGGCACATCCCCAGTAGGGGGTGTGCAGGAGGCAGCTGATCGATGTTTCTCTCTCATCGATGTTTCTAACTCTCTAACCCTCTCTCTTCCTCTCTGTAAAAAATCAATAAAATATATTTTTAAAAATAGGGAGGTCCCACATCAAGCGACAAGGACATGGCCCGGTGCACTGCACAACTCCCTGCTGCTCCTCCTAGGCCCACGTCATCCCCCATCCGTGGCCAACAGAAGTGAGGCACCTCCCCAACGTGCACTAAGGGGTTCTTTGCGCTAAGAGTGGGGGAAATGGCGAAAGCCACCAGCCTGCCCTGGAGGAGGATAAACTCTAACAGTCACAGAGGTCTCCGTGACCCCACGTGACCCCACGTCAGCAAGAAAAGATTAGGTTTGTGCTCAGCCTCCCCTTCTGAAACAGTGAGTGTGCATTCAAAGGAGGGGAGGGTTTGCTTTGTGCGTAGGGAGCCTCGAGGGCAGGCCCTGCACAAATCACAGGCTCCCGGAGCTGAGAGACGGCGCCCAGCAGTCCCACCAGCAGTCCCATCCTCTCGGCCATTCGGGGCTCCCCTCCGGCTTCCGAGGCCTGACCAATTCCCTCCCGGGCATCTCACTGCACAACACCAAGCACCACAGGACCCGGGACACCGTTCGCAAAGTGGCAAATGGCATTCCGGGGGTGGGCTGTCCGGGACACATCCATCCCTCTCCCATCCCAGCTCCGACTGCCAAACCTTGAGAGCTGGGCGTCCTAAGACCCCACTTGTGGGTGATGGCACCTGTAACCATGGTCTTCGCTTACTGAACGGACAGGGTGGGCAAAAGTAGGTCTACAGTTGTGAGCACACGAAACACAGAGCATGATTGTGGTGTTGTTGTTGTTATTATTATTATTATTATTATAACCTGCATGTGTTCTTTCCATATGAACAATTATAAAGCTGATTTTGCCCACATTATTATTATTATTATTATTATAACCTGCATGTATCTTTCCATATGAACAATTATAAAGCTGATTTTGCCCACCCCTGGACAAGAATAGGAAGCGGGAGAGCAGGCCTTCTTGAACAGGGAGTAGGGAGGAATAATGACATGGAGCCAGGGAGGAGGGGAAATCCCTCATCCACCTCCCTCTGTTTCTTCTCCTCCCCTCCCTCAGTCAGCCCCCCCCCCACCACTGGCTTCCTTAATAGAGGCCTAGGGATGTTGGCTGGGGATAGGAGGAGCGGGATTGGAATATTAAGAGATGGAAGATTCTCCATTTACCCTGTAGCAAGTAAAGAAGGCATTCCTACATGATGACCCACCATATAACCTGTACAAGTTTGCGAGAGGACAATTAAGACGTAAGTAACCTAAGAAAAGTAATTAATGTTATCTGAGCATGTGGTGAGAATTCTAAGAGTTTCCTAGGTCTTCTTTGTAGGGGCATGTATAGGCAATCATTTCACTGGGGATATTCAAAACTATTCTACCCCATCCCGTGGCTGTGTTGGAGCCGGCCCCCCTTCCAAAAACAAGGTTGGCAAGGCAACCAGAGCACCAGTCACCGTGGTCCCTAACCACATCCGCCAGGGCTTGGCATGCCGAGACGTGTGCCAATTCTGTTGTCTGCAGGGCACTCCTGGCCACAGGACACAGCAAGCTGTAATCAAGTCAGAAACCACCACGTTCGTATAGAACTCAGCTCAACATAAATAGCCATTAAATGTGAAGACCTATGGTGATGCAATGTTGAGACTGCAAATTTAAACACAAGAGTCAAGGAAATGCAAGCAGGGCCTACTGCCCCTAGAACCCGGAGTCCCCCACATGGCACAGTTAATGCCACAGGCGCGTTTCTGTGTGTCCTGGCCACTTAAGCCTAATGACACCAAAACCACACACAAAGGTGTTCATTTCACTTCCTGGACGGGGGTGACATTCACAGAGGGGCACTGGGGCACTTCCGGAGTGGCGACGCCATGAAAACCCTGTAGCACAAGTGAAACGTAACATGTCATGGGTAGGCCCTGGACTGTCCCTAAAGCTCCAGATGCCCATATAATGGCCACTGTTGCTCAAAAACCAGAAGATCTCCACAAGCCAACATGCACGTAACTGAGTAGAGGCGTCCTCCTCCCGTGGCTTCGCTTTCCGCAGCTCGGTCACCCACAGTCCGCTGCAGGCTGACGACGTTAAACGGAAAACTCTGAACTAATCAGAAGTTTCACACTGCATGTCACTCTGAGTAGCGTGACCAAGTCTCGAACCTCCCCGCTCTCTCCCGCCTGGGACCAGCATCACCCCTTTGTCCAGTGGGTCCGAACGGTATGTGCTACCTGCCCATTAGTCACTGTCCTCGAGTGAGAATTAAAATACACTCCAAATGAGATAAAGTTTTAAAAGATGCTGGCAATTTGGAGATGCCAAAGAGAAGCCAGACAGTGTTTCCTTTAGTGAAAAGGTACGTATGCACGTGTAGGAAAAACAGTATGGACAGGTTTTGGTATTATCTGCGGATTCAGGCATCCACTGAGGGGTCTTGAAGTGGAACAAGAGGCTGCTGCAATTTAATAATTCCTAAGTGTTTACAGTGGGCCCCACAGAGAGTAGAAAATCAAGTATTTATTAAATTGAAATCTCCATTTCTTTCACAGAGCGCTGCTGGCCTCTCTAGAAAAACCACTGCAGTCCTTGACCACAGATCCCCCCAAACACAGGCGCCAGGCCCACGCCAGAACTTTCAAAGTGGGGGGACATTTTTGAGAAAACAATATGATACAAATTGCATTAAGGACCCACATACAGCTGCTTCTGATGGGTCATTCTGGAGCCCCATATAACTTTTGCTGTTCCCCAAAGTACCAGTTTTCTAACTTATCCGAAAAGGTTATTCATATTTAACTAAAACACACTCCCTACAAGTTCACAGTCATCCTGAGATGTTCTCTTCTCCAGCAATCTGTGAACAACGTACCCAGGCAGCCACATGCCGGGACTAGAGGAGTTAGTCCCATTTCCTTTTTCCAGACCTTCCTTCTGGAGAGCAGAGGCAAGGTGACATTATTCCAACTATTTAGAACTAGAGGCCCAGTGCACGAAATTCGTGCACTTGGGGAGGGGAGGCTTGTGGAGTCTCTCAGCCCAAGCTGTGCCCTCTCATAGTCTGCAGTCCTAGAGCCCATGGGGGATGTCCGACTGACAGCTCAGGCCCACTCCCAGGGGTCGGACATCCTTAGCACTGCTGCGGAGGCATGAGAAGCTCCCACCACTGCCACTGCGCTCCCCAGCTGTGAGACCAGCTCCCCCTGTGGGAATGCACTGACCACCAAGGGGCAGCTCCTGCATTGAGCGTCTGCCTCCTGGTGGTCAATGTGCATCATACCGACCATTCATTCTGCCATTCGGTCAATTTGCATATTAGCCTTTTATTATATAGGGCAGCCCTAGAACACACCCCTGTCTAAAAACTACTTGTGAATTACTTCTACGATCGTAGAAAGTTCTGCCTCAAAAAGACAAGTCTTTTTCTGGCCACACTCGAATTCCCACTACTATCCTGTCAAAGTATTGAGATCTAGAAGAATTTCCACTCCCTAAATATTGAAGAGTTTTATTGCAAGGCAATAGAGGAACAAGTGAGAAACAATCCTTATCTACTGAAAGCTATGGAGAAAGAAAAACATTTATGAAAGAATACCTACATAGAAATGCATTATAATGCTGAAGGGCAATCCAAAATGAAGGGCATAGAAGGAGGGGAGCCAAGGACCCATTCAGGAAATAAGGCACAAACACACTGGATCCAGGCCCAAGTCCCAAAGGCAACAGCGAGAGAAAGGCGAGACTGAGAGTCCAGGTCACCTCTAAACCACAGGATGGCACTGAAAGGTTTTGGCCAAGCGAGTAAGGAGATCAGAAGTTACTTTAGAAAGATGAATGGTGGGGAAAGGAGAAACTGATGGCAGGAAAGAGAATGTGGGGCAGGGAGAGACGCTTGGCAGCAAGCACTGGCATGAAGAAGTAAGGTCAAAAAGGAAAGAGCAAATCAAGCATCATCCAGAGTACATGATTTCCCTCTGATTTGGCCACAAGCTCCCTTGATTTAAATCTTGAAACGGCTTTGCATGTCAGGTTTGAACATTCTTCACATGCCATTAGCTGCCTGCTTACCACCTACTCCGAGACTGAGGCACCTTCTGAAAGGAGGCCAGGTCTCCAGGGGACCAGTGAGACTTCCAAAAACTGCAGAAGGCTGCTGAACACACGACGTCAAATGCATTTAGGTAAAAGTGTACAATTAGAAACCGAGAAAAGCATCCTATGCCGAGTGTGGGACAAGCCTTGGCAACCAGGATAAGCTGAGCAGCAGACAGCATTCTGGGACAAAAAATAAGAAAGGTGCTCCTCACCGAGAGGATGAGGCAAGGAAACACAAGTGAAAGTGCTCTCAGGACCCTAACGCACCAGGCGGGTGGAAGGTTTGCGGGAACTCCACCCTCAGGCCAGGATGACACTCTAAGAAGGTGAGTAACTGAAAGCGCTAAGATCCGAGTTCGAATCCCAGCTCCTCTTGTGGCCAAAGGCTTAAAGCCCTTCCTCACAGTCCCCCCATTTAAAAAGGGAGAGCTGAGCCACGGCACCTTCAGGGTGTCCTTCAGCCCAAACAGCGACTCCCACAGTCTAAAGAAATCAAGGAGCAAAAAGGGAGAAGGGCTGAAACAGGTTTGGCTCAGTGGACAGAGCGTCAGCCTGCAGACTGAAAGGTCCCAGGTTCGATTCAGGTCAAGGGCATGTACCTTGGCTGCGGGCACATCCCCAGTAGCGGGTGTGCAGGAGGCAGCTGATCGATGTTTCTCTCACTGAGGTTTCTAACTCTCTATCCCTCTCCCTTCCTCTCTGTAAAAAAATCAATAAAAAAAAATATATATATATATATATATATATTTTTTTTTTTTTTAAAGAGTAATCACTATCTTGGTTTCTAACAGCATAGAAAAAAAGAGAGAGAAAAAAGGGACGAAGATCTTAATGAAGGCGCAGGCCAGGTGACTCTGTGGCTTCGGCTTCTAGAAAACCGAGAATAGAAAGAGCAATCTGGTCACATCATCACCAGCTCGGCCTTCCCCAGTAGCATGATCTGAGATGCATGGGGTCCACTGGAGTGTCATAATGCCACCCACGGGCCTCAGACCCACTGGATGGCTGGGGAAGGAAAGAAAGAAGTGCAACTTAAAAGCATTCAGCTGCAGGTCTTTCAGACAGTGAGAGGGGGCAAACCCCAACGCCTCCGAGGGGCAGACCCCGGGAAATGTGACTACCAGGAGAGAAGGAAGCTGAAGCGATGCAGCAGGGACTTGTGAGCTGCAGGGGCCAGGCCGGGCCCCTCTGAAGTCAGGAACAGCTGGGCGGCGAGGCTACTGCCCATGCGGGAATGGGAACCCAACGTTGCCAGATCTTTTCCTTTTCCAAGAGCAGCCAAAGCCCCGGATTGTTATGTAACATTTCTAGATTTTTTTAGGAGGGACCAGAACAAAGTATCACCAAGTCATTTTCATGTTCAGCCCGGAGACCTGCTGTTTAAAATGTACCCCTGGCCCTAACCGGTTTGGCTCAGTGGATAGAGTGTCGGCCTGCGGACTGAAGAATCCCAAGTTCAATACCAGTCAAGGGCATGCACCTTGATAGTGGGCACATCCCCAGCAGGGGGTGTGTAGGAGGCAGCTGATCGATGTTTCTCTCTCATCAATGTTTCTAACTCTCTATCCCTCTCCCTTCCTCTCTGTAAAAAAAAT
Organism: Antrozous pallidus; assembly: GCA_027563665.1. Lineage (NCBI taxonomy): Eukaryota > Metazoa > Chordata > Mammalia > Chiroptera > Vespertilionidae > Antrozous > Antrozous pallidus. The sequence goes on from CM050528.1 coordinate 4,381,063, forward strand.
CAGTAAAATGTATTTTTAAATAATTTTTAAAATGTACTCCTGATATCCTGTGGGGCTCTACTTGCACCTCTGCCTACCACAGACGGACACCGTCCCCCTGGATTGAGAGGACAGGTTTATGCTCTTTCCAAACCCAGCCTGTTTATAAACACAGAGCTCACGCGCTACGGGGAGGACGCGGGGCAGAGAAGAAGAGGGCAGCAGCACCCCCCCGGGCCATAATCTGCTGCCCCGCAGTGAGGGGTCAGCCCGGTGGTCCTCGTGAGGCTGTCCCTGAGCCTCCGAGCACGGCCATCTCCCTGGACAGCTGCCGGGTCCCCTGCCTGGAACGCAGGGGCAGCTCACTGCTCTTGAAAAATCAATAAAATATATATATTTTTTAAAATATATTTTATTGATTTTTTACAGAGCAGAAGGGAGAGGGATATTAAGTCAGAAACATCGATGAGAGAGAGACATCCATCAGCTGCCTCTTGCACGCCCCCTACTGGGGATGTGCCCGCAGCCAAGGTACATGCCCTTGCCGGAATCGAACCCGGGACCCTTCAGTCCGCAGTCCGACGCTCTATCCACTGAGCCACACCGGTCTCGGCAATAAAATATATTTTTAAAAAAACAAACAAACACGTGTTATAGGTGATGTTTCAAAATAAGATCTTGGCTCCAACGACAGGTGATGTAAAATGAATCTACTCTGACACGTCTGCCTGATCTCACCAACATCTCAAGGCAAGCAGGTCAGTAAGCTTTGGCTTCTGGTGACCCAAGTTCAAGCCCAGCTCTGAGGCATCACAAAGCTTAGACCCTCAGCCTCGGTTTCTTCCGGGGCCAATGCAACCGCCCGTGTTCGTGTGGGAGAAATCACCGAAACGGCAGCTGTGAAACACATACCGTGGGTGCATGAAAATGCTACCACGGGACATAAAAACCATGTCTCTTCCGGAGGCCGTATCCACAGAAGGAATTCAATAAAGGTCTGCTGGCGAGTTACCACACTCAAATAAAGTTTAAATAAAAACTCAAGTTTTCACCCCAATTCCTACAGCACCGACTGGGGCCCTGCACACAGCTAACTGACCACAGCCCCCACGCTTTTATTTTTAAAAATGCAGCAGCTTCTGCGGCGGGAGGCAGAAGTCCCGGTTCCAACGGGCCTTTTCACGTCCAACTTCTAGGGTCATCAAAGGCTGTTACCACCGAATCGACTCTACACCCCGAGTTTCTAAACAACCCTATCACCCTGGCTGCTGGGGAGGGAGAAGGGGATTAATATCGTCTTACAACACATCTGAAGGGTCATAAAAATAAAACGCTCTCCCTTGAACCACAATGGGTCAGCTGACCTCATTCTCTATATACTATCATGAGTCAACAGGGCCGCTAAAAGTCAGGTTTTAGAACGTCTCATTCAATTCAAGCTACAGATGGAACAAAGAAGCTGCCCTCTCCGCCTCCTCCCTGTCCTGTCTGACAAGTACAAAGGCACGTTCCCACAAAGGGGTTATCAGCTTTAACCTCAAAGGCAGGTAAAAAGGAGCTGGAAAAGGCCAGAAGGTGCAAATCCTCCCACCGTGTCATTAAGTGCGTGTTTCTTCAGAATGGGTTGCCCAGGCCTAAACTTAGCACCGGGGGCCAGGTGCTCGCTCCTCAGGCTCCTGTGAACGTGGGCCGCCCAGAGAGGCTGGGGTCCGAGGCTGGGTCCGAGGCTGGCTGCCCGCTCCGCTCAGCCCAGCCGGGGACAGCAGCTTACTCATCCCCACCTGCTGCCTCGCCTCGCACAGTGCCTGGCAGACAGGAGGGAATGTAACGGAACGCGGCGCCCATAATAAGTGTTTTTAACAGCCAGGAGCGTGGAAGGAGCAGGCAAGCAGCCTGTAGCATCTTAACCATCTTTTAAGTCAAACAGGAAACGCACAGCCTGCGTGAAGAAAGGTGATGTGGTGGAACACAAGACATTGTCCTCTTCGGAGAGAGCCATGCAGAACCCAAAGCAGCTCTTAAAAAGCCAGCTGCGGGAAGGAGGTGTGCCTCACCAGAAGGCCCTTTAGAGGCCAGGACACCACAGCCTTCCCGACAGCAGAGAAACAACAACGCGCAAGCGCCACCGAGGGACAACTGGACACTTCAAACCTCTGGCCCCTCGTCCCACGCTCACCAGACCAGCTCTTCACGGAAGACACACGTCCGAATGAGACTCCTGTGACCTTTCTAAAAAGAAGGAAAGAAAGGCAGGTGGGAAATGAACCTCTGTAAGGGCAGTTTTCTCAGTTAAAGTTACAGACTCATTTCTTGGCCAACCAGTCTGGGTTTCTACCCCAATCTAAGTTCCTCCGCCAATGCCCATATTCTCGTTTGAAGCAGAAGCAGCTGCCAGGTGAAGCCCTCTTGAATGAAGAGAACTGCCTACAATCAGGCGCACTGGATTGGAATCCTGGCCCTACCACCAATGTACTCAGTAACCTCCACAATTAACTTGCCCTCCAAACGTGGTCTCCCCGTGGGGAAACCTGGGGCGTGCCATCGACCTCCCCCGTTAGATGCGAGCCAGGCAATATGATTGTCTATGCTGTACACCTGGAATGAACACAAAATAATACTGAATGTAGCCTGTCATTTTATTTACTTACTTACTTATGTTCATCCTCAATCAAGGCTATTTTCCCACTGATGTTTAGGGACAGTGGGAGAGGGAGAGACAGAGAGAAACATCGATGTGAGAGGAAACACATCGATTGGTGGCCTCCTGCACACGCCCTGACCAGGGCCCAGGCAGGGAGAAGCCTGCAGCCAAGGTACACGCCCTTGACAGGAATCAAATCCGGGACCCTTCGGTCTGCAGGCTGGTGCTCTAGCTACTAAGCCAAACTAGCTAGGGCCTGTAGCCTGTAATTAAAAAAATAATAACAAATTTAAAAGAAATGTGAATAAAGCATTGCACCCAGTGTCTGGCACAAAGGAAGCACTTGATATTAGTGGCTATTTTTAAAAACTCTAATAGAGAGGGAAACAGAGCAGGTCATAATCTAAATTCCAGGAGAAACTGCTTAAACCCAGTTTAGAACTGGGTACAATTTAGAAAGGACTGGCTTTCCCCAACTGTACACCTGACCAGAAAGATCTGCTCCCCCTGGTCTGCCCTCCAGAGCTGGGCTGGGGATGACAGAAAGGCTCCCAGCCTAGGAGTCAGGTGACATGGATCTTAATCCAGATGGTCTCTACCTTGCTACGTGGCCCTGGGCAAGATGCTTCCCTTCTTTGGACCTCAGTCTCCTCACCTAACACAGGAAAGTGCTGGAGCTGTGCTTTAAATGTCATGTTTGTCATGAGCTACAAATGTATTCCTCGGGAAACACCATCAAGAAGCAAAGTTCTCACGTGGTATGTATTCAAGATAAGATGACTGCATGCCAAGCCTGTACCGTTACTCCCAGGCACACCAGGACCCAGCCAGGAACGAGTCTTCATGTCATGTCCACCCATGACAGCTGTTTACATGAGAGCTCTGTCAATAGCCAATATTTTGCCAAGCAAAGACCACCTTCAGACCTTTATAATACCAGGTACCCCTGGTATTATAGGCACACACAGGTCACTCTCATACAACTTCATATGATAACTAGTGGCCCGGTGCGTGAAATTTGTGCACGGGAGTGGAGGGGTGTCCCTCAGCCCGGCCTGCACCCTTTTGCAATCTGGGACTGCTGGCACCTAACCGCTCACCTGCCTGATCACCCCTAACCACTCTGCCTGCTGGCCTCTTGCCCCAAATACCCTCCCTGCCGAACTGCTTGCCCCAAATACCCACCCAAGCCTGATCACCCCCAACTGCCCTCCCCTCCTGGCCTGATCGCCCCGCCTCTGCCTTGACCCTGGCACCACGGCTTTGTCCAGAAGGTCTCCCAGTCTAATTAGCATATTACCCTTTTATTAGTATGGATAGTAGTGGGTCTACCAGAACCAAAGAGAGGTCTATGCTTTCCACCTAATCAAGCAAATTTCCAGAAATAACCAAATGGAAAGAGGGCCCCAGAACTTATTAACCAAACCAAATGAAATGGTTCTCGTCCATGAATCCAAGCCCATTAACCCACCACCTGCCTGATAGCCACTCTAAATCCATCATTCATTCACTAATTTTCTCATTGCTAGCAGGTACTGGGAACCCAGGGGTAGCTCCAGGGATGGGCAAAAACAAACACCCCACAGAGCCCAGGTCCACAGGGAAGGTGTGCGGAGTTGCTCTTCAGGCATCGCAACATTGACAGACACTCGGTCTCATTTTTCAACGAATGGCGACAGGGAACACATTCATTCACACACTGCTCTCCAGCGCCCTGCATTCCCTGCAGAAAATGACCTGCGCGACGATCTTCTCACTTCTCCCGGGGATCCTGCACTTAACCTGTACCAGGCAGGTGCACAGGAGAGAAGTGAACCCATTATTGACAGTGGATGCCTTAGGCCAGTGGTCGGCAAAGTCACTCGTCCACAGAGCCAAACAGCAACAGTACAATGTTTGAAATTTCTTTGGAGAGCCACATTTTTTAAACTTAAACTTCTCACGCCACGTCTTCAAAACAGACTCGCCCAGGCCGCGGTATTTTGTGGAAGAGCCACACTCAAGGGGCCAAAGAGCGGCATGTGGCTCGTGAGCCGCAGTTTGCCGACCACGGCCTAAAGGAGTAAGGGCTCAACTCTGTGAGGAGACCCAGTTGGGAAGGATTATCATTTATCCACACACACCTGTCTCCATCAGAGACAGTGAACTCAGAAGACAACAGCATGACAGCATCTGGCACAGAGCAGGACTTGGGTAAATAGCTATCAAATAAATACGCTCAATGGAGGCGTGTAGACCTATAGGCTTCTTCTCCACCACTCCTGCCAGCCTGACCTCACTCCTCTCCAGTTCTTAGGAGTGGACTATCTGGTGACAGGTGACAGGTACCAGGTTAGGGCCTCCTTTTTCCTCTTGGGGAGGAGGGGGCATCACAGAACCCCTCCCAGGAAGAGAGAAGTGTCCATACACAAGTCTGCATGTGTAATCTCAGGGGTTCGTTCACAGGTTCGTCAGAAGTCTGTGACCCTCCCCCCGGGTGAAGCACCCCTCGACTACACTGTTAAAAAAGTTGGATCTGAATTAACGTCAAAATCCTAACCAGCCAAGTCTATTTATTTGGCAAAAATAGGAACAAAAGGGGCCAAAGAAACCTGGGCTTTCATCCAGCTGGTATCGTTTGCTGTGCAAGGATGGAGAAACGGAGCCTTAGCTTCCGCATCTGCAAAATGGGCTAACAACAGCTGCTCACTCCATGTGAACGTCACGATGAGACGAGCGGGCATGTGATGTTTGGCAGAGTGCCCCGTACACAATAAACGCTCATAAACTGAGGCCACCACCACTTTCCCTTTAGACTACACACTCCACACCCACCTCCACCTGCCGTCTTCGTCCCCACCAAGAGCTCTATACGCAACTCCTATGACATTTCGGGGGAAAAGACGGAATTCATCAGGACCGCAAAACACGTCCTAACGTTTTCTCTCCTGATCGAATGCTTGCTTTTAACCTGCGGAGGCGCTTCTGATGAGACGGCGGGCAATCTCTTTCTGCATACACCCAGGCCGGCTGTCCGCACACAACTGTTCTATTAGGCCAAGGTTCCCGTGATCGGCAATCTGCAGCTCTCGAGCCACATGCGGCTCTTTGGCCCCTTGAGTGTGGCTCTTCCACAAAATACCACGGCCTGGGTGAGTCTATTTAGAAGAAGTTTACGTTTAAAAAAAATTGGCTCTCAAAAGAAATTTCAAGCGTTGTACTGTTGATACTTGGCTCTGTTGACTAATGAGTTTGCCGACCGCTGGGCCAAGTCGTTTTTAGAGGCAGACCTATTAAGTTAACCTAAAATGGGGATGAAAAGAACGCGTTTGATCAAATGCTCAACGGCAAACACACGCTGACAGGGGCACGAGGAGAGGAATTGCTTCCTAAAATTATTCTCTGTGATGTCCTTGTGAACACTGGATATTTAAGGACCTCACTCCGCTTTTCTAAGCCACCACCCAGCTCACCTCCCAACCCTCTCAGCCAAAGGCACCAGGTTCTTTCTCTTTTTTTAACATTTTATTGATTTTTTTAGAGAGAGGAAGAGAGAGGGATAGAAAGTCAGAAACATCGATGAGAGAGAGAAGCATCCATCAGCCGCCTCCTACACGCCCCCCACCAGAGATGTGCCCGCAGCCAAGGCACATGCCCCTGACCGGAATCGAACCCGGACCCTTCAGTCCGCAGGCCAACGCTCTATCCACTGAGCCAAACCGGTTTCGGCCCAGATTGGTTCTTAAATGTTTTTCAGATCTCTGCTGCTTCCAAGACCATTCAACACTTAACCCAGGATCCAAAAAGGCAGACTCTAAAGTTGCACAAAACCTATCATTCAGATTCCTTTTATAAATGAATTTCTCAAGCGTTTCTAAATATTTGACTTCAAGAAGAAGGGGGTTGGGGGGAGCAAGCATTTCCACTTTAAAACAATCTTTCATCTCTAAGCGATGCAAATTTTCTTTGTTTAGCCAATCCACATACCACCAGCCCGTGTTTAATCAGGCCTCTATTTGCCATCACTACCACAGGAGCTGCACGGCCAAGGCTGGAAGTTCCAGATAATGATCTCATTAAAGGCAACAAATTGGCTTGGAGATGAAATATGTATCAATACGTCTAAGAACCCTGCAAAGCGCCACCCTTCAGAACCGCAGGAAAAGTGTAATTAATTCCCCCAGCGCTCGCACTGGGTGCCTGACACTCTCATAAGCAAATGGGCTTTGATGTTGTATGAATAAGATAATAAAAGTAATTAATAGCATTTCATATCCACACATTGTCTTCTCAACTGTCACAGATGAAGATGTTGAGACAGAGAGAGAGAGAGAACTCTGTTCTTACAGAGCACACTGTGACCTTGGGAAAGTTATTTAAGCCTAAAATGCACACAGAGAGAACCAAGAATCCTGTGACTAATCCCAAGGTTTGAATTACTTTCTCTCTCTCTCTCTCTCTCTCTCTCACACACACACACACACACACACACACACACTTTTTAAACAGGCCTCCCCCTACCCTAAACTATGCAAATGACTGAACAAGTTCTCTACCACAGTGTATGATAAGGTATCAACTGTATAAACACTCTCTCTCTCTCTCTCTCTCTCTCTCTCTCTCTTCCTTGTACGCAATAGGGCGGGAAACAAATCAGTAATACAAACCAATTTCCTATCTTAGAATTCTTACAAGAGACTCCCAGACAGGTTTTTTCCCTCTCCGCTACACCATCCACAGTGCCAAAGACCCCCCTGGGCCACAGCAAAGCAAGGCCACCGGCACGGTGCTGGGACTTCGGGTCAGTGGTAGAGAAACGCACTCTGCTCTGCAGACCAGACAGCCGTGCACAGCAAATCCTGCACGAGTTTCCTATAAAGACAGGCAATTCAGAGAGGTCTGAACAGTTCAACAAGGGCAATTAGAAAACATGGCTGATCCGAAGCTAAACACCCACTTGTTTCTCCTGCATCCTCCTCTCTCCGCAGCCCTGAGAGCATCAGCTTCCCCCACAAAAACCTCTTTCAGGGCCGACCAGGGCCTTAAACTGGGCGGCACATTCGAAGAATGCAAACACGCGTGCCTGCCTCTGCCGGCACACGGCCCCCAAAGCCTCCCTGTGCACAGACAGGCTGAGTGGCAGGTCCCCGCAATCAGGTGATTAAAGATGTGGAGAGACAGCACCCCACAATCAGGTGATTAAAGACATGGAGAGAGAGCACCAAAAATGACTCCAACAGCTCAGATAAACTCACTAACGTTACCGCGGCTATAAGGGAAGGAAGGACATCTATTAGTGATTGCTTAACAGGTAAACTTATTAAATACCATTTAAGTCATTTTTCTTGACTTAGCAATTGTTGACTTAAAAAAAAATTTTTTTTTTTTTGGCTAGGCTACATGGACTACAAAAAGAGTTAGATAAGCACTTCAAAAAGTTTCAAGAGAGACTAGATTCCTTCTGCCAAATTCCCACATTCTCTCCCCTCACAAGGATAAAACAGTTACAAATGGTGTGTTTAAACTGCTAATTTTGTATTAAATGGCCAAGCCGAGATTATCTCCAAAGCATAGCACTCCTCAGAGTGGATAGCTCGCCAAAGAGAAAGTACAAGTTAAAAAACACTGCAGATAAAAATCACCAACTTCAAAAGTCTCCTTCAGAAAGCTGAAGTGCACGTTAAAGCATCTTTCCTCCCGGGAGGCTGTAAATCAAACGCTTCCAAAGGCATCAGGGCGCGGGGCAGTCCTCAGAGAGCCGCCAGCAGCCATCTCTCGGATTCAAACCGGCTCCCAGGGCTGCGTGCGCCCCCAAACGTGCAGCAATCTTCCGCAGGGCATCGCCCCTAGAGCTTCCGCACGAGACCGCAGCGATAACATTGGAGAAAAACATCCGAGGCCTTGACCACATGTAGTCACAGCGCTCAGACATGTCTACCTGCCATGCAGTTTAAGATGGAAGAGCCCTTTGGGGCGATGCTGCCAATGAATCCTCCAGCAGAGGTGCCTCCTTTCGGCCTGGTGAACACACACCTCTGAGGAGCCACGGGAGCCACGGGAGCCACGCTGCACAGCTCCCTGCCCCTCCCCTGTGCACGCAGGGCTCTGAGTGTGCGCGGGAGGGTTGGGGAGGCTACTAGGCAATCATGCCATGCAATCCCCTTCTCTCCATTCATAACTCCTCCCAGAGGTACAGCGCCCATCACCATCACCCCAAAAGATCCAGAAACAAGCGGGCCATTTCAAATCGCCCCCCTCCAAGGCATGCACCTTCACCTCCACAAGGGCGCTGGCCATCCCCTAGCAAAGTGGTAACATCGGGGCCAGCGGTGCGGAGAGGCCCCGCTACCCAGCCGGCCATCCCTGCCATCCGCGAGGCTGGAGCTCAGCTGGGGGCTCTGGCCAGCCGCTGGGATGCTTTGAAATGCAGACTTGTTTATCCCTGGGAGCGAGGTGAGGGTCCTGCCTGTCAGTGAGGGACCCTGTCTCCCGACCCCCAGGCCTCCTTGGGCGTCCTCGGCCCAGGAACGGGCTGGCGGGCGGCCTCCCACCCGCTGCGATCGGGGGCACCAGAGGGCTGCCTTCCACGGCCACCCCCAAGGCGCCCCTCCTCGGCCACCCCCTGGGCCCCAGCCCGCAGCTGCTGCTCGCCCGGAGAGAGTCCCGCAAGCGGGCCGGCCTCCAGGTGAGCGGGCGGCAGGCTCCAGGGAAGAACCGGCTTGCACGGCCCCTCAGACACCCCCGGCCGCTCCCCAAACGCACAGGCACGGGTGGAAAGCAAAGCCTGCCGCCTGCAATTCGCGACCCCATCCTTCCTCACTCGTCTTTCCAAAGTTGGCGTTGCATTCAACAGGTAGTTCCCGGGACTTCCACCTGAGGCAAACCGGCATGCCCACGCCGCCCAAGGGGGCCGCCCCAGCGTGGGTGCCGGACCCGGGGCTCTCCTCACTGCCCCCGGGGGGTCTCCTCACTGCCCCGGGACTCACAGGAGGCCGAGCCCCCCACGTGCGCTTCCCCCCACAACCCACCCCCGCTCCGGCGCCCCGGAGGCCGCGTCCCGCCCTCCTTCCCGCCGGGGAGGGATGCCGCCGTCCTCCTCACCGCCCCTCCCGCCCGCCCGCCCGCCCGCCCGCCAGCCCGCGGCGGGGTCGGCGGGCGCAGCCCCCGGAGCCATCTTGTGGCGGCGGCGGCGGCGCGGGGCCCGGGCAGCGGGCAGCTAGCTACCTGCACGATCTCGCCCTCCGCGCTGAGCGTGGCCCCGGCCCGCGAGAAGCGGCCCGTGAGGCCGGTGGTGTACGTGGTGTAGTCGCCGCTCGGGCTCGACTCGAAGAGCACCACCTCCACGAACGCCGTCTCCTTGGCCCGCGCCGCGCCGGGCCCCGTGGCCGCCAGCAGCAGCCCGAGCAGCAGCGGCAGCGGCGGCGGCGGCGGCAGGCGGGGGCCGCGGGGGCGGCGGCGGAGGAGGCGGCGGCGGCGGCGGCCCGGGGCCCCTGGGCGCCCGCCCGAGCGCGGCCTCATGGTCCTGCGGCGGGAGGGCGCGGAGGGCGGGCGCGGCCGGGCATAGTCGCGGGCCGGCGGAGGACCGAGTGCAGGCGGACGCCTCACAGCCCCATCGCGGCGGCGGTGGCGGCGGCGGCGGCTTTGTGGGTCGCAGGCTCGGCTTGGCTCCCCCGGCCGTCGCGCCGCGGCCCTTTCATCTGCTCCACGTGAGGGGTTATCCCCGCCCCAACAGCGTCGTGACCCGCTCTCCCCTCCCTCCCCGCGCTCGACCGCTGCGGCCTCCCCGGGGAGCGGGAAGGCGGGGCGGGCGCGCCTGCGGCGGGGACGGGGCCCGAGCGGCGGACACGCCCCCGCCCGCGCTCCGCCCCGGCCCGCGCCCCGCCCCTCGCCCCAGCTCCGCCCACCGCCTGCACTCCACCCCATTGTTCTTGCCACGCCCACCGCCCACTGTCTTGCTCCGCCCATTATTCTCGCTCCGCCCCCGGCGTCTCTACCCCGCCCTTCGCTCCGCCCTCCCTCACGCTCATGCCCCGCCCCTTAGTGCCCGCTCCGCCCCTGCTGCGCTTAGCCCTCCGCGGCAGACATTTCTCTTTGGGATTGCCAGAGTTCGGCGGGAATGGGGATCTCGTCCTGCTCCTGAGCGATATGCGTCCTCTCTGGAGGCCCCAAGCCCCCTAGTTCCGTACAGGATTTAGGAGGACCTTGTCCCTTCCGGATCCCCTGCCCGGGAGCAGGGCGTCCCTCCATCCACACCCCCACCTCCGGGATGGAATAGGAAAGGCCCAGGCAGGCGGTCAGGGGCGGATGGCAGCTGGGCCACGCTGGGACTTAATCCAGTTCTTGCACCGGTGTCGCTTAAACAGTTATTCTCAAGGGGGTGAAGTGGGGGAGCATTTAGCTATTTGGATTTTAATGGAATCCATTTTTATGCAGCCCCAGAGACTATAACTCAAACAACCCCACTCAGGGGAGAAGTTCTGAAACTTTGAGTCTTGCTGTGTGCAGAACCAGAGGATCCCAACACCCTCACCCTTCACGCACAGATTGGTGGCTGCCAAAGGAATGTATCGAAGCCATGTGCTACAGGGCCTAGGGGTTCCCAGTTGCCCGGAAGATAAACTTTCTATTCCCAGCCCCTCTTTGGAACATGTCATTCATTTCCTTCCTCATCCAGTCCTCTATGAACATGGAACCCTTCCTCTAATATTCAGATGCAATTCCCACTTCCTCTATGGAGTCTTCCTTCACCCAGCAGGAGGGCTATGTGCAGATAGTCGCAAATATTTGATTAGGATGATCAGTTTCTACTTGCTACCACACCCCAAATATTAAAAAGACAGGGGGTGAAAAAATAAAAATAAAAAACTAATTGAGAATTTGTCTTGGGTTAAACAACTTACCAAGGTTACATTTTAAGGTAGGGAAAAAAAAGATTTTCAAAATAAGGACTAGAAAATGCACTTGGAAAAACACTCACATTTGGACCACACAGAGCTTCTGCTTAGGAGGGAGGTACCCGCAAAAAACAGGGATCTAGGTATGGTGACTTTTTTGTTTTTCCAGAACCAAGCCCAGCTAGTGGCTAGCGCTAACAAGTTCAAGGGCAACATCAATCCTGACAATAGCGTCCCCATCGGTGGACAGTCCAGTCCTCATGGGGGAGACCAGTGACTGCAGCCCATCCATGACTCTTTACACTATGTAAAATTCAAGGTCACCACCAACTTATGAATGGCACATCCATAAAACAGAATATTCTTTGTCAAGGAATGAAGTACTGACGCATGGATGAACCTCGAAAGAATCATGCCCTGAAGGAAGCCAGTCCCAAAGGGCCTTAAGAGAGTCTGGAATGTCCAGGACGGGCACATCTACAGAGACATCAAGTAGACTAGCGGTCGCCAAGGGTGTGGGGGAGGCAGGAATGGGTAGTGAGTGCTGGTGAGTTTCCTTTGGGGGGTGGTGAAAATGTTCTGGAATTAGATAATGGTGATGGTTGCACAAGTCTGTAAACATACTAAAGCTCACTGAACTGTACGCTTGAACAGGGTGAATTTAATGTATGTCAATATAGTGGTAAGGATATTCTTTGCTCTTTGACATCTGAGCTCAAATATCACACCCTCAGCAAGGCCTACGCAGGTTATTCTATTTAAAATGCATGTGCCCCAGCCGGTGTGGCTCAGTGAGAGCGTCGGCCCAGACACCAGGGGGTCACGGATTTGATTCCAGGCGAGGCGCATGTCCAGGTTTGGGGTTTGATCGCCAGTGGTGGGGGCGTGCAGGAGGCAGCTGGTGGATGTTAACGTGTCTCTCTCGCGAATGTTTCTATCTCTTCATCTCCCTATCTCTAAAATCAATGAAAGATTGAGCCCAGCCGGTGTGGCTCAGCAGCTGAGCGTTGACCCAGGAACCAGGAGGTCACTGGTTTGACTCCAGGTCGGGGCATATGCCCAGGTTTCAGGCTCGATCCCCAGCGGGGAGAGGGGGGGGGGTCATGCAGGAGGCAGCCAGTCAATGATTCTCTCTCCCATTGATGTTTCTATCTCTGTCCTTCTCCCTTCCTCTCTGCAATCAATAAAAATACTTTTAAAACCATGTTTGAAATAAAATAAAATGGCAATGTGTACATCCTGTCCCTGACTCCCAACCTCTCTCAGCCTGACCCCTCTCCCCCCACCTCCAATGTGGCATTTATTACCTTCTAACATACTAAGTAAATTTGCTTATTTAGTTCTGTCTCTCCTCCACACCCCACAGACACATGTGCCAGAGAACAAGCTCCATGTAATGGCCAGGATCTTGTCTTGTTCACTGACTTCGGCCACAACTGCCTGGCCCAGAGTAGGCACTCGAGAAATATTTGTTGCATGAATTAATGACTAAATGACTTCGCGATAAGCTCATCATCGTGTATCCCTTCCATTTTGCGGACGTTTGGGGCAGCTCGTGAGCTAACAGCTGCTTAGGAATGCTGGGCTTCGTAGGCCCAAAATAAATTCTGAACGTGGAGTAGGACAACAGTCCTTCCCGCGGGGATTTCAATGAAAACCCAGATAAAGGTCAATAAAGAAACAGGTTTCAATTTCTAAAACTCTGCTTCAAGAAAAATACGGTTAACCAGACACAGCCCAGCCTCACAAGGGTAACATGATTCATCTCTCCGCGGCAGAACGCTGTTTAGAAATGGAGGTATTTACTGAGTAATGAAATTTCGCTAAAATCTGGCAGGCAGTGAGGGGGAGATAGAAAAGAACTTCAAATAGAAGATAAGGCTCATTGGCTAGGAGCAAGGACTGGATAAGCGAGCTGGATCAAGTGATAGGAGTGAAGAACAGTCACGCACCTTCATTATCTGGCGTGACACATCCCTAGGATACCATCCCGAGGAGAACTTATCTTGCTCCTTTCTCAACCTATCAGGCTCAGGTGAAAACAGCAGGTGCATCAGTGTCAGAGCGGATCCTTGGCAAATGTCATCGACTTGGGCCAAAAGCCACACAGAGCTTCGGGAAGTTTTCTGCCATCCACCTTCTAGTTCTATGATCAAATAGGGAAGGTCAGGGATTTCAAATCGATAAACATACGCTTTAGTTTCCCCAAATATTTGTGTTATTGTAAATAATAACAGACATGGATATTCACTGCGGCCTTGTCTTTAATAATAAACAACCTCACCTTAGCCGGTTTGGCTCGGTGGATAGAGCGTCGGCCTGCGGACTGAAGGGTCCCGGGGTTGATTCTGGTCAAGGGCACATGCCCAGGTTTCGGGCTTCACCCCCTGTAGAGGGTGTGCAGGAGGCAGCCAGTCAATGATCCCCTCTCATCATTGATGTTTCTGTCTCTTTCTCCCTCTCCCTTCCTCTCTGAAATCAATTATTTTTTAAGGGAGTAGTGGGCCCCGGGGAGAGGAAAAGGAGGCACCCAGAGAGAGGAGCAATAAAAATATTTTTAAATTAATAATAATAAACAACCTCGCCTTAGCCGGTTTGGCTCAGTGGATAGAGCATCGGCCTGCGTACTGAAAGGTCCCAGGTTCGATTCCGGTCAAGGGCATGTACCTTGGTTGCGGGCGCATCCCCAGTAGGAGGTGTGCAGGAGGCAGCTGGTCGATGTTTCTCTCTCACTGATGTTTCTGATTCTCTCCCTCTCCCTTCCTCTCTGTAAAAAAAATTAATAAAAATATTAAAATAATAATAATAAACAGCCTCAATGCCCACCAATAGAAGATTAGTTAGATATATTCTAGTACAGCCATCTAATATATGATGACACATTAGGTAGCCATGAAGAAGAACGAAGAAGCACTCTCTGAACTGACATGGAATGACCTTCAACGCACACTGCCATGTGAAAGGCGTACACGTGGTATGCTGCCAGTGGGTGGAGTGGAGACAACAGGTACATGAGGTTTGAAAACATTCACTGTGTGTGGAAGGAGATATAAGAAACAAACAAACAAGAAAAATGGTTGCCTCCGGGTGGCTAGGAGGGAGACTTTTTTTGCTGTGCGGCCTTTGTACCTACTATTGCTCCATGGGCATGTGTTACCTACTCCAAGGCAATAAAATAAAACATAGAACAATCTGCTACATCAACAGATGATAATACTAGTTCCCTATGCAAAAGCCTATTCATTCCCCCCCCCCCCATTTCTTTAAAAAAATCTTGCATCTGCATATTAGAAATAAACATATAAGAACAAAAAATGTTCGCGTCTCAATTTCAATGTCCAAGAGTTCTGAGTCCCAGTTTCAATGTCAAATAGTTCCTTATGTGTCCATGTCAGCAATGGTATCTGGATGGTGGACACATGGTGGCAATGCAGGTCCCGCCCTCTCTGGTTCGGTCCTGGGCCACCTGCGGCGACGCACAGCTGCTGACTGCTGGCATGGCAAGGCGTCGTCAGCGTCTTCCCTCTCTGGACCGTTTTTCTTGTCTTGGTGGTTGGAGCAGACCTTTGTTCCTAAAAGCCTTCATTCAATAGACATGTCACACCCGCTGTGACACTGGAATGCAACAAGGAGTTGGCCTGCAGTTACGGAGAAAGTCAGCAGTGAGGAAATCTGGCTGATAGTCACACAGGATCTCTCTGCGATATTTTTGCTACTTCTAATTTTTATACAGCTACAAACTAAATTTTTAAAAATATTGTATTGATTTTTACGGAGAGGAAGGGCGAGAGATAGAAAGTCAGAAACATCGATGAGAGAGAAACATCCATCAGCTGCCTTCTGCACGCCCCCTGCTGGGGAAGTGCCCACAACCAAGGTCCATGCCCTTGACCGGAATCGAACCCGGGACCTTTCAGTTCTCAGGCCAACACTCTATCCACGGAGCCAAACTGGTTAGGGCTTAACTGTGTTTTCATTTAATTTAAATTCTTTATTGTTTAAAGTATTACATATCTCTCCTTTCTCCTTTTTCTCCCAATGGCCTCTCCCCAGCCACTCCCACCTCCCAGCACATGCCCTCACCCCCCCTACTGTTCGTGTCTATTGGTTATGCACATATGAATGCATACAAATCCTTTGGTTAGATCTCTTACCTCCCCTTCACCACCACCACCACCACTTTTAACTGTTTTACAAAGGAATTTTAAGAGTTTGAATCTCACTTTTGCTTCTTTCGGGGCGATTCCCACGTAAGACATGGTAGCATTCTTCCACCGTGTTTCTATCTAATTTTGGAAACTCTCATTTATTGTATTTAAACATCACAGAATTCTCTTGAAAGGTATAATAGATGCAATGCAGACAAGTAGCGGCAGTGCTTGCAAACCTCTTTAGAAGTGTCTCTCCTGCCTTTGAAGTCTACCATCAATCTCCATCTCCCTTAAGCCTGAGGCACAGGCCAATCTGGGCCCCGATTCATCAGTGATTTCAACTCTGCTTCAACCTGTTCCTGCCTCGCAGTGGCCACCCAACCAGGAGTCGCAGACTCACCCAGAGCTCCGGGGGCCAGGCAGGGAGTGTGACTGAGGGCGGCGGGCCAGGTGCAGCAGAAATAACCAACAAGTAGGATGCAAAGTGGCAAAGGGGCCTCAGGCAGGAACACCCTAAGGAGCATTGGCCTGGGAACACAGGGGGAGGCCCGAGGGCCCATCCATACATAGCTGCTCTTGGGAACAGGGGCCCGTGACTCATAGATTTTCTGATTTGTTCAAAAGAAGCAGAACTCCAGACCTGTTTGTAGTGGCTCCTGGTTGTTGTTTTTTTGTCTTGTTTTTCATTATGTTTTTTCTTTTTATTGAATTTATTGGGGTGACACTGGTTAACAAAATCATCTCCCGGGGCCAAAACCGGTGTGGCTCAGTGGATAAAGCATCGGCCTACGGACTGAAAGGTCCCAGGTTCGATTCCGGTCAAGGGCATGTACCTTGGTTGCAGGCACAACCCCAGTAGGGAGTGTGCAGGAGGCAGCTGATGGATGTTTCTCTCTCATCGATGTTTCTAACTTTCTATCCCTCTCCCTTCCTCTCTGTAAAAAATCAATTAAAATATATTATTTTTTTTTAAATCGTCTTCTGGGTTTTAAGTGTTTGTAGTAGAGTTTAAAGATTCGTATTGTTGAGTGGGGCCCCATAAAATGAATCTACAGGCCATTTTCGGTCCAGAAGACATGGAAGGGAAGTCTGACAAAGTAGATTCTGAATAGTCTGGCTGGCATGACTCGGTGATTGAAAACCAATAAAATATATATTTTTTAAAACATATTTTAAAAAAATGGAATAGACCTATTTGTGCTACCACAGCAAGCATCTCAAGACATATCGCTACATATCATACTAGTACACAGGGTACATTTCAGCATATGTAGTATCTTCCCGATTTCTTTTCCACTCTCAACCTCAGGTTTACAGAATTAGATCGGTCACGGCACACACCAAGAGGTGTGTCAAGCTTTTATGTCTTCAGTTAGTTCATTACTCTTTTTGTTGTTGTTGTTGTGTTGTTAATCCTCACCTGAGGATATGCTCCCCATTGCTTTCCGGAGAAAGTAGAAGGGAGGGAGGAAGTGGAAAGAGAGAGAAAGAGAGAGAAACATTGATGTGAGAGAGACACATCAATTGGTCACCTCCCGCATGCCCCACCCCCCTGACCCGGATGAGAGAGCAAACCGGCAACCAAGGTACAAGCTCCTTTGTTTTCTTCTGCCACCGACAATCTGCGGGACCTGGGCAAGTTCTGGCCTTGGCTGTGGGTTCGCTACTCTGTGAACTGTGGGCAAGCCTCGCCCTACTGCAGGGAGTTGGCATGAGGGTTCCATGAGATGATGGATGGGCGAAGGAGGGGTGGGTAACTGGCACAAGGATGCTCCTGATGGCCGTGAGCTCTGGTTTCCCGGTTCTGAGCCGGGAGCAGGCTCTGGCTGTCTGCAGCTCCGTCCCCACCGCACCTGGCGCTGTGACTCGCCCGGAGGAGGTGCTCAGCCAGTGTCTATGGGACCCCGAGTGGCAGCCGCTCCTGAGAAGCAGGCCTTCTTGGGTGCGTGGGGTTCTCAAGCCCTGGTGCAGAAGGCTTGCCCTCGGCTCCTGTTTGTTTCTCCAGGGAGTTAATGGTTTACCTCCGGGTTCAGCTTTGTTTGAACGAACATGACCTCGTGGGTGCCCACGGCTCTGTCTCTGCCAGAGCGGCTCCGGGATCAAAGAAGCCCACAGACACGGGGAGCCCTCCCACTGCCCCCTCCTGGACTTGTCCTGTAGCCCGCTGGCACCTACCTCTGCGCCACTGCCCCCTTGGCCTCGCCACCCTGCTGCTAGCCGTGCCCGGTGAGCCCTCGGCTTGCCGTTGGCATTGGCCTGCCTCTGCCCGGCCCCCTGCGGCAGCTGTGCCTCCGCCCTCACCGCCTGGTGCTCCGTGGGCCTCTCTGAGTCCCTCTGACTTCCCTCCTTTGCAGGTGAAGCGTCTCAAAGTGTCGAGTAGAGCCGTTCACTCCTCTGCGGACCTTGGGAGCCAAAGATCCGAGTGTGGCTGTCACCTACACCTCCTCTGTGGGCCCTGTCCCTGCTCGCAGGGGACCATAGCTGCCCAGCTCCTGGCTGGGGGATTGGACATGCTTCATACCACCACCCGCCTCCTCTTCTCTGCCTTCCAGTCTGGGTTCGCTGTCCATCCGCTTCTCCATCGCCCCGCTTCAGCATCTTTTAAAAAAATATATTTATAAGGTGTATATTTTTAAATATTTGTATTGATTTCAGGGAGGAAGGGAGAGGGAGAGAGCGATGGAAACATCCACGATGAGAGAGAAGCATGGAGCGGCTGCCTCCTGCACGCCCCCCACTGCGGACGGAGCCCACAACCCAGGCCTGTGCCCCGACCGGGAACCGAACCCTGACCTCCTGGTTCATAGGTTGACGCTCAACCACTGAGCTGCACTCCCTGGGCTCCCTGCCAGCGTCTTGCCTGGGAGTCTTCTAGGGCTGCCTTGATGGCTTAAAACAACAGAAATATGGTCTCTCACAGTTCTGGAGCTCGAAGCCTGAAGTCAAGTTGCCAACTCCAAAGACCCTATAGGAGGATCCTTCTTTGCCTCTCTCCCTGCTTCTGGCGGCTTCCAGAGTCCCTTGGCTTGTGGCCGCATCAGTCTAGTCTCTGCCTCCCTCTTCACGTGGCCTCTCCTCTCTGTGTCCTCTCTCTCATGAGGACACTTGTCGATGGATTTGAGCTCCACCAGGTAATCCGCGATTATCTCATCTGGAGATCCTTAACTTAACTACATTTGCAAAGACCCTGTTTCCAAATGAGATCCCATTTACAATGACTAGGTAGATACATGTCTTGAGGGACCACCATTCCACCCACGGCAGCTGGTATTAACGGGGACCAGAAGAATATGTGCATGGCAGGAAGCAAGGACCAAACCAGGGAGCCCTGGCCTCTGTCACCCATGCACCAAAGGATCATGGGTTTGATTCCTAGTCAGGTTGGGGTTCAATCCCGTCAGGGCCTGTACAGGGAGTGGCTGATCGATGTTGCTCTTTCACTTCTCTCATATCTTTCCCTCCATCTCTCTCTCTCTCTCTCTCTCTCTCTCTCTCTCTCTCTCTCTCTCTCTCTCTCTCCTTCTCCCCGTTCCTCAGGTGAGGATTAAAAAGAAAACAAAAAAGAAGCCCTGGCTGGTTTTGCTCAGTATCTAGAGCATCAGCCTGTGAACTCAAGGGTCCCAGGTTCAATTCTGGTCAAGGGCACATGCCCAGGTTGTGGGCTTGATCAGTGCAGGGCATGCAGGAGGCAGCCAATTAGTGATTCTCTCTCATCATTAATGTTTCTCTCTACCCACCCACCCCTGCTCCCTTCCTCTCTGAAATCAATAAAAAAAAATATATATTTTTTAAAGCAGTGAAGGCTAGAGGTCATAGACAGCCTGGCGAACGTGGCTGGAGACAGGTCAGGGTGAGCGATGAGGCAGGGCACTTGGAGACGGGTCGTTTGTGCGATACCTACTGGGCTGAGGCCGGGAGTCAGGGCATCTCTTCATGGCCCTGTGGAGCCACGGAAGAACGGGTTTTTGAGTAGGGGGGTGGCATTAGTCCATTGTCATCGATTACCGAACATCTGGTGAACAGACAGCTTGTTATCCAAATAGAAACACGGGGGAGGGGCTCCCCGCATCATAACATAGGCAAACACCACTTCCAAGAAGACTAACTACCTCAACTTGAAAAGCAAAACTTCACAAGGCAAATATTGCTTTGACTTTGGTGCAGGAGAATTTCTCTAAACAAGTCACACTATAAAGGGAAAGGGGGAGAAAGCAAACCTAAAGTCGTCCGCTAAACAGAGGACACCGTGAAATAGGGAAAACGTGAGCCACATGTGGGACGAAGGTTTTTGCAGCGTGTAACCAACAGAAGACCGGTCCCGGGAAGACACAGAGCATCTGGGAATAGGATAAAGATAAGCGCCCTGGCCGAAACCGGTTTGGCTCAGTGGATAGAGCTTCGGCCTGCAGACTGAAAGGTCCCAGGTTCGGTTCTGGTCAAGGGCATGGACCTTGGTTGCGGGCACATCCCCAGTAGAGAGTGTGCAGGAGGCAGCTGATCGATGTTTCTCTCTCATCGATGTTTCTGACTTTCTATCCCTCTCCCTTCCTCTCTGTGAAAAATCAATAAAACATATATATATTTTTGAAAAAGATAAGCGCCCAGTGAAAAGGGGGCAACACATCACCAGGGAGGCCCCAGAACAGGCCAGCTGAGTGGCCAATACATGTGTGAAGGAGTTCACCTATAAACAGAGAAGAGCACATGAAAACCACGATGAGGTCCGTTTCCCAGCCAACAGGTTGGCAACAATGAACAGTCTGAGCCCGCCCGGCGGGGCTCAGGGGCTGAGCGTCGGCCTATGAGTCAGGAGGTCGGGGTTCGGTTCCGGTCAGGGCACAGGCCCGGGTTGTGGGCTCCATCCCCAGTGTGGGGCGTCATCGATGTTTCTCTGTCTCTCTCCCGCTCTCTGAAATCAATAAAAATATGTGAAGAAGGAGGAGGAGGAGGAGGAGGAGGAGGAGGAGGAGGAAGAGGAGGAGGAAGGGGAGGAGGAGGAGGAGGAGGAGAAGGGGGAGGAGCAGGAGGGGGAGAAGAGAGGAGGAGGAGGAGGAGGAGGAGGAGGAGGAGGAGGAGGAGGAGAAGGAGGAGGAGAAGGAGAAGGAGAAGGAGGAGGAGAAGAAGGAGGAGAAGAAGGAGAAGAAGAAGGAGAAGAAGAAGGGGATCTTTGTGCGTAAATGTAGCCACGTTCTGTGCCTGGGTCTGAAAATTCCAAGCGAAGTTCTGAAGGTCAAGGACTAAGTGGAGCACATGCTCTCCTTCCTCTTAATTGCTTTGAAACATACTCACCAACCTCTCCACACAAGAAAAAGCCCTTCTGCCAAGTCAATGGGCTAAAGCATCATGTTCTTCAACCTTTGCTAAGCGTTAGAATCACGTAAAGCACCAAACTTTTCTGTCTCTGCCCAATGTACAAAGTCACTGACGTATTGACCCCAAGCCACCCAGAACCGGCCTGGGCTGGTTAACACCAGAGAGATCTCTGCTATGAAAACCCTACGGTGGCCCGGCCGGCGGGGCTCAGGGCTGAGCGGTGACCTATGAACCGGGAGGTCACAGTTCAGTCCCCAGTCAGGGCACAGCCCGGGCTGTGGGCTCCGTCCCGAGTGAGGGGTGGGGGGCGTGCACCAGGAGGCAGCCAGTCAATTATTCTCTCTTATCATTGATGTTTCTATCTCTCTCTTCCTCTCCCTTCCTCTTTGAAATCAATATATATATCTTTTGATTTTTTAAAGCCCCAGTATGTAGAATGCTGACACGGAAAGTATCTTTAGAAATAATCTAAGGTCAACAGAGAGAACAAAAAGGTTTATCCTCTTAGGCCAACTCTTTTTTTTTTAATTTTATCATTTTTAAAAATATATTTATTGATTTCAGAGAGGAAGGAAGAGGAATAGAGAGTTAGAAACATCGATGAGAGAGAAACATCAATCAGCTGCCTCCTGCACACTCCCTACTGGGGATGTGCCCTCAACCAGCATACATGCCCTTGACCGGAATCAAACCTGGGACCCTTCAGTCCGCAGGCCAATGCTCCATCCACTGAGCCACTCTGGCCAGGGCTCATGGGCCAACTCTTCCCAGCTGCGGTGTTGACAAAGATTCTGAGGTGGTGTCAGGGCTCCGTGGTCAGTGACAGACACCTGCCCTGATTACAAAGGTGTCATGGTGGGAAGGCACCCAGGACCTCCATTTGCTATAGATAGAGGTGTCTTCTTCCCACTACACAGGTCATAGCTAACACTCAGAGGCGAGGTCACCTGCCAAGATCACACAACATGTCACCGGACAAGTTGGGGCCGGGGGGGGGGGGGGGTCATTGCAGGTCTCCTAGCTCCCGCTGTGGCTCTTCCTCACTGCGTTCAGCCTCCATGACCTTCCCACCAGGTTCCCATCTGGACACCATAGCAAGACAGTCTTACTAAACTGCTTTCTCCCCCCAACAAATCCTCAGTCTGTTCTCCTCCTTCCGGTGTCCGTCTGTCACTCACAGGCAATGTATTCCCCACATACCATCTCCACAACCACATACGCGGGGAGATCCAGGACAGGGAGAAAAGTGAGGGATCCAAGATGTAATGGGTTATCCAGTCTTGTTTCTTTTGATGGAAGTCTCAGCGTTTAAAGCACCTGGTGAGAAGGTCAGATTCGTGGGCTTAAAGTTTTGGATAAAGGTCAGGGAACCAAAGGGTTTTCTGTAGCTACCCCTTTAATAAAAGTGGGAGCGAACGCGGCACGAAGCATTTCCAATGCTCTGATGCCCCCTAGTGTTGGAAACAAGAACAACATGCCAAGCGGGTAGTAACATGTTCCAGCTGCAAAGCATTGACCTCAGAGATCTCAATTCAATCAAAACCCTTTATTTCAAGTTCTTGCGAGGACACTAATCCTACTGGGTGAGTGAGGAAGCTGAGGAAGGCAAGATCCACAGAGGGAAAGGGAATCATTAAGACACGTGGCAACTCAGTGGTCAAGTTAGGACTAAAACCAAGTCCTAAACATCGACTCTGTCTCTTCTACTCTCTCTAAAAATCAATGGAAAAAAAAAAAAATCCCTGGGTGAGGATTAACAGTAACAACTAAAGAGGCCGAGCACCTTTCCATATGTTTGTTAGTCATTTTGGTACTATTTTCTGTGAAAAATCTGTGCAAGTCTTTCGCACACTTTGAAAAGCTGGTCTAGGGAGCCCTGGCTGAGGGGCTTCAGGTGGTTGGAGCATAGTCCTGATACACCAAGACTGCAGGTTCTATTCCCGGTCAGGGCACATACAAGAGAAAACTAATGAATGCATACAAAAAGTGAAACAACAAATTGATCTCTCCACTCCCTTCTGCTCTCTAAAATCAATAAACGTATGTAATCATGAATGAATAAAAGCCAATGCTATTGGATAAAAAATAAAATAAAATAAAATAAACACATGTATTTTACCACAGTGAAAGCCATTAGGTTGCCATCTGTCATTTCTTATTGACTTGACGTGAGACTTTTTACCAGATATTGCAACTTCTTCTCTGGGTCTGATCTTTTTACTCTCTTTTATGTTTATTTTTAAATTATATTTTTTATTGATTTCCGAGAGGAAGGCAGAGAGGATAGAAACATCAACGATAAGAGAGAATCCTTGCCGAGACCAGTTTGGCTCAGTGGATAGAGCATCAGCCTGCGGACTGAAGGGTCCTGGGTTCGATTCTGATCAAGGGCATGTGCCTGGGCTGCGGGCAGATCCCCAGTGGGGGGTGTGCAAGAGGCAGCTGACCGATGTTTCTCTCTCATCGATGTTTCTGACTTTCTATCCCTCTCCCTTCCTCTCTGTAAAAAATCAATAAAATATATTTTTTTAAAAAGAAATACTCTATGCAAAGACTGAAGCTGTGTCCTAGCTCGTTTGGCTCAATGGCTAGAGCAGTAGTCGGCAAACTGTGGCTTGCAAGCCACGTGTGGCTCTTTAGCCCCTTGAGTGTGGCTCTTCCACAAAATACCAAGGCCTGCGAGAATCTATGTTGAAGAAGTGGCATTAGAAGAAGTTTAAGTTTAAAAAATGTAGCTCCCAAAAGAAATGTCAATTCTTGTCCTGTTGAGATTTGGCTCTGTGGACTGATGAGTTTGCCGACCACTGGCCTAGCTTACACCTGAGCTTTGTCCGAGTATTAACAAACCACTAGCAAATACTTGTCAGGAACAGTGGCAAACACCTAACACGCACACTGTCCTTTATCGCAAGGAGAACCCTATCCTCTGTCGTTGTCCCCGTTGCACAAGAAGAAACCGAGGACCAGACAGTTCACGTAACTGGGCCCCAAGCCACCCAAACAGCAAACTGACCCAGGCGGGGCTGACTCCGGAAACGGTGCTCAACAGCCCCACTCGGTGACGGGAGAGTCGATCTTCAGACTTACAGCGAGGAGAGCTTTTCAAGTCCGAGCTCGTAGGAACGTTTGTAAAATTAATTTCAAAAATTCCGCAAAACGGCAACAGTTGGATGGATCCTCGTGCGGGTCATCTCCGGGCGTTGAGTTTACCGTTTGGGGGTTAGAACCTTGCGTTGCAGTGAGGACATCTGACCAGTAGGTGGCGGTGCAGTCCATCTTCAACCTCCTCAGCCTTTCGTTTCTACCGGCCGAACCACGGCGCGGAGAGCCGAGAAAAACAAGCGCAATGCAGGGCCTTAAAAACAACAACAACAAAAGCTTAAATTTAAATACTGAATATAAAGGGCCATCCTCTATCCGGAGATCATGTTCTGCCTCTTCTTTTGGATACTAATAGGTAATTGTTTCTATCGTGAGACATCACCCACCCTCCTTAAAAAAAAAAATTAAATATATATATTTTTATTGATTTCAGAAAAGAAGGGAGAGGGAGAGGGAGAGGAACAGGGAGAGGGAGGAGAGGGAGAGGGAGGGGGAGAGAGAGAGGGAGAGAGAGGGAGAGGGAGGGGAGGGGGAGAGGGAGAGGGAGAGAGAAACATCGACCAGCTGCCTCCTGCACACCTCCTACTGGGGATGTGCCCGCAGCCAAGGTACATGCCCTTGACCGGAATCGAACCCGGGACCCTTCAGTCCCCAGTCCGACGCTCTGTCCACGGAGCCAAACCGGTCTCGGCGGGAATTCACATTTTTAAAAATTCGCCATTTTCAAGTGGCGATTGGCACATTCAGGAGGTTGTGCAATTGCCCCCTCTATCTAGTTCCCATTTTCAGCACCCCCCCAGAGGACAGCCCCCCAGAGGACAGCCCCCCCGAGGACAGCCACCCCCCAGAGGACAGCCCCCCCCAGAGGACAGTCCCCCCAGAGGACAGCCCCCCCAGAGGACAGCCCCCCAGAGGACAGCCACCCCCCAGAGGACAGCCCCCCCCAGAGGACAGTCCCCCCAGAGGACAGCCCCCCCAGAGGACAGCCCCCCCCAGAGGACAGCCCCCCCAGAGGACAGCCCCCCCAGAGGACAGCCCCCCCCCAGAGGACAGCCCCCCCCCAGAGGACAGCACCCCCCCCAGAGGACAGCCCCCCCAGAGGACAGCCCCCCTCCTGTTCTCCCCCACCTGCAGCGCCTGGCCGGCCACCACCGACCTGCCTCCCGTCTGGCCTTTCCCGGTTGTGGCTCGGCAGTGTCACCGGCCGCCACACGCCCGGCCGAGCGGCAGGATTGAGGTGCGCGCCAGCCAGGCCAGGGGAGGCGGGCGGACAAAGGCACCCGCTCTGGGGGGCGGGGGGGGCAGGAACATTAAGCCGATGGCCGCGCTTGCTCAGGACAGCGGGCCCGGGCCCCGAGGTAAAGAAAGCCGCCTTTTCATCCTCCGCGGGCCTCGGCCCGTCTCTGGAGGTGGCTCTGGCGCTGTCGCCGCGAGTGGCGTTTGTTTTCTTATCGGCCAAGCGCAGGCCGGGGCGGCGAGGAAAGGGGAGAGCCACAGCTGCTCGCTGTGCACAAGGCCTCGACCCCGAGACAAAGTCAATGTTAGCATCCGGGAAGCGGCAGCAGGTGCTTCGGCCCGAAAAGGGCCGCCGCCCGGGAGAACCGCCAGCACCTGCTGGGCGGCGCGGGCCCGGCTTCCTCGGACCCGGTCCCCAGAGGAACGCTTCTCCGCGTCTGGGTGCAGTCCGCCCCTCGTCTTCTTTTCTGGGTCTTTCTTGGCAGGGCGTGTCTGGTCGTTTCTGATGTCCCCGCCGTTTCCCTAGCCCCGAGTGCCTGGTGTGATGTGCCTTAAATGGCTCACCCTAAAGCCGGTCTGGCTCAGTGGATAGAGCATAGACCCCCGGACTGAAGGGTCCAGGGTTTGATCCCAGTCAAGGGCACATACCTTGGTTGCAAGCTCGACCCCCCTTTTTCCCCTTCCCGGGACCCCTGTCCTCCCACCGCCCCCCCTTGCCTGGTCTGGGCACGTGTGCCAGATGCAACCAATCTATGTCTCTCTCACATTGATGTTTCTTTTTTAAAAAAATATTTTTATTGATATTTTACAGAGAGGAAGGGAGAGGGATAGACTTAGAAACATGAATGAGAGAGAAACATCAATCAGCTGCCTCCTGCACACCCCCCACTGGGGACGTGCCCGCAACCAGGGTCTATGCCCTTGACCGGAATCGAACCTGGGACCCTTCAGTCCGCAGGCCGACGCTCCATCCACTGAGCCACACCGGTCAGGGACCCACATCTTAAGAATCTCAGGGGATGGTCATGGATGAGCAGCGACAGGCCAGGCTGGGGAGCGCCCCAGCTGGCACTGGAGCCCAGGGTTCGCCAGTGGGTTCTGGCCGAGGCTCTTCTAGCCTTTCTGTCCCTCAGATAAGCAACTGATTGCGGAGGCACCGCGTGCTGGCCAGGTGCTCGCCGAAAAGGGCAGCTTCGGTCAGCGATTGAGTGCCTCGGCCCTAAGGGCACAGAGGCCACCAGGTCCAGTGTCTGCCTCAACCATCCCGGGACTGTCCCGGGTCAGCACCGAGAGTCCCACACCCTGAGCAATGCCGCAGGCGGGGCACGCCGGGCCGGCCGGGACCCGGAGCCGGGGAAAACCACAGCGCACGCGGCTGACGGGCGCCGCAGGCAGCGTGCGGGGCCGGGTCTGCCACACCGGGCTGCTCGGCCGTGTGGCTCAGAGGGTTGGCCCAGGACCCAGGAGGTCAGGGCTGGATTCCCAGTGAGGCCGCATGCCCAGGCTGCAGGCTCGGCCCGGCGGAGGGTGTGCCGGAGGCAGCAGGTTGATGACTTTCTCTCATCATTGATGTTTCCGTCTCTCTCTCCCTCCCTCTCCCTTCCTCTCTGACATCAATAAAAATATATGTAAAAACTTAAAAAATCTATTAAAAAATAAAACACAGTCAAAACCAGTTTGGCTCAGTGGACAGAGCGCCGGGCTGCTGACTGAAGGGTCCCGGGTTCGATTCCGGTCAAGGGCATGTACTTAGACTGCGGGCACATCCCCAGTAGGAGGTGTGCGGGAGGCAGCTGATCGGTGTTTCTCTCTCATTGAGGTTTCTGACTCTCTCCCTCTCCCTTCCTCTCTGTGAAGAATCAATAAAAACATATTTGAAAGAAAGAACGTTTTAAAATAAAGACAAAACACAGACCCCAGTGGACACAGGACAGCAGTCCCAGGGCAGCCCCATCAGAGCCTGCAGCGAAGGAAAAGACAAAACAAAACAACACTGATCCCTCTTTATTTAAAACAGGCGGCACGTTACTCGTCATGGGTTTTTGCATTAATTTAGGGTTTTTTTCCAAGTGTTGCATCAAAGCGCTCGTGGCGGTGACTGAATCTCGGGGCGCCTCCGTGAGCGTTGTGCGCCTCACCTGGTTCGGACCCCGCAGGCCGGCGCTCGGCGCCCCCGTCCCGCTGCAGCCGGGGCTCCGGGACGGACCGCTGGCTTCCCCGCCCCGGGCGGCGCTCCCTGCCGCGGGCTCCGCACCCCGAGGGGCCCTGGCGGGTCCAAGTTCGGAGCTCCGGTGACTCGGTGTCCAGGAGGACCGGGAGGGAGGCGAGGCCTGGGGTGGCCGGGGAAGGGACAGGAAGGCAGCATGTCTTCTGAGAAAAACAGAACCAGGAGGAGAGTTCATATGTATGTGTGTGGCTTACACACACGTGTTTATATGTACACATACCGCGTACATAGAACTCATTTAAAGGGATTGGCTTATGTCCGTAGTCGGCAAACTCATCAGTCAACAGAGCCAAATGTCAACAGGACAGCGATTGACATTTCTTTGGAGAGCCACGTCTTTTAAACGTAAACGCCACGTCTTCAAAATAGACTCCCCCAGGCCGTGGTGTTTTGTGGAAGGGCCACACTCCAGGGGCCAAAGAGCCGCATGTGACTCGTGAGCCGAGGTTTGCCGACTGCGGGGCTTATGTGATTGGACGGGCCGGCTGGCCAGGCCAGAAGCAGGGGGCACTCCCTCAGAGGACCCGTGTGCACGTAAGGCCCCTCACTGACTGGATGCCCCTCAGTGATGGTCTCCTTTACGCAGGTGTTCGCCACGTCCACAAAACACCTTCGGGACAACAGCCAGGCCCGTGTCCAGTGGCACGGCGGCTGTAGGTCAGCCACGCCGACCCATAAGCTAACCTAGCCTCACTGCCCAAGCTCCCCCGAGCCGGACCTTAGATATCAAGATGGTTTCCTCCACTTCCCCACGAGGAATCCAGGGAATCCAAGCGTCAGGAATGGCAGCAGCGGGCCCCGAGCTCCAGGCTCCTAGCGGCCAGGCCCCGGCCGTTCTCCTGGCTCTCTCTCCAGGGCAGGCCCGGGGGGACTGGCACGCCTCGCCTGGGCCTCCAGATGCTGTTTGCTCTGCGAGGTGTGGGCTCTACCTGCCCTCCGTCTGTTGTTTGCAAAGTAAATGTCACCCAGGCCCCACCAGTGTAGACACCCCCCGCCCCCCAGAACGAAAACAGAGACCGAAAGAAGCCTTCTTTGGCCGGTTTCAGGCACCTTGACTTGAGTTTTCAGTTTCAACCTAACAAAAAGCAAATCCCTGAAAGTTGGGGGGTTGGGGGTGTCCCCTCAGAAGTGTCACATCCTAAAAGCAGTGGGCCAGGCCCGCAGTCCTTCCCATGTCTGGGTAACGTTTGGGGTCACGGGGATCTAGGTCTCAATCCCAGGTCTACCACTGACTAGTTGATGACCTTGAGCTTCACCTTTCAGAGCCTCCTACTCCTCCACGGAGAAACGGGGTCAATGGCAGGAATAGAAGCGAGAACGGATGCCAAGCGCTTTGCAGGGCGCCTGGCCCCTGCCACCCCCGTTAGCTATTGTTCCTGACATCGACTTCTTTCACACGCTGGTTGCTTCGGACGTCAGGGGAACTTCAGGGCAAGAGCACAATCAAGGCTTCATGGTCTTGGCACTCCGACTTCCTGCTCCCTGGCTGCTTCCTGCAGCGGGCTTCCAAGAACCTGTGAAGGAAACCCCGTGTGAACGAGGGAGATGGTAATCGGGCGACAACAGATGGGGCGGGTTTCTCTTTCTCAGGAAAGTCGCTGCTGACAGCCCCGCTCAGGACTTAATCAGTACCTTCGCCTCCTGGATCCATTTCCAACCAGTGCTTCCTGCTCCTGCACCAGGATATGCAAACAGGGGCGCTTACTGGAAGGGAGGGGTCAGGGCCCCAGGGTTCACCAGCTGCCGCTCTCCCAGGAGAGCTGGTGGCACCTGTCAGGCCAGGAGCCAAGGCCCTCAGACAGGCCAAACATCTCAAGGTCCTTGGGGCCTCCCCCCTCCCCCCTTTTTTCTTTTGAGTTTTCATTTTGAGCAGGATACCTTTAAGAAGTGCCAAGGAGGAAGCAGTGCTGATTTATGGGTGCCAAGGGGCGGGGGGGGGGGGGGGGGGCGCCACGGTGAAAGAACAATGGGAAATGGAAAAGGTCGGCTGCCTCCTGGTGCAAAGCAGGGAGGAGGCGGGACAAGGGAGAGTGACAGTGCTCCTGACTCATGCAGGTCGCTTAGGACAGAGGAGAGCAGGGAAGGGAAGGGGTGACTGTGCAGGATTTAAAGCCAAATGAACTTGGGGGTGGGGGAAGGAGGGAGGGACCCCTCCCTCTTTCATATCACTGACTCCATTGTTTTAAAAAATCCTCACCACAGTAAAGAGGGAGAGAGAGAGAGAGAGAGAGAGAGAGAGGGAGAGGGAGAGAGAGAGAGAGGGAGAGGGAGAGAGAGAGAGAGAGAGAGAGAGAGAGAAACATTGATGTGAGAGAGAAACTCAATCGCCTCCAACGTGCACCCCCAACCAGCGATTGAACCTAAAATCTAGGTCTGTGCTCTGACCGGGAATCAAACCTGCAACCAACCGAGCCACCCAGCCAGGGTCGGGCTCCATTTTTAAATAAAATGTGTTGATTAAAAATATGTTAAGGAAGTCTTAAAGGGGCAGGGGGTGAGGATGAGAGTAGGAAAGAGAGAAAGGGTATTCCAGGAGAGTGAGAGGAGTACACAGAAATCCAGGAGGCTCTCCTCATCCACTTAAGACTTAGAAATTGCAGCAGGTGTTGAAGGGTGAATATATAGTTGGTGTCGGTTTCAGGTCCTTTTTAGCTCCAGATGAACTGAGATTCTATCTCCGGGGCCAGGTGGCCTCTAGCAGGGAGAAGGGGCAACGGGAAAAGGAAAGCTTAATCCTGTGCAAACTCCTACTCACCCTTCAAGGCCCACATGAACATCACCTCCTCTGTGAAGCCTTCCCTGATTGCCCTGGGGAGTTAGGCCCTGGCTGCTCCAGCGCCACCACTGCGGGCTGGTTGCAGTTGTATCGCATCTGAATTATTTACTTGTCTCCGTCCTCGTCTAGATTCTGCTCTTGTGAGAACAAGATAAAGGTCGCACAGAGTTCAGGATGAATGAATGACCCTAAATCAGTGGTTCTGGTCATGATGCTGGAAATACCCATTTATTGCATGTGGACCTCTAGGGCCTGGACACCCGGTTTTAAAATTGTTGAATGCCAATGGTGGAGCACAGGTAAAGACTGGAGATTTTCCAGAGAATTTCAAGTAAGTGAAAAGGTAAATTGTTTTATTCCCTCTGCTCCAACCCACAACTTGAGCTGGTGCCTGGGGGAGTGTGGGACACATACTTCAAACTAGGGAAATCCAGCCCTGACCGGTGTGGCTCAGTGGATAGAGCGTCGGCCTGTGGACTGACAGGTCCCAGGTTCGATTCCGGTCAAGGGCATGTGCCTTGGTTGCGGGCACATCCCCAGTAGGGGGTGTGCAGGAGGCAGCTGATCGATGTTTCTCTCTCATCAATGTTTCTAACTCTCCCTCTCCCTTCCTCTCTGTAA
This sequence comes from Antrozous pallidus, assembly GCA_027563665.1. Taxonomy (NCBI): domain Eukaryota; kingdom Metazoa; phylum Chordata; class Mammalia; order Chiroptera; family Vespertilionidae; genus Antrozous; species Antrozous pallidus. The sequence continues at coordinate 4,411,982 of CM050528.1, forward strand.
AAAAAAAATCAATAAAATATATTTAAAAAAATAAGATTAGGGGAGCCCATTTAGAAAACTTTGTTTTCAACTTCCCCGTGACGTTTTTAGGTAGCACTTAGAATTGGTCCACTTCCTGCAAGGCTGAACAAATCTGACTTTTCAAGCCCCTGAGGAGAAACTCTTAGTTGAGAAACGTTTATTTCCATCCGAAGCTATACCCAGGACAGCTGTCTTCTTCACGCCTTTTCTCTGTTCCGGGAGATTAAAAATTAATAAAAAAGCCAGAAAGACTGACTTAGCGTTCAAGCCACACAGTCACCTGGCCGCCCGGCAGGTGGACCTAAAGGACCCGTCTCCCCAGTGGGTATTTCCAGGACGTCGAGTCTCCGTTCACTCCTGCACCTGAGCCTGCACCGAACAGCCCCCGGGGGGGGGGGGGGGGGGCGGAGACCGAGTGGCCATGGGTCCCGGTCACCTGCACAGGGTTCCCAGGCGCCAGGCGGGCTCCGCGAGGGCAGGGCGGGCTGCCACAGAGGTTCCTTCCTGTTGCCAGCAGCCGCTCCTCCACACCCGGCGGGACCTCTGGCCCGAGGGGCCGCCTTCGCCCCGGCGTCTGGAACGGAGTGACACGAGCTCCTTCCCGCACGCCCGGCTCTCCCACGCGCTCTTCCCGCACAGCCCGCCTCTTCCAGTGAAAACAAACAGCAGCAGCAACAAAGGGAGCTCCGGTTCGTGGTCTGTTCCGGCTCATCCAGCAGAGCCAGGGGCTGACCCCCGTCAAGCTCAAAGTCAGAGTCGGTGCACGGCCTCTGCGCTCCCCCGGACGCGACAGATGGCTCGGGGACAGACCAGTGTTGCGGACGCACAGTGTGGCTCCGAGATGACAATGCAGGCCGTCACGCTGGAGCTACACACGGGAACACACAACGAATTCTTCACACGGAAAATGCGTGTGTTTTGTACCAAACAATGGGGTCCTATTTTATTTTTTATTTGTTCATTTGTATTTTATTGATTTCTTCTTTTACAGAGAGGAAGAGGGAGGGGCAGAGAGCTAGAAACATCGATGAGAGAGAAACATCGACCAGCCGCCTCCTGCACACGCCCTACTGGGGTTGTGCCCGCAACCAGGGTACATGCCCTTGACCGGAATCGAACCTGAGCCAAACCAGTTTTGGCTGGGATCTCATTTTAAAATGGTAGGATCCCCCGCCTCCCCGCCCCAGACCCACAATCTCACTCACTGTGTGCAGAGCAGCTCCCACAAGCCACCCACACCCACGGATGGTGCAATCCAAACTCCTCCGCCCCTGGCATCGCACAGCAGGGCAAGGTCTGTGTGCTCAGCAAATGTTTGCGGCCGCTGCTGGAAAGGCCATCGGGGCGGCCAGGTCTGGCCCCGCCGGGGGTCAGCGCGGGGCGCTCTGTCCTCAGGGCGGGGAGGGAGCCGCTCACCCGTGTGCGCTGCTCTAACATCCTCCCTGCTTCTCGGGCTCCACCCCAGCCTGTGCTCCGTGGTTACGTTTTATGCACAGCCCTGGCCCAGGGGGCCCAGTGGAGGGAGCGTCGTCGGCCTGCAGACCCAAGGGTCCCGGTTTGGTTCAGTCGAGGGCCCAGGCTCCCTGGCAGCCTGTCAGGGCTCATGCGGGAGGGCACCCAACCCGTGTGTTTCTCTCACGTCGAGGTTTCTCTGTCTTTGCCTCTCTCTTCCACTCTCTCTAAAAATCAGTGGGGGGAAACGCCCTCGGGCGAGATCTTAAACAAAATTTTAGACTATTGGACAAAATTTAAAAACATTAGAGATATTTTAAAGACTCGGACACTGTTGTTCCACTTCGCCTGGGGAACTTCTCGGTTACCCAATATGGGAAGGAGGAAGAAAGCGTGATTCACGGCGGGGGGGGGGGGGGGGGGGGGGGGGGGGGGGCAGGAAGAGCTGGGAGCACCCACCACCTGAGGGGGAACTGCTTTTGATGACAACAGTACTCAACCTGCTTCCGAGCTGCCTTTGTGCTGCGCACTGTGTTCAACACGTTATCGGGTTCAATACGTTATCCTGTTCAATCCGTTATCGCGTTCAATACTTGATTCTCATCTTACTGACGAGGAAACCGAGGCTCAGAGAGGTGAAGTCGCTGGTGCTAGGTTGCCTGGCTAGCATGTGTGAGAGCTGAGAGCCTGCCTGATGCCCATCGGACTGAGTCACCCGCCGGGGCCCCCAGCCA